>CM053582.1:51333066-51353768 GCA_028627135.1 Pseudochirops cupreus | reverse complement strand
ATTTTCTTCAGTCAGCTTGTTGACTCTCTTTTCATGATTTTCTTGCATCATTCTTATTTCTCTTCCCAATTTTTACTCCACTTCTCTCATTTGGTTTTCGAAATCCTTCTTAAGCTGATCTCTAGCTTTTAGGCAGTCTTCATGTTTCTTGAAAGCTTTTGGGGCAGGAGTTCTGACTGTGTTGTCTTTGTCCTGTTCCATCTTTTGATCCTTCTTGTCCCTGAAGAAGGAATAGAGAGTTTGGCTGCTGTTCTTACTTTGCTTCCTTTGCTTGCTCATGCTGGCCAGTCAATGATTTTTTTGCTCTGTGGAACTCAGCTTCCAGAGGGGAAAGCTCTGTCCCAAATCGCTGGGCTTTCCCAGCTGCTGGAGCTATCAGAGGGCTGTTGTTTTTTTTGCAGCCCCCACCAGCTTTGCCTCACTGAAAACGCACCCCAGGACCACCACCCAAGACCACAATCTGGATCCAGGCTGCTCAATGCAAGAGCACTTCGCCTCTGAATGATTGCTTGGCTCCCCTGCAGTCTGCAGGCTGGGAGCTCTGAAGCAGCCACATGGAGGCAGCTGCAAGGCCACCTCTTCTGCCGCTTCCTTCCCCTGGAGGCAGTCTGGCCAGACTGCTTCTCTCCCCCAAGTTTAGCTGAGTTCCACTGACCTTTCACTTAGTCCTTGTTTCTTATGGCTTGATAATTCTCGAAACTGCCAAGCTGCCACTGATCTGCTCTCCTGAAGCTCCAGCTGCGGCTCATCCTGACTGCCCCCTGGGGCCAAGTCACAGTTTCAGGCTGGGCTGTTTTCTGCTCCCAGCATTGAGATGATCCCTTCAAGCCAAGCTGCCTTCAGCGGGAGGTGTATTTGTGTGAGTTTTAGAGCCCTAAAATTTGTTTAGAGTCATATTTTATGGGTATTTGAGGTGGCTGTGTGGGAGCTGCTGTACCTTGCTGCTCCTATGCCGCCATCTTGGCTCCGTCCCTCTCTGTTTTTCTTAATGAATGTGAATGCAAGCATTACAGATGGACAGAACTGGAAGGAACTTTCAATATTATCAAACATACTCATTTTCAGATAAAGACAGTGAAAACCAGAAGGCCTAAGAGACTTTTTTCAGGTGACAGTTCTTTTGGAAGTGAATTACAAGAAGAAGCCAGGTTTCCTGGATCCCAACCCACTGTTCTTTTCCAAAACACTGCAGTGCAAACCTAGGAGTATTCAATCATCGAAGGGGGAGACTTGAGCACAGACAATGCAGGAAGAGCCACCATTTATTCCTCATATCACTCTGCTTTCTTTCAGAAGTATCTATACATTAGTAAGTGGTACATAGCACGCAGAAGAAAACACAATTATCTGCTAGATAATTGCAAAAAATAATGAAAACAACTTAAAATGAAGTGATGCTGATCTGGGAGTAGATTTCTGAAAACTGAAAACGTGACCATTTCTCAATGATGTTGTGAAACATTATCTAACATGGCCAAATAACAAGTTCCCTTTGTTATCTCTCCAAATGGAGAGCTCTAATGAGTCAGAAATGAAACAACCATCTCACAGATAATCAAGCAGATAAACAAGTGACTCTTTTCTTCTGGTGCTTTTGTACAAAGACTGGGCAAATTTAATTTGGGGATGTAGAAACACACAATTATGATTATATTGTGGTGGACATCATGCCTGGCTTCAACTTGCCTGCTGTTTCCTGCGTCACCATTAATGAGAAGAAAGCTTGGTGCCTGCATGGCTGGAATATTTCTTCTAAATTATGTTGATTAAGTATGTTGTACCCACAGCACTGGCTGAAATTGTTTGCTTTCCTCTTAGCATTTTAATTTAGAGCTTTCTAAATGCAAATGTAAGGAGGAAAAAAGGATGCAGAACAGGAGACAGTCACTAGAATTCTGTCTCTTCCATCCTTGCAGTATATTAGTAGCATTACTGCATTAATGGCACATTTACACAGGGCCTGCATGCTTGACCCTCCAAATACCTTACAAATAACAAATGCTCTCCATAAATGCCTTCTTCTGGATTCTGATCAAACTAAATTGCAAAGACCCTACAGAAAAAGATCCAATGTTATGAGTGACATTCCAGATACTTCCCCAAGGCTCCAAAACCTGCATCAAGCAGGGGAGATAAGGCAGTGGAAAGGAGACTGAATTTGGAAGAAAGAGGACTTGAGTTCAGATTTTTCTCTCAGATACTGGCTGTGGGTCTCAGAGTCACTCACTGAACCTCTCAAAGCCTCAGCTTCCTCCTCTGTAAAAATGGGGACAAATCAGCACCTACCTCACCATAGGGTTGAGAGAATCAAACGTAATAACAGCACAATCACAAGCCCAACACCTGACACTCGACAAATGTTTTCTGATAACATAAATCACTTTGTAATCTTTCAACTGCTGCACAAATGTTATTCCTGATTTATTTTTTATAACAGAAAAGGGTTCAAATCTTACCTTTTCTAAGCAGCCAATGCCCTTGCCACACCCTTACATTTTCTACTTCCTTTTTGTTTTAACAAAGCAATCTAAACCTCCCTCTCATTATGCCAAGGAAATACATCAAACAAAGTCTCTGTGTTCCCAATTTAGCTTAACAACTATAAATGGTTTTGCATGAAAATGAACTCAGAGGAAACTGTGGATGGCAAGGAGGTGCTCTGGAGCCTCCTCAAAAAGTGAACATGGGCTACCTGGTCCTACATCAAATTTAAGGACCATTTACTATCTATGGTCCCACCTTGTCTCTAACTACCCACAGGACTGAAGTTTGTGTCTTGGAGGAATGCTGGGGTTGGGGGGGAAACAGGTATAGGTGCAAGGAAGGGCAAGAAGAAGTGCTCAAATTCTGCTTTCTTCTCAAAAACAGTGGAAAAACCCAGGAGAGGCCCCAGTCCTTAAAAATAAAATAGACACTAGAATGAAAAAGCTTGGATGAGTAGGCAGCTAGGTGGCCAAGCAGATAAATAGATGGGCCTGGAATGAGGAAGACCTGAGTTCAAACGTGGCCTCAGATACTAGCTGTGAGACAATGGCAAGTCACTGCCTAAGTTTCCACAATTATACAACGGAGCTAATGAGGACACCTACCTCCCATTATTATTGTGAGGAACAACTGAGATTACAAGTGTAAAGGGCTTGGCACAGAATCAGCCAGTAAAAACCTTCGAAAAGCTGCAGAAAGGCTATGTGCATACTTTATATGTAGCAGGGATGGGGAAGCAGTTGGGAGCTCACCCTTCCCCTTCTGCAGGAGAGCAGAGTGATAAGGCCAATGATGTGAACGGAAGAAAGGTAGCAGAGAAAAAAATAAAAGGGAGAAGGCAGCAATGTTGGGCCTACAGGTGGAAGAACACAGGCAGTCAACAGGTGTATCTGTAGATTTTATATGAGCTCATCTACACTGTCAAAAAAAAGCATCAATCAACAGAAAAACTACATATAAGGAAAGAATTTTGAATGCTGAATAAATCAGGCAATCCTAAGGGGAGGAGCATAATGATGAAACTGAAATTCCTATTGGTTTTTATCAGCATTGATAAAACTTTGACAGTTCAATGGATCTGTGATGATACGGTAGAAAGAAGGCTGGATTTTGAGTCTGAGCAAGTGGACTCCAACCCTGACTCACAATGGACTGTCTATGTAGCTTTGGAGAAGGTACTTAACTTTTCCTCATATGTAAGATGAAAGCAGTGGATGAGCTGGTCATGATGGTCTGACAGCAAAATCATGATGTCATAGATGTTGCTAATTCTCTCTGATGGCTAAGAAGGCAACCCATCCAAATGTTCTCCACCGACACAATTCTTGTTCTGGTTCCCTTGGAGATCTTCTGCATAGGATAAAGCCAGCAGAATCCAGGGCATTCTCTGGATAATATCCTACACTGAAATGGCCAGTCTGCCACTCAGACTGACCAATAATCATCCATTACTACTCTCAATTGATGACTGACCTCACCTTGTTTCTGATCATACCATTCTTGAGCAACATATTACACATTCTGGGTGAGCAACAAGACAAAACAAAGCACAATGAAAAACATAAAAACCCCAAACACCTCAGTTAATAAACTTCACATCTCACAGATTTTTCTTTGAAAAGAAAAACAAAGTATAAAAACCAATCATAGATTTTAAAAATCATTTTCAACTAAGAATACTAAAAATAATATGAAGTCAAATTGAAACTTGGAAAAACATTCAAAATAGATGGTTTTGTCCTAATATTTAGCTGTATGAAAGACTGACCAGTTGAAAATATGTGTGTGTATATTTCAACAGCTATATTTTTTTCTACCTAGAAATGCTATTACTAGGCATAAAACCCAAGAAGGTCAAGGATAAGAAAAATACCATAGGGGCGGCTAGGTGGCACAGTTAATAGAGTGCCAGCTCTGCAGTCAGGAGGACCTGAGTTCAAATGCGACCTCAGACACTTAACACAAAACTAGCTGTGTGACCTTGGGCAAGTCACTTAACCCCAACTGCCCTCCAAAAAAAAAAAGGAAAAAAAAATCAAAAAGAAAAGTACCATATATGCCAAAGTACTTTTTTGTAGGACAACAGAACTTGGAAAAAAAAGAGTTACCCACCAGCTAGGGAATAGTTAAGCAAATCCTGGTACACAAACACAATGAAATATTATGGGGCTATAACAAAATGAATATGAAGGTATGTAAAGAATTAAATAAACTGATGAAAAGTAAAGTGAGAATAATCACAGAAAACAATATCTACAATGAATGCAACAATAGAAATGAAAGAAAAAAAAACAGTTCAGAGGCACATTATGAAGGCTACAATTTTATATGAGAAGAAGCAGCAGTTTCATCTTCTGCACTAGATAGAGACTAGGAAAGGACCAAGAATATAATAATAATAATAAATTAATAACAACAATAATGGCAACAGCAATAATGCTGTCATCTAACATTACAGAGCTCTTACTGTGTGCTACAACAAACTTGGAAAGATGCAATTATTTCCACCATTTTAAAGAGGAAACTAAGACAGAGGGTTAGTGACTTGCCCAAAGTCACACAATTTTTACGTAAATGTCTAAGGCCACATTTGAATTCAAGTCTTCCTGACTCCAGGCACTGTGCTTGGTCCTCTACACTATCCAGTTTCCTTCAAATAGAAGGTAACAGCAGGTGCATTTATTTCTTTGTTTTGTTTTGTTTTGGTTTTTTGGAGGGCAATTGGGATTTAGCAACTTGCCCAAGGTCACACGGCTAGTTTTTGTGTTAAGTGTCTGAGGCTGCATTTGAACTCAGGTCCTCCTGACTCCAGGGGTGGTGCTCTATTCCCTGCGCCACCTAGCCACCCCTGATGCACGTATTTCTAACCACAGAACAGGGACAGAGATTTAGCACACTGACCCGGGATGGGACCTAAAGATAAGTAACCAGAGTAGGGAGCTGAGAACAAGCAGTTCTGTTATGACCAGCAGAGCTTACTCTCTACATATGACAGAAGCTGTAGCCAGAAGCAGTCTACTGGAACTCCAACCAGGGCAAGCTCCTGTCACAAAGACCCAAACCAGCATCAGTAGCAAAAGAAACTATGAACATACTTAGAAGGTGGATTATGAAGGGGACATAGGAGTGAGAAAAGAGTTAAAAGGAAATAAAGAAAGGACCAGAATATATGACTGGGGTCTGTGAAAGAGGAAGACAAGAAAGTGTGAGGAAACAGATATTATCACGTATAGACCAAGCATGCGCCATATTCTGTATACTCCCTGTCTTTTACCATCTTTTCTTCTTCAGAAAGAGGAGGACAGAGTACATAGAGAAGAACAAGTATGAGAAAACAGAATGGAGGGAAATATCCAATTAACAATCTATAAATGAGAATAAGAACTTCAAAATAGAAGAAGATAGCAAAATGAACTAGAAAACATAATCCAACAGGTTTTTTTTTTGGTTTGGTTTTATAAGAAACATATTTAAAATATAGAGATTCACACAGAATGAAGGGGGTTGCAACAAAATCTAATATGCTTCAGCTGATCTAAAAAAAAGTAGGGGGTAGCAATTATTATCTCAGAAAAAGGAAAAGCCAAAAATAGACCTGGTTAAAAGAGATAAATAAGGAAGCTATATTATGCTTAATGGCCCTACAGGCAACAAATTAATATCAATATGTAAAACAGACTCACCAAATGTCAGAATATCTAAATATTTAAATGTTAAGTGAGTTACAATGAGAAAAAGACAGTAAAACAGTTGCAGATCTCGATGTATCGCTCTCAAATCTAGACCAATCTGACCAAAAACAAGAAAGAACATGAATAGAATTTTAGAAAAGTTAGATATAAAATCTCTGGCAATTCCCATAATTTGCATAATATGCATAAAATGCATATAAATTTTATTTCGGCTGCTGGCCAGAAAAGTACAGGAGAAAAAGATGGTATTAGATGACAATAAAAATGAGAGACCAAAAATATCTTCTTCTTCTTAAAAAATGGAATGAGTAATCTTGTCTTGTCCCCTAGCTCCCAAAGAAGAAAAAGTGCCTCCCTCTATTGGAAATCGGTGAGATTATGGGTGTACAACACAGGATATACTATACTGTCAGTCTCAGGTAATAGGTTGTTTTTTGTTGTTACTGTTGGTTAGTCATTTTCAACTGTGTCCAATTCTTCGTGACCCCATTTGGGGCTTTCTTGACAATGATACTGGAGTGGTGTACCATTTCCTTCTCCAGTTCATTTTACAGATGAGGCAACTGAAGCAAACAGGGTAAAGTGACTTGCCCCAGGTCATATAGCTAGTTAGTATGTGTCTGAGGTCAAATTTGAACTCAGGTCTTCCTGACTCTAGGACCAGAATACTATCTACTGTTCCACCTAGCTGCCCAATAAATTGGTTAGTTTTGTTTAACTGACTTTTCTTTCTTTTTCCTTTTTTTGTTATCAGGTATAGATTACTGGGTAATAGAAAGCATGAAGAGGCAATATATTTGGAAATAAGGGTGACATGAAAACAAAAAGAAAGAAAAAGTTTATATTTTTAAGAATGCAATAAACAAGAGGAATCTGATTATATTTTTCATTATGTCCTTAACCCTGATCTTCTGACCTAGGCCAGGGCTCCTTTAACTACATCCTGCAATGCTGTGTTCTCTTTCTCCCAGATATTCATTTCCTAAAGTGACTAAAGGTTGTTGAAATTTGCTCTTTTAAAGCAATTTTATGATATGCCTTTATCCAATATAGGTGGAGTGAACTATGTCAGGAAATGCGCAAAAGATGAAGGCTGTCTGTCGTATAAATATAAGTTAGGTTATGATGCAGCATAAAGAAGGTAAAAAACGTGACTTTTCTGACTAGACTTTAGAAAGACCAGTGTCTGAGCTTAGATACAGATCTATACATCACAACAGGTATTCTCTCTTTCACATTTCAGTCCTAATTAACTGATGTAAATGCAATAAGCCTCTCAAATGTTAAATAAGCTCTTTCTACTACATAAAAATGTAGTTTTCTTTCTAAAACAGCTGTAATTTCATCGTACATTCACTCAATATAATAATGTAAGAGAGGCATGATGCTGAAATGGATAAAGGCCAAAAATCCAAGTAGGGAAGACAAGTCAAGTCAGTAAGTATTTATCAAGCATCTATTACATGCAATGTACTGCATTAACCCTGGAGATACAAGGAAAAGACCAAAAAGAAGCAGCAGCAACAGCTCTGCTAGCAAGGAGAGAGACAACCTAACTATGAGCACACAAGACACATACAGGATAAACTGGAGGTAATTTGATAGGGAAGGCACTAAGAATAAAGGGGACTAGAAAATGCTTCTTGCAGAAGGTGAGGTTATCTGAGATCTGAAAGGAAGAAAAGACAAGAGAAAAGGAAGAGGAAGTGGGTTCCAAGAGGAGGTGAGGGTAGTAGCAGTGTGGAAATAGGAAGCCAGAAGCTGTGATTTCACCGGGATGAAGACGTTCCAGTATGTAAACTCACTATTTTTTAAAAAAATGTCTTTTTTTTTTAAATTGTGAACTTCATGACCATCAAGACACATTTCAAATTACAAAGAACAAGAAAATGGTTTGTCTGCTATTCAGAAATGCGTATGTATGCGCACATACAATCACAGACACGCTCAGTCATTGTGGTACCAAATAACAATCATATAAAGCATTCATCTATCACATGATCACCAGCCTCCTGCTTTTTAAAAAGCCAATTCTCCAATTTGTACAGGTGAATTGTTATTGAAGGAATCAAATGATGTGGTTTTCTATTTGCCTTTCTCTGGGTAGAAAACAGGCTGGTGATTTTCAACTACATACATCCATCCATACATATGGACACACACACACAGACATACAGGCCTGTATGTATATGCATAGCACATGTTCTCTGTTTAGGGTGGTCAAATGAAATGGAGTAAAATAGTATTCATTAAATATTTATTAAAATGTAAAATAATCAGTATTTATTAAGCACCAACTATATGCAAAGCACTGGGTACAAGTGCAAGATTATGGGCAACTCACTCAAAGAATATGTCTAAAGGTTTAAGTAATAAAAGTTTGGATGGATAGAAAAAAGAATACATATCCTTGGCAGCCCTGAGCACTGAAAGGCACCTCTGAGAAGCTACACAGTGAATCAGTTACTTCTCACTGTTTTTGTCTATTGTGATTACAATTCAACATCATGCATTTACATCATTTTTCAGACAGATGTTCAACCATCAGATGCAACAATGATCTTTGATCTTACACAGAAATAATGTGTATTCCAGTTCAAAATCTCCTATAAAACATGCTTTTGTGAAATGAGGGAATTATTTAGAACATAATTTTTTTTGCTTGTTTTGTATCTCAAATGAAATTTTAAGAATACTGACTGCATTACTAAAGCAGCTTCTCAGACACTGGGTGACCCTGGGCACAAGTCATTTAATCTCTATGTATTTTTCTTCATCTGTAAAATAGGGATAAATAATAGCATCTACCTCCCAGGTTTGTTGTGAGGTGAATTAGATACTATTGGTAAAGTGCTCTGTGAACCTTAAGGTGCTATCTAAATGCTATCATGATTATTTTATTATTGGTGATGGTGTTATTCAACAGGAAGCATGCAAGGTCATTTGATCCAAGTCAGAAAACTAAAGAACAACATTCACACAGGATTAAAGACTATAAATCATATAATCTAAATTTCTCATTTTGCAGATGACAAAAAAGGCCCAGAGAGGGGAGAGAAGCGGGACTATGGTTAGACAGTAGCAAATGGCAAAGCCCAGGCATCAGATTTTTGCTACAATATCGAAAGCAGTATACTCTGCGATATAGTATATGCCTCTATCCACTGCTAATGCTCTTCCAAAATTACTAATCAATCTAACTCATCACTAACATCTTTTAAGTATATAAGGGTGGGGGGAGACAGTAATGAGGAGGGGAAAAAAGTATATGTCTAATATTCAAAAATTACTCAGAAAAGAATTTAATCTTCATTTCTAAAAGAACACAGGATTTCTGAATGGAGAGGGCCTTCAAGAGAAAGGAGCTTCATGAGGATAAAAGTAAGCAAAGAGAGGGCCAGAGAAGCCACGTAGTAATGCAGAGTATGGCCAGATTCCAAAAGGTTTTTTATATTCTCATTTATTGTGAAGAATTAAAATAATTATGCTCCTTGAAACATGGAACTGTCTTTGGCTTTCTTTATATTCCTGAAACAGTGCAGCACCAGCACTCAGTACATGTTTAAGAAATGTTTGTACACTGATTCACTAGTGAACTGTAAATTAGATGACTTTATATGAGTCAATTAGAATGACACAGACTAGTCAATGAGAAGTAAATTTGTTTTATAACTTTTTCTTTACCCTGCTCTTACTTCTGTTTCTTCTTTCCACAAGCCTTTTAACAAGTGTACCAGTAATTTCTGTTCTTGAATCCTGGCACGAGCCTTATTTCTTTGGGAAAGTCATCTTGGAAACCTCACAGAACAGAGACACCAAGGATACAGGTCCTATTTGGGGAGGACAGTATCACCCATATTGCTTTTATTTTAAATAAAAGCTAATCTCACCTTTAATGGACCTTTTCTTTCAAGAGACAGAAGTCAAACTCTTTTTTTCATTAAGTTAATTGGTTATAATGAAAGGACAGCTCAACACTTGCCAACTTGGGCTTTTGTAGGGAAATAAGTCTGCCTTCATTTGATCCTGCCTTTTCAGAACTCTCAGTTTATTTTGTTCCAGAAATTAAGACTTCTCAGAATGAAAACCTTAAAGTACTATTTTAAAATTCTTTATGCTGTTTTAACTTCAGAATTTCTCTTTATTAAATTCATGCAAAAATCATTCCCTATAATGTAGATGCCCCACAGATTCAGAATACTTACATGAATGCATTCATATTTCATGCTAATTAGTCCCCATACACATAATCTCTTTCCCTCGTGTGTCCACTACATGTGTGTCTGTCCTAGTTTGTTCATTAAAGCTGCTATAGTTCATTTGAGCACTGTATCACCGTGTCTGAATTAGACATTCCAAAAACCAAGGCCCATGTGCTTCCTTCCTCTTGTGTATTTCTTACAAAATCTTTACAAGGCAAGCTCTGGTCATGTTGTAGAAATAATGCATCCAGTAGTCGATATGTTCTCTAAGTGTATAAACAAAGTTATCACAATGGTAGATGGGTAACCTCAGTGTCTTGATTGTGCATGCAGGTAATATGGCCAATATCTGACAAGGCCAGAGAAGTAGCAATTCTTATTCTTTTTAATGGGGACCTCTGAGACCAACACTGTCTAGAAAAATGCCAAGCTCACTGGTACAGGGAGACTTTTCTTAGATTATTATATAGTCAAGTCTCATGCTTCCCATGAAAGCCAAAGCAAAATCCTTGCCCTACCCCAAAAGAAAAAAGATTTAAAAAAAAAAACTATTTCAAAAATTAAAAAAAAATATATCTTCAGCAGCTACCAGGACAATATATTCTTACCTTCACAAATCTAGCTTGTCCTAAGTGACTGAAGAAGGTTATGTTAAAATAATACAGTGGTGCAGGGGTCTCTGATATGGATTAATTTTTAAATCATTACATAGCTGAAGTTTCATTTTTATCTTTTTTCCCTCCTAGCTGTATGTTATGAAAGAACATTGCTAGAGGAGGAAGTTTTGTACTTTCTTTCCAGAACTAGGTCTCTGCAGTTCCAAGGTAAGAGATTTTGCAGTCTCGACAATACCACATTGATTTTCACTTTCCTGTTCTTTGAAACCTTAGGATAACAACATTTGGTTTTAAAACCTTAACTCATACACTCTATGGTTGTTGCTTATTGGTGGTTTTTTAAGGCCTGTCAATACAATGACTATATCTGCATAGGAAGTCTAGAATGACATGAAAAGTTCTAGGGATCAAGTTTGCAAAAACAGAATGTTTGGGACTTTCCAGTGATCCTTTTTTCCTTGCTAGATTAAAAATTCTTTGAAGATTCTTATCTACTATCCCTTATCTAAATTTATATCTTCCTAATGTTCTTCACAGAGTAGGGAATTAAAAAGTATTTATGGTATTATGTAGTAAAAATATCTGCTATTGCTAAGTTAAAATAGCAAAATACTTTCATTAATTTAGAAAAATGTAAGCCCAGTATGTTGAAAAATAATCTTTTCAGAATCTCTTAACTATTTATATATCACTACTCTTCAAAAGGAGGCAGAGAAAAGTTCAACTGGAAACTTCTTGGAAAATGGTAGACTGTCCTCACAATAATTAGAAGGTACCTTATAGAAAAAAAATGTCTGTTACTAAAAGAGCAAGTTTGAGAACTTGGGGGTGACAAGAGCAGCAAGGGGGCAGATTAGTCACTTTTTCTAGACCCCTTTAACACTCTTATCTACCCTCCAAAAGGAATTATGGGCATGTGTAAAGCAACCTCTCCCAATTGGTATTTGACATAATTCTAGAAATGCTATCAACAGCAATATGACAAGAGAAAAAAAGCGCATAAAGATAGGCAAAGAGGAGACAATACTAACCACTTCTGCTCATGACATGATGGCTTGCTTCAAATAAACCAGAGAATCAGCAAAAGAACTAACTTTACCAATTAGTAGCATCAGCAGTGTAGCTGGATACAAAACAAACCCACAAAAATCAAACACATTTCCATATAGAAATCCAGGAAGGAAGAATAAAAAGGGTATTCCCACTTAAAAATAACTATAAAAGCATCAAATATCTAAAAGTATATTTGCCAGGGCATACTCAAGACCTACACAGATACAACTACGAAATATTCCATAAAGAAATAAACAAAGTAAATGCTCCAGTACTCCTGGCTGGGCTATGCCAACATAATGAAAATATCACCAAAATAATTTAATAATGTAGTGCTATATCGACCTACCAAAGGTAGACAGAAAATTCACTTAATAAGACAAAATATGTAGAATATAAAGAGAAACAAATTTCTGAAGTAAGAATAAAGAAGAAATAGCACTTCCAGCATTCTAAGTATTATATGGGGATGTATTCATTGAAGCTAATTACTACTGATTAAAAAATAGAAAAAAATTGCTCAATGAAACCAAGTAGACAAGGAGGAATCAGAAGTAATTGAACCCAATATCCCAAATGTGGAAAACTTAAAAAACATGAAATTGCTCATAAAAAAAACATGGTAGAGGTGGCAAGAACTACTAATATAACTGGGAAACAGCCTGGTAGAAATTACGTTGGACTAACTTATTCTTTGCCAAAATACAACAATAAACTCACAGGGTATGTGACTCAAATCTTACAGGACATATCATTTAAAAAACTAGAAAATATCCAAATAATAGACCTTTCAAAGTTATAGCTAGAAGGCAAATACTTAACCAAAAGGACAAAGACAATTACAAAAGACACAATAAGTCATTTCAATCATATGACACTGAAAAGATTTTGTATGGATAAAATTAATGCAACTAAGATTTTATTTAAAGTAAGAGGCCAACTAGGAGGGGAAAAAAGACTTTGCATCGAATACGTCTAATGAGGATCTCTTATCCAAAATACATAAGCAACTAACAAACATATAAGAACAAAAACCACTCCTGAATAGATAATTGGTCAAAGTATAGGAAGAAAGAGGTCTCCAAACAAGAAGTGCAAACAATTTACAATCATATGAAAGAATGCACCAAATAACTAATAATAGAAGAAATGCAAATTAAAACACTTCAGAGAATTCACCTTATACCCAGAAGACTGGCAAAGGTGACAAAAAGGGGGAAGAACGTTGGAAGGACTCCAGCACGAATGTATTACTGATGGACCTGTGAATTTGTTCAACCATTTTAGAAAGTAATTTAGAATTTCAGATCCCAAGATTCTACTGCCAAGCATAAAGCTCACACAATTCAAGAAAGTCCAAGGCAAAATGGACCCTCCAAACACACCAGAATTATTATTATACTACTTCCTGTAGCATCAAAGAATTGTAAATCTGGTAGATGCCCATCGATTGAAGAATAGATAGAAAATTCTTAGTAAATTAATGTAATGGGAAACAATGAGTAAAATGGATACAGAGAAGCACTGGAAGCCTTATAATGAAATGAGCTAAAGCGAAGCGAAGTGAACAGAACCAGGAAAACAATATACACAACCACAACAATATAACTAGGGGAAAATGACAAAAACCTGAAACTGAATGTTGTGAAATGTTTAAGACCAAGATTGACCCCAAAGAGGAGAAGTCATCTCTTTCCCTTCTTCATAGTGGCATGGGGCAATAAAATGTCAGACCTTTTCAATCTGTTGGTTAATATTAATAAACTTTTTTTCTCTCCTTTTTAAAAATTCAAAAATTTAAAAATGAAATTTAAAATTTTTAACTGGGGAATGGCTAAATAAACTGTGGTATGTGAATGAAATGGAATATTTCAGTAATGTAAGAAATTATGAAAGTGATGAATACAGTTTAGAGGGGCATGGAAAAGTTCTACATGAACTGATACAGAGTAAAGTAGACCCCAGAAAATAATATATACAATGACTACAGCAATGTAAGAGGAACAACCACACATACACACATGTACATGCATATTAATGATATAAAATGTATATAAAAGAAAGAATGATTCAAAAGAAGAGATATGGGAAGAGAGCCAACATCACCTCTCTGCAAAGGTGGGAGGTCCACAAGGATTGGACAATGCACGTATTTTCAGACTTTTTCAATGTAATGATCATTTATTCTGATTTTTTCCTCTTTCTTTTTATTGTTTCAAAACACTATTCATTATATGAGATGGCTCTCTGGAAGGGAGAGTAAGAAGAATATTGGGGAAAATTCTAGTGACGTAAAAAGAAACAGGACACCAACAAGAACTTATTTTTAAAAAGAAAAGAGAGACATGGGCAATGGGAGGATTAGTTTTGCTTGATTATCTACATTCGTGTGGAAAGTGGGAGAGTAAGGAAATAGATTTTTAATTGAAAAAATTCAATGAAAAATAAAAATGAAATAAAATTTAAAAATAAGACAGCAGTATATACTGGATTTAAAATTTCATTAGTATAGAAAACCACTGAGTGAGAAAATTCCCTCTACCAATTCAAGTGGGTAACTTCTCTAAAACTTAAAACCTTAGACAACTGCCTACAACATTGAAAGACTAAGTGAATTGCTCAGTGTTCATTGGTAGTTTTCTGTCAGAAACAGAACTGGAACCCAGGGCTCTGACATTTTGGGGCCAGCTCCATATCTATTCTGCCATATTGCCTCAATAAAAAAAAAATTAAAAAGTAAATTTAAACCACTTCAGTCCTCTACAAATGTGTACATGTTATTCTTTGGATTTTGATGTCTAATACACAGTCATATCTTCATTTTCGATATCAAGACTATAATATGGTTTTAAAGAGCCTTCATATGCTCAAAAGCATTTTTTTTAATTATCCCCATCTACCAACCATAAAAAAGTGAATAAGGTGATTCCTAAGTAACTGACCCTATGAAATTAATTAATTTTTGTGACAATGAATTCCAAGTCTCATCTTTGGCTTAACATTTTTTTAATGTGTACATGTTTCATATATTCATACTGCTTTAAAAATTTTTAAGGTTTTAAATAATTCATAAAGTTCTCTAATTTAGTTAAAAGTTAAGTTATGGTGTGCCAGTGATCTTTAAAAAAAATCAAGGACAGCAGAAGAGGAACTAATGGCGATGACCTTTTAAAAAGACATTTACTAGTGCTCCAATGCAGCAGACTCCATTTAATAGGTCTTGCATTGTACTGGTGTCAAATGGTATTTCTAGACTTTGGAAAATAAGACAACTTTGGATGGAATGTTTCCTAGTATTTAATGTTGCTAACTAGCTCTATCTTCTCATTGTCCAATTCCATTTTTTTTCTACACAAAAAAACAACCCCCCCCCAAAAGATGGCATTAGCCTGTACATAGAAATCTAACTATATACGCAGGTCAAGTAGTATTAACAGTCTGCAATTAGTACACTGGGAATAATTTTCTAGGGAATGGAGACAGAAAAACAATTAGGATGGGTGGCTTCTGAATGTGATACACTCAGAGAAAAACAAAATCTAAAAACCTTTGAAAAAGTGACAAAATGACATGATCTTTACAATAAAAAGACAGAAATAAAGCTCTAGAGAGAAAATAATAAAGCAAAGTTATTCTTCACTTGCAGATTTTAACAAGTTTATTATATTTTTAACAAGGCCCTTGTGGAAGATGTCTAACAGCCTAAGTATTGTCCAGTAAGGTCAGACATTCATTAAAGACAAATCTTGCTTTATGTTGTACATGTGTGTTGCTGAAAAACTCCATGTAATCTTGGACTAGTTTTAAAGGCTATAAAGTTCACTAAACAAATCCATCAGTCAGACCTTTAGAAAAATCTTTTCCTAGCA
This sequence comes from Pseudochirops cupreus, assembly GCA_028627135.1. NCBI lineage: Eukaryota > Metazoa > Chordata > Mammalia > Diprotodontia > Pseudocheiridae > Pseudochirops > Pseudochirops cupreus. Next base: position 51,337,851 of record CM053582.1, on the reverse strand, counting down.
GACTCTTTTGGTATTTAGGAAATGTATGTTTACTAATTTTTCAAGAGGGATGCAGATGGAACCACAGGTTCCCTTCTCTGTCCTCCTGACCCCAAAAGAAAAAAAAGGTACATAACTACATAAAATACACATAAAAAGAAGATTCCTAAGAAAAACAAATCTGAAAAACTGGTTGATTAAACAAAGCATGGAATAATAAAGTAAAAAACAAAGAGGAATGCGAGCCAAAGTGAAAGCAAGATGAGAATCCAAAGAGGAGGCACAAAGAAACAGCACACTTGAGGGAATTTGTAAGGGAAAACAATTCTCAACTTTACAGTTTCCTTCTGCTGAAATGTCTCTGAGTCTCCTTCCCTCCTCATTTCCAGTAGGAATAGCTGCTAGTATAATGGATAGAGTACAGGACTTAGAAGCAAGAAGACCTGAATTTGAAACCTGCTTCACTCATCTGCCAAATCTGGGGGCGCTGCGCAAATACTTTAACCTCTTTCAGCCTCAGTTTCCCCATCTGTAAAATGGGGCTAACAATAACACTTGCCTCACAGGTCCACGGTAAGTGTTTATTATATGTCTGTTGAATGACAAACAATAGCAGAGATACTGTGGAATGACAGGCACAGTACAACACGACTAGAGAACTTAAGAATTTGTGCCAACAATCCAGAAAAGAAGCTGCAATTACACTTCAAAATAAGTGACTAAAATGGTCCTACCTTTTGATATAGAGATCTCACTTCCTAAGGATACATTTCAAAAAGGTCAAAGACCAAAAGTAACGTCTCATCTACGCTATCATTTCAGCAGCAGAATTTTTGCGAGCAACAAAGAACTGGAAATAAATTATACGGAAATCAAATGGGAATGGCTAAACACACTGTGAGACATGAATGAAATGGGAGCTGTACTGTAAGAAATGATAAATGTGGTGAATACAGAGAAGCTACAAAGTAAAATCTGCACAATGAGGAAAGCAAGAAATATGATGACTACAAGAGTCTGTCATTGTAAGAACAGAGCTTGGCCTGCACCTCCCAACCTTCATGGGGTGGGGGGGGGGGGCGGGGAATGGATGGAGAATATGGACATAGAATATCACATCTATTGCCAGACTGGAATGACCACATGGGCACCCCTGCTGACCTGCTCCTATTCTATTTTATCCTTTGTTACAAGTGACAATTCTCTGGGGAGGGAAAGGGGGGGATACATTCAGAAGAAAAGGTAAGGACAAAAGTTATCAACAAAAATGAAAAAATTTGGGGTGGCTAGGTGGCGCAGTGAACACAGGACCAGCTCTGGAATCAGGAGGACCTGAGTTCAAATCCGCCCTCAGACACTTAATACTTACTAGCCGTGCAACCTTGGGCAACTCACTTAACCCCATTTGCCCCCTCCAAAAAGCAGAAGGAAGGAAGGAAGGAAAGGAGGGAGGGAGGAGAAAGAAAAAAAGAAAGAAAGAAAGAAAGAAAGAAAGAAAGAAAGAAAGAAAGAAAGAAAGAAAGAAAGAAAGAAAGAAAGAAAGAAAGAAAGAAAGGAAGGAAGAAAGGAAGGAAGGAAGAAAGGAAGGAAGGAAGGAAGGAAGGAAGGAAGGAAGGAAGGAAGGAAGAAAGGAAAGAAAGAAAAAATTTCCAAAATTGGAAAATGGAAGTTCTCCTAGGGAAATCTCAAGAAAACTTCACCAAATACCTCTAGTCCACTAAGACTTAGAATGTAGGTTTATTCCTCAGAGTAGCAAAGTATACAATGGCTAATGTCTCAGCCAAAAAGGGGGCCTTGGAAATAAATAAAAGAAGAATAGTTTGCATTTAGATAGTCCTTTAAGGACTGTATTTGCAAAATACTATCTACCGTGCCACCTAGCTGCTCCAAGAAGTCACAGTATATAGACATACCACCTTTTAAGGAAAAATAGAATTTAAACACAATTGCATATTAAAGCCCTCTTTAAAGAGCTTATTGCATAAGTAAATAAGAAACAAAATCAGAGTTCAGAAAACATAGCCATTAGGAAGCATTCAAATAGGCACAGAACAAAAAGCAAGAAGGGACAAGAAACATATTATCAGATCCATACAACGTCAGGATGCAAAAATATTTGAGTAGTCTATAACATTGGACTTAATCTACTACAAGGAAATATAACAGGGATAAACTCTTATGTTTGGGTCAAAAAATCAACTTTATGAGTACAATATAAGGGAAGGAATATGATTAGACAACAGTCTGTCTGAAAAATATCTGGGGGTTCTAGTGAATCTCAATCTCAAAATCAATCAATAGTATTGTGCGATGGTCAATAAGGGTAACATAATCTAGGGTGGCAGTGGTGATGATGATGATGATGATGATAACTAATATTCATATAGTGCTTTCAGGTTTGCAAAGCACTTTGAATATATCATTTCACTGGAATTTTTCAACAACCCTATGAAATGGGTACCATTTTATCTCTGTTCTACAAATGAAGAAATCAAGGCCGTGAGGTTATTAGTTTCCAGGTCCTCACAACTAGTATGTGTCTGAGGCCAGACTGAAAACCAGATCTTCCTTATCTAGAGTCCAGAACGCTCTCCACTACACCAAACAGCTACCTGGGGAGAGGCTGAGCTTCTCTTGAGAAGGTTATATTCTCACTACACTCAGACAACATGTGGGGTATAGGGTTCATTTCCAGGAACCACATTTTAGGAAGGACATCAGTAAAATGGAGAACACGGAGAGTAAGGTAACCAAGATGATGAAGGGCCTTGCGTCTGTACCATGTGAAGAGTGGTTAAAAAAAAACAACTGGGGATTTTGAAGCCACAGAAGATGAGTAGGGTATGCCAGTTATCTTTAAATGTTTGAAATGCTGTCATATGAAATAGAGGCTATATTTGTTCAGATTGGCCATAAAGGGCAGAACTAGCAGCAATGGGAAGATGCTACAAAAGGGCAAATTTAGGCTAGATATTGGAGGGAAGCTTGCCTAACAATGACAGTTAATTAAAGGTGGAACTGGCCACCTATAGAAGTGGGGGGGCACCTCCTCAATAAAGGGCTTCAGGCCAGAGCTAGATGATCTATGACTTGGCAGGCATGTTTAGTGGGAATTCCTCTTGGATATGAGTTAGACTAGAATGCCACCAGGTGATGTTTGACTGTGACACTGAATTCAGGGGAGGGGCGTGCAGGATACAAAAAATGACAAAGATGTCAAAATGAAAGGTTTCAACATTTTTTGAAAAAGGAAAGGGAATAAAACATTTAATCAGGTGGTCTTTAGTGCACATTTTCTCAGTAGTTTAAAGAATACAAATATTCCTCAAGTACATTCAAGGTATTTTTAGCATATGTCTACCTCCACTAATATATAAACCACAGCATTCATTTACAATCATTAGTAATTCAAGAGTGGTGCAATCAGTGGATCAGTTTTATTTTCAACTGTTCCATGGAAATGCATTTGAATCAAAATTCAGGAGAGTTAATGGTAATTTTGTACCTTACAAAAACGTGACCTTGATGACGAACAATTCATAGTACATTGTATCTGCTTTATGTAAAGAGGTTTGTGCTTCACTACACCAAAGACACATCTAACATGTCTGCTGTGTAGGTGGGGCAAGAGGAAAGCTGAAGTCACTATCCAACAGCACAAATAAAACAAGTATTGTTTTTTTTCCTCCTGATTCTTTTTGCTTCTCTTTGCTGCCAAATGTAAGCTATAATCTCTAGGTACACACAGGGCACACTGAGAACACCCTTGTCATATTAAATAACCATTCAAAAAAACATCACCAAAGAAAGGACATTCTACAATCCCGCTTTTTGAACAGAATTATCTGATGGGGACAAGGGAAGGCACAGAAGAAAGGGGGCTAGATATGATTTTAGCCACAATGTAGCAGGACTAGCAAAATCTCTATGTTGGTGAGGAAAAAAAAAATGTGTGTTTATTGTGTGCAGAAAACATCGTGCCAAGTATCGTGGAGAAATACAGAGAAGCTACATAGCCCTGAACATGGCGCAGTGGTATCAGGCTCAAGGAGGTAGTTCTGCTAACCTCCCTCACCACACCCTCTGATTATAAACACTCTCAAAGCTTCAGGGAAATAAATATTTAAAATAATAGCTGTTATTTTCAAAGTGCTTTCCTCAAAACAACAGTGGAAATGGAAGGGATCATTCTACTCATTTTACACATGAATATAAAGAAGTCATTACATGCTGTACTGAGATATATTCATAAACGGCTCTTGTTCCCCTTAGCACCAACGGCTCTATGGCACTGGCTCAGTATTTCAATGCATAAAGATATCTCGGCTCTATGGAGAATCAAGCAAAGGAGCTGTGGGAGATGGGAAGAAGACAATAATGAAGAGTGATAAAAGGGAGGTAGGGGCCAAGTCAGGATAGCACAGTAGGACATCAGAGAAACAAGAGATGCTAAGGGAGTGATCATGGTGCCCAACTCAGGGCAAGAAGGCTATTAAAAAGCCAGCATTTTCATCAGGAGAAAGAGAGCTTAGAAAGAATAATTTCAGTGGAGTGGCAGGGGAGAAGTCAAGATGGTAAGCGTAGAAAGGAGTTCAAGAAAGGAAAGCCTAGTGAAAAAGGAGAGAGGCAAATGAATCAAGAGATTTTGTTAAAGTGATGTAGCCCTGAAAAGAATAAGGCACCAAATGTATGTATTAAGAAATAAGAGGGGGCAGAGCCAAGATGGCGACGTAGCAGCAGCAACACATCGCAGCTCTCACATAGCCACCCCAAAATACCCATAAAATAGGACTCTAAACCAATCCT
>CM053582.1:51290284-51332566 GCA_028627135.1 Pseudochirops cupreus | reverse complement strand
ATTATACTCAATTTTGCTGGGTAGGTGATTCTTGGTTTTAATCCTAGCTCCTTTGATCTCCAGAATATCATATTCCAGGCCATTTGATCCCTTAATGTAGAAGTTGCTAGATCTTGTGTTAATCTGATTGCGTTTCCACAATATTAAAACTGTTTCTTCTTGGCTGCTTGTAATATTTACTCCTTGATCTGGGAACTCCGAAACCTGGCTATAACATTCCTAGGAGTTTTCTTTTTGGGAGCATTTTCAAGAGGTAATCAGTGAATTCTTTCAATTTCTATTTTGCCCTCTGTTTCTAAAATATCAGGACAATTTTCCTTGAGAATTTCTTGAAGGATGATCATGGCTTTCAGGTAGTACAATAATTTTTAAATTATCTCTCCTGGATCTATTTTCCAAGTCAGTGGTTTTTCCAATGAGATATTTCACATTGCCTTCTATTTTTTCATTGGTTTGGATCTGTTTAATAGTATTTTGATTTCTCATAAAGTCATTTGCTTCTATTTGCTCCAATCTAATTCTGAAGGAATTACTCTGTTCAATGAGCTTTTGAAATTCTTTTTCCATCTGGCAAATTCGACTTTTTAAGGGATTCTCCTCTTTGGCTTTTTGGCCCTCTTTTGCCATTTGAGTTAATCTATTTTTTAAGGTATTATTTTCTTCAGTCAGGCTGTCGACTCTCTTTTCATGATTTTCTTGCATCATTCTCATTTCTCTTCCCAATTTTTCCTCCATTTATCTTACCTGATTTTCGAAATCCTTCTTGAGCTCCTCCATGGCCTGTAACCAGTTCATATTTTTCTTGGAAGCTTTTGGTGTAGGAGTTCTGACTGTGTTGTCTTCCTCCCGTTCCATGCTTTGATCCTTTTTGTCCCCCAAAAAGAAATCTAATGTTTGATTGCTATGCTTGCTTTGCTTCCTTTGCTTGCTCATGTTGCCACTCAGTTACTTGAATTTTGAGCTCTTTGCCACAGTAGAACTCTGTTTCCAGAGAGGAGAGCTTTGTCCCAAATTGCTTGGGTTTTCATAGTTGCCAGATCTTTTAGTTGGGTGCCCTGTCTGCTGTGCCCACAAGCGCTGGCTCACTGGTCACACACCTTAGAACCACCACCCAAGACCACGATCCACATCCAGGCAGGTTACAGTAAGAGCAATTACCCTGTGAATGATTGCTTGGTCCGCCTATGATCTGCAGACCAGGAGCTCTGAAGTCGTCATGTGGAAGTGACTGCACGGCCACCACACCTCTGCCACTTCTCGCTCCTGGGGGCAAAGGCATGCTCCTCCATCCCCCCCCCCCCCCAGTTCCAACAGAGATCTACACTGACCTTTCACTTTGTCTTCAGCATTTATGGGTTGATATTTCTGGAAACTACCACAGCTGCTAGTGATCCACTCCCCTGAAGTCCACTCCAACCGCTGCTGGTCAGAGCTACCCTGGGGCTAAAACCACGGGCTCACATGGGGCTGGGATCAGCTCCCAGCACACTGCTATGGACCCTTCCTGTCCACCTGCCAGGCTGCCTTCAGTGGGAGATTTGTCTCTCTGTCACTTTGTGGGCTCTGTAGCTCTAAAATTTGTTTAGAGTCAAAATTTAGAATTATTTGAGGTGGTTATGGGGAGAGCTCCCGGAGTTTTCCTGTCTCTATGCTACCATCTTTGCTCCGCCCCCCTAAAAATCTTTTCAGAGAAGAAATATGAAAAGGATGACATTTAATACTATCAAAATTAGTGAGCTCATCAGCTGAAAAGAGAAAACTCTACAGAACGACAGAAAACTCAGCCTTTTTAAAAAATGGAGATAGAAATGACAAGTGAGGATGCCCTCTAGCACAATTTAGTTCCAAAATGTAGGAGACAACTCGTAAATACAAAGCTAGTTATGTCTTGGATCTGGCAGCCTTGTGACTACTGGAAAACCTGGAGTTTTCTAGCATTTCACTCTAACACTGCTCTTGAAGAATGATGAAGTTATAAATTAAAGAGCTACATGTGCATCAATTTATGTGGTCTGAGTATCACTATATTATTTAAGTGAATAAATATTTATTAAAGGGACTACTATGTGAATGATAATATCTCTTTGTAGAAGGCTCACAGAAAAGTTGGGTCAGCACTTACACATATTAAACATAACAGTAATAGGTGTGAAGAAATACTGACCAATAATCTTGTATGTATGAATGCAAATTATCCAAAGAATTTTGCTTGAAATTCTTATCAATATAAGCAGAACTGGTCAAAAAAGAATTTCTTTAGAGTCTTATTTTGCATGAAGCCTCTACTAGACCAATAAGAAACCTATAAAACAAAATCTTTACTTACACTGACTGTGTAAAGAGTGGAGAGAAAACAAATACTTAAGGATCAGCTCATTTTAGGGGCCTAAAGACTTAATAATCTTTTGAACAAGAAGGCAGGACAAAACTTCTCATCCTTTGAGAGTCAAGGTCTAATTCTTCATAATCATGGTAATAAAAGTCAGCATTTATATTGTGTCTAAAGGTTTGTCAAACACTTTATAAATATTATCTCATTTTATCCTTAGAATGACAGTGGAATGGTAATGGCTGTTATTATCCTTGTTTTACATACGAGGAAATGAAGCACACAAAGGTTACAAGACATGCCCAGGGTCACACAGCTAACAAGTATCTGAGGCCAAATTTGAACTCAAGTATAACAGATTTCAAACTTAGCTCCATCCCACCATGTCACCTAGCTGTGTTAGGAAATCTCAGAATTGGACCAGAAATGTGAAGTCATGTAGTTCCAGAATACTTGATCAGGAATCCTACCCAGTAAGCTATCAACAAGCCACTACTAGAAAGTCTCCATTTAGGAGTTCACTACTCTGTCAAGGTCATGTACTCTACCATGAGGCAGCTCTAACCATTAGTAAATGTCCCCTTTTACAGAGACAAAAACAGCATTTCTACAGCTTCCAATGCACTGCTCCTAGTTCTTCCCCCTGCCACCATGTAAAACAGATCTGATAACTTTTGCCCATGACAGCAATCATTTAAAGGCCTTCACACTTCTCTTCTCCAGGCTAAATACCCTGTTCCTTCAATATATCCCTTATATGCCATGGCTTTCTAACTTAGTCACCATTCACTAGGTGTTCTCTGTCTTGTCCATTTTCTTCCTACTGCAAGTTAGGGGGACAGAGAGCCAATCCCCTCTGGTGTTGTGGTCACTCCTTTTCTTAGCTTAGTCGAAAATCATATTATGGCACTTTCCTCACTAATAAGAATAACAAGAGAAGACACTGATATAAGACTTCAACCTTTACAAAGTGCTTTGTACATCTTATCTCACTTAACCACCACTCCAGGCCTTTCTCCATCTTCATCTTTCTTCACCTTGTTCACGCATTTGACATAGATGGCCATTTTCTCCACATACACATTCTCTCCTTTCTGGGGTTTTCAGATACTGGCTTCTGCTAGGGCTCCTCTCCATGTAACTATTTTGTTCAGGCTCCTTTACTGGATCTTATCCTTGTCACAGCACTTAAATGTGACTATACCTGGCTTTGTCCTAGTTCTTCTCTACTTTTGCTCGTGATGATCTCATCAGCTCCCATGGGTCCAATGATCATTTCTATGAAGATGATTTCCAGGTCCAAATATCTAGCCTTAATCGTTCCTTGACTTACAGTGTCATGTCACCAACTGCTTCTATTGGATATCTACCCTAATATCTCAGGAGTATTCCAAATTTAAAATGTCCACATCAGAACTTATCTTTCCCCACGGTTCATTACTCTTTCACACTTCCCTAATTTTGTTGAGGGTACCACTATCCTTCCAGTGAATCGGTCACAAACTTTGGCATCATTCTCAACTCCTCACTTTCAGTCTTCTACCTACTCTCATTTCCCATCAGCTGTGAAATCTTATCATTTCTCCATTCACATTCACTTTCATATCTGTCTTCTTTTCTCCACTCACACATCTCATGTAGAGGTGTAAGAGCCTCCCAATCAGTCCCCTTGCTTCAGATCCCTAGCCTGTCCAATTTATTTATGATATAGCTGCCAAAGTCATTTTCCTATAGTGAAGGTCTGGACATGTCATGCCCCTATTTGATAAATTCCAGTGGTTCTCCATTCCTCTAAGAACCAAATAAACTCTCCCTTAAAGCCCTTCAAAACTGGGACCTGTCTTATTCTTTAAGTCTCACTGTACACATACTGAAGTCCAGCAAAACTGGTCTTGCTGTCCTTCTAAAAAAAACCAATTCCATCTCTCATTCCATGCCTTTGCATTGACTGATCCCAAGCCCCAAATGAATTCCCTCTGCCTTACTTCTACCTCTTAGAATCCTAGTTCCAAACTCACCCCAAATGTTACCTTCTACATGAAACCTTTCCTGGCTGCTTCCAGTTTCCAGGGCTTTCCCTCCTAAATTACCCAGAACACACTTTGAAAATACTAGTTCATGTTGTCTCCCCTGGCTAAAGTGCAAGCTCTTTGAAGGAAGGCCCAGATTTCCTTCTGTCAATTTGTATACAGCAGAGGGCTGAAAATAGGCACTTGATGAATGCCAATGGACAGACTATTCCTTATGAGAGTCCTGTGACATACGTACCATAGATATGATTATCCCCATGAGTAACAAGGGGAAACTGAGGTAGGATTTGAACCCAGGAATGCTCCTGACACCAAGATGAATCAATACCCTGTGCTCTGCTTCTAGCAGCCTCTTTTCCGTCTAAAACATGAGTTCCTATCTCCACATATGAATGCTCAAATTCAGTTGTAACAAAACTCAGTTGAAAGTTAACATAATTACTGAGATTACACAGAACTTGCCATTGTTATTAATTTATATGTACACAGTGGTCACAATCTAGCAACCTACCTACTAAAAAGTCATAACTAAATTACACATTGGGGCATCCAGGTTTTGACACAGCACATGTCCCAATTATGGCAAATATTTAATGAACTACTGCTTATTATCCACAAAAATGTAAACACATTCTGAGTTTATCAGTTTATTTAAAGAGACAATTATATTGTCAGCTGTATTTCAAGCAGGTACTAAATTTCTTGTCAATATTTTACTGATAAAAACACCTTATTAAAACCTTTGACCTTCAATGAACAGTTTCAAATATGTTAAATTATTAAGTACTTTTCCATTACCAATTGGGACATTTGACAAGGTCATTTTCAAAAAGTGTAAGTGAAGAGTTGGTAGAGCAGTTTGGAAAAGCAGTAACATTACTTTAATAAAATTGTATAAAATGAGAAGCTATGAGCTTAACTATGGTTCATATTTTTTTGTTATTATCAGCAACTATGTGGCAAAACAATTTCAAATTGGACAAAATGACCATTTCTAAACACTGGATTTAGTTGTGAAGCAATTATTCTGATATCAAAACTGTGACTAAGGTACCAACTTTTAATGGAATTATTTTGACATTTCATATCACTTCTTAGATACTACTCCCAAAAAATTTAATTTCTAGATTAAAAACAAAAAAGGACAAAATCATCATATTAGTGGGTGTAGAAATTGGTACCAATTAGAGAGTGTGACTGACAGATAAACAATTCCATTCTTCGGAATTTTCGTTGCTTTTTAGTTGCTTATTGCCAAGACCAATTGTTTTTTAAAAAGATTTCTGCTTTGATTAGAACTCTGACAAATAATAATTGATTATAAAAATGTGCCTTTCTTTCATATTTTGTGATTTATATACTCTTTGAAACTATATAATTGGTAATTGGATAACAAAGTGCACCCATCAAAAAGAAAAAGTACTAATGAAGGCAGAAGGACTTTGTTAAATAACTAGTCTTGGCAACAGAGAGCTAGAAAGAAACATACTGCATTCAATTGTCAAGTGCTCTGCATTCACCACAAACTCTGCTATGTATATACACACATAAACAAACATAAAGGAAATCTGACATAGTGCAATGCGTTCTGGCTCAGAAATTTGCATAGTACATGATGTCCCAAAAGTCTTAGAGTATTTTTAAGCTAGTAAAGGTTAAATATTATTAGTCATTCTACATTTAAGTATCATAAGCTTTTAAAGCTTACAGGAGCACTAAAATCTGTGGGAGATGCTATATATTGGTACACAACCTGATTTTTGAGAACCACCTGGAAGAAGCATGAGAAGAATAACTGGTGAATAAGTTGGGTGGTTGGGAAGGCTATAAGCATGAAAGCACCATGGACAGAGTCAAGAACAGAGTGCCCACTTTTGCTATTTCTTTGATATGGGCCCTTTAACAATTTACCTCACAAGTTACCTCTGGTCTCAGCTTTTTTACCCACAAAATAATGGTTCTTGCCAAATAATTTCTAAAGTCCCTTTCAACCGTAATATTCTGAAACTCTGAAAATATTTCACCTCAGGACCAAACTCCTGAGACCCAGGTATAAACTTTACTGGTTTATAGAAAATTCCTAATAAGGAAAGGAGTTCAAAACATCACTATATATAAACAAACATTATTGATCTAGCAATGTTCATTCACAGAAATACACAGACAGGGATGAAAGAAAAAACCGTACAGAATTAGCATGTTGTACCTTTCCACATGGGCAGCCCTAGATCAACATCTGAAGAGTCTAGATGTTCTCATTTAGGAAAAGATACTCTTAATGGGCACAATCAGTTTCTTCCTTAGTTATCTTTGCAATCAAGAGTCTCCTTGTTCTCTTGTTCATTTTCTAGAAAACTCTCTGATCTCAATTGCATGAAGGACTCTTCTCTATTTACCTGTCTATTCTGAAGACAAAGGTCTAACCTCTTGTCTAAAAAGAATCATGGTCTTCTGCCCTTATCCTCAAACCACTCTAGACAGACAAGTCTTTTGAACAATTCCCCTGAAGTCTCATGGTAGGCTATTTTCAATAACTAGGTTTGCATATCTCCAAAATTGCTATCTACTTCATAGTAGCTATCTAAAAACTGAGAGCCATTATTATACATAATGGGGATAAACAAATGGTCTTTCCAGTAAAATCATGGATAAAGAAAGGAAATCAATTATCACTATTATTATTTTATAAATTACCAGAAATAAGAGCTATAGCTTACATAACACAAGAAAAAGAATGGAGGATTAAGCAAAGAGGAAACAAAATGATTGCATTTGCAGATGATATGGTAGTTTATTTAGAGAAAATCCAGGGAAGATGCATTGAGACAAGATGGCACAGAAAAGGCAGGGATTCACCTGAGCTTCACCAAATTCCCCTTCAATAACTTGAAGTAATGCCTCAAACAGAATTCTGGAGCAGCATAACACAGAAAAAGATGGGATAAAATAATTCTCCACCCCAAGACTACTTAGACATTTAGCAGGAAATGTCTGTTGCACAAGGGTAAGAGTGGTGTACAGTTCAGCATAGCCATGTTACGCTGAGCCTCAGCAAACCAGAAGCAGGCCTTGGGGGAGACTGAATCAGTAGTAGCAAGGGTAGCTTCCAGAGCTCTTGGCTCACAGATGGTAAAGGCACAACTTGTCATGAAAAGACTTACAGGCACCCCTGTGTTGGCACTGGGGCCAGGCCTCTGTTATACTGCCCATACACTGATCTGGATCACAGTTCTAGGGTGAGAAAGAGCACTAACACACCAGAAGTTGGGGCCACAGGGGAATAGGGACCTTGGTCAGAGTTCTAGGGCTAACAGGGGTACTTGTATTCACTGACAGACCAGAGCACAGGCCAGGAGAAAAGTAACCACACCTCTCCTTAGCTCATACCACCTTGGAAGAACTGAAAACTTACAGATTCCCCAGAACTACCTCTGAAAACAGCAACACAAAAAAATCTGAAGCTTGGGACAATAACCTCCACCACAAAAGTGGAGCCTTATTTTAACATATAATTAAAAAAATCAAGAAATAGGCCGGATAAATTAGCAAACAACAGCAACATAAAAAAAGATCCTGATCACAAAAAGTTACGAGGGTGACAGGGAAGATAAAAAAACGAACTCAGAAGAAGAAAAGAAAAATCAAATCTGCTACATCCAAAGGCTCAAAGAAAAATGTGAATTGGTGTCAGGCTCAAAAACAATTCTTGGAAGAGCTCAAAAAGGATTTGCAAAATCAAATAGGGAAAGTAGAAGAAAAAGTTGGAAAAGAAATTACATTAAGGCAAGAAAATCACAAAAAAAGAGTCAACAGTGTGGTAAAGGTGGGGCAAAAACTACCGAAGAAAATAACAGTTAAATAAACAGAGTAGGCCAAATAGTAAAAAGAGGCACAAAAATCCACTAAAGAAAAGAATGCCTTAAGAAACAGAATTGGCCAAATGGAAAAAGAGATACAAAAATTCAAAGAATTAAAGAACTCCTTAAAAAGTGAAATTGGCCAAATGGAAAAGAAGGTACAAAAGCCCATTGAAAAAATAATTCCTTAAAAATTAGAATTTGTCAACCGTATGCCCATAAATTTGACAATTTAGTGAAATGGATGAATTTTTTACAAAAATACAAATTGCCCAGATTAACAGAAGAGGAAGTAAAATACTTAAATAACTCCTTCTCAGAAAAAGAAACTGAACTCCCTAGAAAAAAATCTCCAGGACCAGATGGACTGACAACTGAATTCTAACAAACATTTAAAAAACAATTAATATCAACACCATATAGATTTTTTGGGAAAATTGGTGGAGTCATACCAAACTCCTTTATGATACAATTATGGTACTGATACCTAACCAGGAACAGTCAAAACAGAGAAAGAAAATTATAGAGCAATTTCCCTAATGAATATAGATAAAAAATTTTAAATAAAATATTAGCAAAAAGATTACAGCAATTTATCATGAGAATAATACATTTTGATCGAGGAGGATTTATACCAGGAATGCAGGGCTGGTTTACTATTAGGAAAATTATCAGCATAATTGAGCACATCAACAACAAAACTAACAGAAAACATGATTATCTCAAAAAAGCTTTTGACAAAATACAACACCCATTCCTATTAAAAATACTAGAGAGCATAGGAATAAAGTGAGGCTTCCTTAAAATGATAAGTAGCATCTACCTAAAACCATCAGCAACCTTTATATGTAATAGAGATAAGCTCGATACATTTCCAGTAAGATCAGGGGTGAAACAAGGATGTCCACTATCACCAATGTTATTCAATATGGTATTAGAAAATGGTAGCTTTAACAATAAGAAAAGAAAACAAATTGAAGGAATTAGACTAGGCAAAGAAGAAACTAAATTGTCATTCTTTGCAGATGACATGATGCTATACTCAGAGAATCCTAGAGAATCAAGTTTAAAACTACTTGAAATAATAAACAACTTTAGTAAAATTTCAGGATATAAAATAAATCCACACAATTCACTGGCATTTCTATATATTACTAAGAAAGCTCAATAGCAAGAAATAGAAAGAGAAATTCCATTTAAAGTTACTATAGACGTTATTAAATATTTGAGAGTCCACCTGCCAAAACAAACCTAGGGAATATATGAACACAATTACAAAACACTTTTCACAGAAGTAAAGTCAGATCTAAATAACCAGAAAAACATCAGTTGCTCGAGAGTAGCCCAAGCTAACATAATCAAAATGACAATTCTACCTAAATTAATTTACTTATTCAGGGCCATACCAATCAAAGTACCAAAAAATTATTTTGTAGATCTGGAAAAAATAATATCAAAATTCATCTGGAAGAACAAAAGGTTCAGAATATCAAGGGAAATAATGAAAAGAAATGCTAGGGAAGGTGGCCTAGCCATACCAGATCTTAAACTGTATTATAAAGCAGCAAACATCAAAACCACTTGGTACTGGCTAAGAAACAGAGGGGTAGAGCAGAGGAATAGGTTAGGTACACAAGACACATAGTCAATGATTATAGCAATCTACTGCTTGATAAACCCAAAGACCCCAGCTTTTGGGATAAGAATTCACTCTTTGACAAAGAACTGTTGAGAAAACTGGAAAACTATATGGCAGAAACTGGGTATAGACCAATGTCTGTCACACGTATACCAAAATAAAGTCCAAATGGGTACACAATGTTGATACTATAAACAAATTAGGGAAGCAAAGAATAGTTTAACTGTCAGATTTATGGAGAATGGAGGAATTCATGACCAAACAAGAGATAGAGGACATTATAAAATACAAAATGGATAATTTTGATTATATTGAATTGAAAAGTTTTTACACAAACAAAGCCAATGCAACCAAGATTGGGAGGGAAGCAGAAAACTGGGAAAGAATTTTTACAACTAGTATCTCTGATAAAAGTCTCATTTCTAAAATATATAGAGAACTTTGTCAAATTTGTGAGAATACAAGTCATTCTCCTACTGATAAACAAAGGACGTGAATAGGCATTTTTCAGAGGAAGAAATTAAAGTTGTCTATAGTCAGATGAAAAAATGCTCTAAATCACTATTGATTAGCGAGATGCAAATCAAAACAACTCTGAGGTACCACATCACACCTATAAAATTGGCTAACACAGCAAAACAAGAAAATGATAAATGTTGGAGAAGATGTGGGAAAGCTGGAACACGTCATTGTTGGTTGAGCTGTGAGCTGATCTAACCATTCTGGAGAACAATTTGGAATTACGCTCAAAGGGCTATAAAAATGCATATACCCTTTGACCCATTAATACTACTTCTAGGGCTGTATCTCAAAGAGATCATATAAATGAGCAAAGTACCTACAAGTACAAAAATACTTACAAGCAGCTCTTTTTGTGGTGGCCAAGAATTAGAAATTGAGAGGATACCCATCAACTGGGAGATGGCTGAATAAGTTGTGGTATATGAATGTAATGGAATACTATTGTGCTACAAGAAATGAACAGATGCACTTCATAAAAACCTGGAAAAACTTATGTGAACTGATGCTGAGTGAAGTGAGCAGAACCAGGAGAACATTGTACACAGTAACAGTCACAGTGCATGATAACTGATTTTGATAGACTTAGCCCTTCTCAGCAATGCAATGCCCTAAAACAATTTCAAAAGACTGATGATGGAAAAATCCATTCACATCCAGAGAAAGAACTATGGAGTTAGAATGCAGAGTGAAGCAGACTATTTTCTTATTTTGTTTTCTTTCTCATGGTTTCTCCCATTCATTATAATTCTTCTCTACAACATGACTAATGTGAAAATAGGGATGTTTAATAGGAATATATATATGCAGAGCCTCTATCAGATTGCATGCTGTCTTGGTGAGGGAGGAGGGGAGGGAAAGGGAGAAAATTTAAAACTTATGGAAGTTAACATTGAAAAGCAAAAATAAATAAACTTCAAAAAATTAGAATTGGGCAAGTGGAAGAAGCTAATGACAATGAGATGTCAAGAAAAAGTCAAACAAAATTTTAAAAAATGAAAAGAAGAAAATGTGAATATTTCATTGGAAAAATAACTTATCTGGAAAACAGATCCAGGAGAGATAATTTAAGAATTACTGGGCTACCTGAAATCCATGGTCAAAAAAGAGCCTAGACATCATCTTTCAAGAAATTATCAAGGAAAACTGTCCTGATATTCTAGAACTGGATGGGAAAAATATAAATAAAAAGAATCCATCAATCATCTTCTAAAAGAGATCCTCAAAACTCATAGGAATATTATAGCCAAATTTCAAAGCTTCCAGGTCAAGGAGAAAATACTGCACACAGCCAGAAAGAAACAATTCAAATGTCACAGAGTCACCATCAAGATAGCACAAGATTTGGCAGCTTTGACACTAAAGGATCAGGGGCCTTGGAATATGATATCCAAGAGAGAAAAAGAACTAGGATAACAAACAAAACTTACCTACCCAGGAAAACTGAGCACAATCCTTTGGGGGTGGGAATGGATATTCAAGGAAATAGCAGACTTTCAAGCATTCCAGATGAAAAGACCAGAGCTGAATAGAAAATCTGACTTTCAAATACAAGACTCAAGGGAAATATAAAAAGCAAGTTTCTATGATAAAGGCTCATTACTCAAATATATAAAGAAGTGAGTCAGATTCATAAAAATAAAAGCCATTTCTCAACTGACAAATGGTCAAAGGATATGAATAGGCAGTTTTCAGAAGTAAACTGAGCTATTCATTTGAAAAAAAAAATTATTTAAATCACAATCGATTAGACAAATGCAAATTAAAACAACTTTGAGATAGTACCCCCATAACTATCATATTGGCAAATATGACAAAAAAGGAAAATGAGAAATGTTGAAGGGGATGTCTGAAAGTTGGTACACTAATGAACTTTTGGTGGAGTGGCAAACTGGTCCCACCGTTGAGGAGAACAATTTGGAACTATGTCCAAAGGTCTATAAAACCATGCATAACCTTTGACTCAGCAATAGCACTATGGGGTTCATATCCAAAAGAGATCAGAAATAAAAAGGACAAGGACCTATATCTACAAAAATATTTATAGCAGCTTTTTTTGTGGTAGCAAAGAAATGGATGAAGGGATGCCCATCAATCAGGGAATAGCTGAACAAGTTGTGGTATATGATTGTGATGGAATACTACTATGCTATAAGAAACAATGATCAGGATAGTTTCAGAAAAACCTGGAAAGACTTACATGAACTGATACAAAGTGAAATGAGCTGACTCAGGAGTACATTGTACACAGTAACAGCAATATTGTATGTCAATCAACTGTGAATGACTTAGCTATTCTCAATAATACAATGATCCAAGATAATCTGAAGGACTTATAATGAAAAATGCTATCCATCTCCAGAGAAAGAACTGTTGAAGTCTGAATTCAGTTAGAAACATATTTTTTTTACTTTATTTTCCTTGAGGTTTTTTTGGTCTATGTTTTCTTTCACAACATGACTAACATGGAAATAGGTTTTGCATGATTACCCATATATAACCTGTATAAAATTGTCTGCCTCCTCAATGAAGGGGGGAAGAAAGAAGGAGGGAAAGAAAATGGAACTCAAAATTAAAAAAAAAATGCTAAAAATTGTTTTACACATAATAAGAGAAAGTCAAATATTAAATAGTTTAAAAAGACAACCTCAGAAAGCGATCTAACAATTCACTGAAACAATTAACTTTAGCAAAATAGCAAGAAATTGTCAGTGTGAGAATGTGTTTTGCTTGAATATGCATATAGGTTACCAGGGTTTTCTTTTCCTTTTTTTTCTTTTTCATTGTGGTGGTGGTGAGGGAGGGAGGTAGAGAAAATAGACTTTTATTAATTGAAAAAAATAAAATTAAATTTCAAAAGCTTTAAAAATTGCTATCTACTTTAAATGTATCCTAGAATGCTGTTTGAAGAGATAATTACCCACAGAAAATTCATTATCTCCTTGAATTCAAAGTTCTAGAAAAATTTCACAAATTAGGTAACTAAAATGGTACTAAATTACCTCTCTGTCAAAAGAAGTGAAGGAGAAGGAAATCATGCTTGAATATTCATCAAATTCCAGGATATAGTTCAGTGATTTAGTCAACCCACCAGAAAATCTTGCCAAGCAAGTTGAGCATCAAGTTTTTGGCGAGATATAAGGTCTTCTACTTCTCTGGAACCACCTACTTTATAATTAGGAATGAACAGAAGTAAGCTGTGGACTTATTTGCAAGATATTCCTTTCACAAAAATTTCAAAAGTCATTCAAGGCTGCATGGGTCAGTAGTATGGGCTTAGTATGACAAGGACCCCAGATTTCACAAATGGGGGTTCTCTCTTTACAACCTTGATCATAAGCTCTCCTGCCTTAATAATAATAATAATAATAATAATAATAATAATAATAATAGCTAAGATTTATATCACATTTACAGTGTGCTAGGCACTGTGCTAAGTTTTGTACAATTATTTTCTCAGTTAACCCTCACAACAAACCTGAGAAGCAGGAGTTGTTTTTATCACCAATTTCCAGATGAGGAAACTGAAGAAAACAGAAGTTAAGTGACTTGCCAAGGTCACAAAGTAAGCAGACAGATATCTGAGTCCTGATCTGAACTTGGATCTTCCCTGTGCTCTATCCACTGTACCACCCAGCTTCAGCTATAGTTAAAAAGTCTTAACTTTCTGGTAATAAGTCTCCTGAATTTGCTTATGGCTAAAAGAGGGACTCTTATTACTGAGATGCAACTTAAGCCTTCCCATATGTTCCAACACTTTTCTGACCCTGTGCCCCTAAACTTGACTTTTAATTGAAGTCAATCAGTAAACATTTTTAAGCAGCTACTATGGGTCAAAAGCAGTGCAAAGTTTTGGGGACATAAAAAAAAGCAGTAGGTAGTCCTTGTTCTGAAGGACTTCACAGTCTAATGGTGGAGAAAGCATACAAACAACTATATATAAACAAGTTATATCCAGGAAAAATTGGGGACAATAAAGAGAGGAGGCACTAGGATTACAGGGTATTGGGAAAGGCTTCCCATAAAATGGGGAATATTAGTTGGGACTTGAAAGAAGCCAGGGAAGTCAGTAGGTACAGATGAAGAAGGAGACTGTAACAGCTACGTAGGACAGTCAATGAAAACATCTAGAGTCAGGGGATGGAAAGTGTTGTTGAAGAAACAGCAAGGGGCAGTGTCACTAGACTGCCGAGCATGTGGATGGCAAAGGGGTGCAAGGTTCAAAAAAAACTGGAAAGAAAGGGAAGAGGTAGGTTGTATCCTCACTTTGAATGTGAGGACACACCGATTCAATTTAAGGAGTTTCATCTTGATCTTCATAGAATTTCTCTACCTCATAGTTTGTGTGTGTGAGATAGAGATAAGAGAGAGAAAAGGAGAGGAAGGGAAGAAGGTAGAGGGAGAGAGAGACGGAAAAGGAAAGGGAGGGAGGGAGGGACGGAGGGAGAGAGAAAGAGAGAGAAGGAGGGGGATGTTCAGCACTGCACTAACCAACTGTAGAGACAAAGATAATTAAACAACATAGTCTCTGCCTTCGAGGAGTTTATGTTCCATTGAGAGAAGACAGAATATGAAGAAGAGCAGGTGGAATGGAAGTAGGGACCATGGTTTGGAGCTGATATCCAGGTCATGAGGTAGATGCTTGGTTGTGAATAATGTAGAAGTTCATCTATCAAAGTGCAGCATGGTTTCAGGGGAGACATCCCGTTTCCAGTGGCATAGAAGTAGAGTTGAAGGCCAAAGGTCATCTGGCTAACTAGTAGGAGTGCAAGGACTGGAATCTGTATCTGGTGACTCTGGGTCCAAGTCTCTTATCAATGAATATCAGTGACTGGCTAATAGTACTAAAGTTCTCATGCTATGAGAATCACCAAACATATAAGCAAATGAAAGACATATCACTGAAACTTGCCAAGGTAAACCTACTTACATCAGTATTTTAGGCTACAATTTGCTTGTATTTTATAAAGTAGTAGAATTCCTAATGACTAAAAATGTTTAACCATGGAATATATTTATAAATGAAACATATGCCATTGATACTACTAAATAATATATACTTTTAAAAATAAAAAATAGAGACAGTAATGCTATAAGTCTCACAATGTACCCCAAAACTGTTGACTTGAAAAAAATAAAAACTAAGATGTGAATGCTTATAAGTCCAGACCATGTACACTAAGCATCTTCAATTGCCCATAATGCCTCAGAAGTGAATAGCATAGGTCATCTTATAAATGAGTCAGTAACAAAAATGATAAATCACAATGTTTAAAGAAAGGAATGACTACTCTGTGATGAAAAGTATAGCCCCTTCTCTTCAGGTAAGTCTCTAGGAAGAACATAAAGGGGATAAATTTTTTAAATTTGCTTATTTAAGGAAATTCATATGTTGAAATAGGTATTAATTCTCTGTACCAGCCACATAAATTCATGCTGAACTCTTTGCAACCCTATTGTGATTTAAGATGAAAACTGGGAAACAGTAAATGGGTTCCCTCCAACCCACAGTCAAAAATGCTCTTCACAAAGTATCAATTCAAAACTTAAGTGAATTCCAATCCTTCTCCAGATTTTCTAGGTCTGAAGACAACTGAAGATTATAGATAGGTATGCAGAGAAGCATCTGCAGTCCTTCCTCTGGCCAGAATTTTCTTCTTGCTTGCTTTCCCCAAATATGTGAGTGCCAAGTATGTATATCTACTTCAATCTCAAGTGGCTGGGTACAGACCAACACAGCAGCCAAACCCCAAAAGGAAAGATGTGCACAAGGACTGTCATGGAGTATAAGGATGCTAGGAAAAAGAATTACAGAAGAAATCAAACTAAGAAAAAAAGATAATCCTTACTCAGTGGAACCTTCCAATTTTTGACAAAAAAAAACAAACAAACCCAAATCAATAAAGTGTATGCCATGGCCACTGTGACTTCAAAGCTACACAAACATGCCAGAGTAAATGAGAAAGACTTTTTCTGTGTTAAATAAAAGGAATCTAAGAGTCCTTTTCAGGAATGTGCTTAAATATAAATTTTATTTCTTTTAATTCTGATTTTAATGACCACCAGAAAAAAAGAACATTTCCATACACAAAATAGAACAGGAAAAGATGATCTTATATGAAAACATGAATCTGTTACATATAGATGGCTTTTTAAAAAGTATATAATAAATTCAACACTTTTTTTCAAAGCTGTTCTGCTTGTATGCTGCCTTCTGAATTTCTTGGTGCATTTTTTTTTAAAAATGCTTCAATGTCTCTCTTTTCTTCATTTCTTTGGGCAACTTTATAACTAGCTCCCTTCTTGCTCTTAAATTCATCTCTCAATAAAGAAAAAAAAACCATAATCCTTGAAAGAAATAAGCATAGTTAAGCAAAACAACTCCACACATTTACCATGTCTTTTTAGGAACTTATAAGAAAAATGAAAACAAAGAAGATATTATGTTTACTTTCTCCAAGACCAAGAATTCCCTTGCTTTTCACTAAAAAAAATTTCAGATTAACCAGGAAAAATCTCTAAACTCCCCCAAGTAAGCTTCATCTAGATGCACAGCAGCCACTTTTTCCACTGTATTTCTTATCCCTTTCTTCTGTCACACTGGAGGATAAATGTATGTGCACAGCATTTGGAGAAAATTTAGGAGAACTTAGGAGATCACTATGCCAAAGACTTACTAGCCAGAGTACTCAGTTACCTTTCCCTCTTCAGCTTGGGATGAAAGTCTAACATATGTTCCCCTCTATTAGCACATTTAACTGTCAGGAGTGAAATTCAGTTCCTAAATGCTCACCTTCAACAAAGAGACTTTCCACATGAAGAATCGACTGTGAAAGTCATAAGCAAAATCACAGCAAAAGTTGGAAGATTTTTTCCCAACTGGGTTGGACTTGGGCTTTATTTTCATCTCATTAGTTAAATATCTTTATTTATCACCATTGGTCACTCTCCAGAAAGTACCCTGAAACGTATAAAACATGTGTACAAATGATGTGTGCTCCAGCCAAAGAAACTGATGTCATTTTTCACAAATCACCTGGTCTCTTGATAGTTTACAAAGAAATAAACATCACCAAACAATTAAGTGAAAGTGATCTGACAATATCAAGATCACTTTTAGGAGATTCACTGCAGGTAACTGATGAGGATGAAGGAAAACTAAGCCAAAAAAAGCCTTAGTCCGTCCCTTGGAATGACAATGTTAAACAATTTATTTAGTTCTTTTTTTCTATATCTATAATACAGTGAAAAGAACTTTGGATTTGAAGTCAGAGAATATATCTCTTTGGCCCCTGACCAAGTCACCTGAACCTCTCTAAAGCTGAGTTCCCCTCACTGGTAAACTGGAGAGGTGAAACTGGCCATCTCGAAATCTATGATCTTAAGGACATGGGCATGATAGAAAGTTTCTGTACCTAAATCAGACAAAGTGAAAAAGTGAAACTTCTTAGAAGACATTCAACATTTATAACCAACAAAATTATAGTGAGTAAAACAGTGTTTTAAATCTAGAATTATATTCCTGTGCTGCTGATAAAAAGAAACAAAAGAATTCTTTCCATCTATCATTATCGCGGAAAACTATCTGAAAGCGATGGTTGCTTATGTGTAAAATGATGGGGTTGGACTAGATTGTCTCTAAGGTCCCTTCAAACTCTAATTCAATGATCCTAGGAAATGATGAAAGTAAGATCTGGGAAGACTTCATATGAACTGATGCAAAGTGAAGGGAGCAGAACAAGAATGACAAAATTGTGAAAAGCAATTTTGAAAGACTTAAGAATTCTGATCAATATAATGACCAACCATGATTCCAAAGTGAAATAGTTTCATTTTGGCTTCTTTTTTTGGTACAGTGGCAGGGAAGGGGGAGGCAAAGAACAACTGGGAAGGAGAGAAGATAGATAAATGAAAAAAACATTAATTAAAAAGTATGCACGTTTGTCTGTAGCCATTCTTGTCAGTTAAAGCCTTTTGTTAATGAATTAAGACAAAAGGAGACATCACATTGTGGGACAGTTAGCCTTACTCTCTGTATCACAGATGAATCCCACTGGCTGAGGCCTCTATAGGATTTCAGAGGTTAAAGGTACCTTTGAGATCACCTAGTCAACATTGTTATTTAACAGATGAGGACGGACATCAAGGCCCAAAAGGCCAAATAACTGCCCAAGATCACATAGGAAATAAGTGACAGAACCAGGATCTGAACCTTGGGTTTCTGACCCCAAATCTCTTCTCACTATACCATGCTTTCTCAGCCAAGAAAAATGTGTACAAATTATTTCAAACCCATCGCCACTACTGGGAAGACAGCACAAAAGTACACGACCTACTGACTGGAGGCCACATGAATGGAGTTAACAGATCAAAGGATTCTCAAGTGGAAAATATCCTAGTACTAGACACAAAATCTTCAAAGGACAAACCAATTGGATTTGGAGGGAAAAGATGACTGCTCTGAGGTCATCTTCTAAGGATACTGCAGAAAATCCTAAAAGAATTTAGTCATCTAATTGTGCTTAGGACCGAAATATCTGAGAACTAGACTTCCTATGAATATTCTCCGAAAACAAACAATGTCTAGTCATAAAAGCAACTAGACAAGCTTCTTGAAATTTTATCCTTCAACACATTTAGTGTATGCAGAGGAAATCATTATTTTTGAAAGATGTATGCTAGAGTTTTTTAAAAAGTGCAATGCCAGCTGTTATGAATATAATGTCTGTCAGAAAATCTCTGATCCTGGGACTTTAGAACGATGTTTTTAACACATCTTGAACATCTTACAATACAATGGAGTAAGAAAATTCATAAATTGCCACTGGGTGAAAAACAGACGCATAGGAAGTAGAATCAGAAATGGCAGTGGTTAGCAGGGATATAATCTGATATTGTAAAAGCGAACAGTAAATAAAACCTGGGAGAAGAGAGATAGCATCTTTATGATTATTGTTAATGGAACAAAAGGTATCTAATCATATCAGCTTCTCTTTTCAAAGAAAATTACAAATATCCTAATAGCATCACATGTCACTGAGTAGTTACTTCTGCTGCCTTCTATTAAAAGGAATTACATGCTTTTGAACAAGGCATTCCTTGCCCATTGCCTGCAGCACATTATCAGCCTATTCTTATCACATTAAGCCAGACACAGTCAGTTCTCAACAGTCCATACTAATGGAAGGGATATGGATAATTCAAAATAGTTGATAATCCAAAAATTATTAACATCTGGTTTTGGAATGCATTTCATTGTTACAGTAGATTTACCTTCCTAATTCTATTTTGCTTAGACTTAAGTTAAAATTTGTTTACGTTCTATGATTCACTTTCCCTAAGCATATATCAACTGATGACTGGAGGAGGGGAAGCAATGATGGGGAGCTAGGTGTCTGAAGCACTATGGAACCAAGGGAAATTAATCACGTATTAAAAACTGACTACGGTCATACTTATAGTAGGTCATATACACAGGGTAAATAAAAACCTGGCTGTATTACAGTAAAGAACCTTTGATAACACAACCTAAAACAGATTGCTTTTAATCATGACATTAACAAGTTCAATTCAATCGAATCAAACAGGAATTTCTTAAGTGCTTACTCTGTACCAGGAACTGTGTTAGGTACTAGGGGAGAGGGAAAACTGACACAAAGGTCAAAGTGTGCCTGACCCCAGGGGTCTAACATTTTATTGGGGGAAATAGGCACAAAGACAAGGAAATATAAAATATGTTCAAAGAAAATATAAAATAACTTGGGGGAAGCAGGAGGGAAGGTAGAATAATAGCTAATGAAAGAGCAAATACAACTATCCCTCATTTTTAATGCACTGATATATTTATGAGTGTCACTTAAAAGAATCCATTTTAAAAACCCAGGAGGGTTATTTTGTCATGGACATGATAAACCTCTATATGTTACTTTAGTAAAGAAGCAAACATTAGTCAAAATAGTGACAGACGTTATTAGAGGGATTCTAGAATGTGAAAATAAAAAGAAAAAATGGAAATTGAAATAAGTGACTTGTTCACAGAATTTCTAAAAATGCACAATAATTTGTTTTTGAAAAAACCTAAGTTATCGTGATCAGAACTTTTGGTTAAATAACTTCCCTTTTCTCATCTTTAAAATGAAGGGGCTGGGTGACATGAGCTCTGAGATCCCTTCCAACCCTAAAGCTATGAGCCTATTATCATAAGGCACCTTGCTCTCCTGCAAGAGACAGACAGAAAGAAAGTGGGGATGGAGGGATGGAGGGGGGATGGCGGAGAAGAGGAAAAGAGGCAGAGAGGTGGGGCAAGGGAGCAGTGACAGAAAGAGTGGAGACAAAGGGAAAGAGAGAGGGAGAAAAAGAGGAAGGTGGAGGGAGGAGAGGGGAGGGAGAGGGAGACGGACAGAGAAGATAACAAGTATGACCTATGTGATATGCCACAAAATTACAGAGAAATCCAAATCATGATGATATATACCTTAATAAATAGGGTTTCAACATATTGCCAATGTCATCGTAATACTGTAGGAAAATCATTCATTAACAGGAACACAAGAAAGTCTTCTCAAAAAAAAAAAATCTGTGTGGGAGATTGACGCCCAGAGGAATAGCTAAGCAATTTAGGCCAACACGTTGGCTCAGGACTTTTTAATCATAAAATGAAAATTCAACTATTTCACTATTTCCAAATTGCTTTTATAAAATAATTTTTCTCTAAGTATTCAAACCACTACATGATCTATCTCTCGTCAGGTACGTTTTAAAACCATATAGGGGGGCCAGCTAGGCAGCACAGTGAATAGAGCACCGGCCCGGAGTCAGGAGGACCTGAGTTCAAATGTGGCCTCAGACACTTAACACTTACTAGCTGTGTGACCTTGGGCAAGTCACTTGCCCCCAACTGCCCTGCCTTCCACCCTCCAAAAAGCAAAAAACCAAAAACCCATATAGGATTGTAAATATATGTAAGCTTCCATCCAAAAACAATTCAATTGATATGTTCTCCATAGTATATCAAAATGTATGTTCTTGAATTACCACCTGGGGAAGTATGGTTTCAATTATTAAAATAATCTCATTTACCTTCCCTTCCTTTTATTCCTGGAGAATTCTGATTCATTTCAGTCCTATTTTACAGATGGATAACAGAGACAATGAGAGAAGAGGGGATAAAGTGACATCCCATCAAGGAAGACTGTTATCCCATACCCTCGATCTAAGTATAGTTTTTAAAAGGGGATTATCTTCAAGTTCTTGACATTGTGGCCCCACCCCCACACTCATCTAGGGAGAGGGATAAAAGTAAGGAACCAAGTCTGCAATGTTGCAGAGTTGGGCCATTTGGGGAGTTCAATGGGGGAAGGGGCATAAATCACTGGTAGAGAAAAACCAAAGACACAATAACATTTTTTTTCTGATGGAGTCCACATCCATTGTTTACATTTCCCCATTGTGCCCTTTCTCTCTTCAATTTTTCCCAATGAACCTTCTACTTCCAATGAGCTACTGCTATTATTTCGGTCATTGTTCAAACAGATCTCTCCAAATTCATTAATGACCTCCTAGAGGGAATCCAATGGTCTCCTTCAGTCATCTTCATTGACCTTTGCAGGTTTACACGCTGCTAACTCTCCCCTTTCTCCTCTGTCATTGACACTATAGTCTCCTGGTCCTATCTTTGTAGTCATTCATTCACTGGTTCTTTTATCAGCTCTTCGCTATCTTCATAAATGCTTCCCTTGAGTAGTTTCCAAAGACATCCTAGACATCCTTCTGTCTCCCCTCTCCTCTCAGGCAATTTCATTAACTCCCACATCTTCAATGAATACTTCTCTGTAGATAATCATCAAATCTATACTGTTTTTATTGGGGGGGGGGCTCAATTAGATGACGAAAATTTACTCCTTCGTTCAATAAAAATGAAATATAACCACACGTGAGGTTTTCGTGGCAAAGATACTGGAGTGGCTTGCCATTTCCTTCTCCAGTTCATTTTACAGATGAGGAAACTGAGGCAAACTGAGTTAAGTGACTTCCCCAGGGTCACACAACTAGTATCTAAAGCTGAATTGAACTCAGGTCCTCCTAATGCTAGGACCAGTGCTTTATCCACTGTGCCACCTACTGAAGTCCAAATCCACATCTCTATAGAACTTACGTCCCATCAGCCCATTCAATTCAGTAAGTCCTAAACCAAGGTCGTTAGTTTTCCTTCGAAATCTATTTATTTTTCTTCTGCCTTCATTATTTCTGTCTAGGGCAACATTATTGACTCAGTTTAACATGTTGATAACTTTGAATTGTCCACATATTGATGTGGTCTAAGTTGTTCCAGTTTTCCCTCATATTACTTGTCTAAAAAAGGTTCACTGCTGGTTAACAAAACAACAAAACCAGACTGTTTAAGGAAAGGAAAATCAAGCTGAGGAGCCTGCAAATGAGGTAAAGTGTCAAAGGCAAGTGAATATCAAAAACAAGGATCTAACAGCAAGAAAATCATGCCTTTGATACTGCAGACATTCCACCATTCTACAGCTTATCTGAATTGTCATTACTACAGGTGAGCAAAAATTAAAGAGAACAATGATATCAAAAGGACACAAAACGTGGCAGTTTTCTAGATTAAACAATTCTAATCACAATCAAAGTTAATCATTTTGTGTTTGCAAAAGCATTTGTCAGGCCAAATTCTTGTTAGGAAAAATATGAATAAAATATACCCCAGAAGGTTTTAACTAGGAGTCCATGGATAGACTTCAGCCAGTCAAAGAAGATGAAGAGGGGAGATTCTATCTTTATCATTATTTGCCTTTGTAATGCTATGTATTTCACCTTAGAAATGTAAAAATGATTCTGAGAAGGGGTCTGTGGAGCAAAAGCAGTTAAGTATAACTGCTGTTTAATAATAACGGACAGAAGTTTCTTTGTCTACTCTTAAGTACTCAGCAGTAGGGTAATGAAAGGAAGATGATCAGTTCTTTCTTATTCATAACATTTTAAAAATGTGTCAGATTTTTTACAAACCTAGTCAGGGTAAGGAGACAAGGGAACGGAGGTCATGGAAATCTGCTTCTTAGCTCTACCCTCATATCTCCTAATAATTTGGGAAAGAAATTCCTGCAAATATTTAACTGCCTCATTTGTTATTAGAGGCTTCTGAGGGCTAAAGGTTCATCAGAATATCACTAACAACTCCCAATGACAGCTGCAAAGCAGTGCAGGAATGGCCTAGCCAGAGGGATTGTATCCCCCACCCTTAGCATGGCGCAAACCCAGTTCTTCAACTTAGTGGTAGTGGAGCCTAATGGAAAGTGCAATGGACTAAGAGGCAAGACCCATGGGATCCCAGCACAGGCTTACCCATTTATGAGCCATTAGGATAAAATGAAATCACAGAATCATGGAAATAAGAGCTGCAAAAACCTGTAGAGATCAAGTATTTTTCAGTAGTCTCATTCTGCAAGTGCAGAAAGTATGGGTCAGTAGCTATAAAAGCAATCTGGAGTTGTGAAGCAGTAAACTAGGCCACTCTAACCTAGGCCTTGCCCTCTCCACTCCCCATCCTCCACTGGAATTTTCTGTGTACAAATGGTATTGCCACCCCCCAGCTGAATGCCAGCTCTTGCAAATAAAAAACAGCTTCATTTTTCCCTTTCTCTTCACAATGCAACTTCAGCAAGAAGAACTACCCTTGGTGAAGAGAACATGTAAAGGTTCTTTCAAAGTGTCAGGCCACACCATCTGAACCAATTTCTGAAACCCTTCAGACCAAAAAATAGGGCAATGATGTTTTCCTTACCAAGCAAGACCCATGGTCTCTATCTACATGCAAGGGCTAACAGGAAAATTGACTCCTTTCGATAAAAATGAACTAAAGTGCCTGCTTTATGTGGAACACTCTGCTAGACACAGGGGGGAGATAGTTTAGAGAAGGCATAGGCCCTCCTCTCATGGAACATAAATCCCAGGAGGTGGCTGAGAAGCAAACATAGCAGTACTCTAAATATCACAAGATAAGTGCATGAGAAAGTTCTATCTGCTAAGTAAGGTCCCAAGGAAGAAGGGTGTTATGTAGAGGGCAGACAATGGAAAGCTTCATGGAGGAGGTTAGGGTGGGAAGGCTAGCTGATAAACACAGGGGTCATATTTAGAAGCAAGTGCAAATCTACACGTAAATAGATGTGAAGAAGTCTGGCAAAGCGATGGCAATAAATGATACCAATTATTTTTATTTATGGAAACGCAAATGACTCTTGTTTCCTTTTGCTCAAATTGCCTGAAACGATTGTCTCAAAGCATACAAATTATTTATATGATACAAATGGTGAGTTGATTTCCAGACAGAATCAGTGCATGCTATTCTAGTTCTCCACCTGAAATAGCTCCCTAAGCCCTCTCCATTTGGTCCCCTGTGTATTAAAGCTCACAGTCAAGAAACACTCCTATCTTGTGTCATTAAACTAGCACGTTATTTGTTGGGACACCAGATCTTCCAGGACACCCTCCCCTTAGAATAATCAGATACACACTGTTGACGGCTCAAGGTGACACGTAATTATTTTCAACTCAATCCCAGGAAAATCAGTATTATCAAGACAGTTAGAGATGGATTCTATCTCACCCTTCTTTTGCGACCTTTTATTATTTCACTAGGGGAAGGATGATGACATGACAATATTTGGTGATCAGGCAAAGTGTGCATACCGCCGAGGGAAAGGGCTCATTCTAAAGAAACATTAAGATGATTTAAAAGATGATCGCGGGATCTGAGGTTCCAAGCTGGAATGATACATACAAGCCCAGAGAAGTGAAGTGACATGCCCAAGGCCTCACAGGCAGGAAGTAGCACGGGTGTGATTGAATCTTGGGTCTTCAAAATTCCACAAATGTCAAAGTCAGGGTTCTTTAGGAAAAGTACTTTAATATTAAGATAAATGTTTCAATACATTTCTAGCATAGTTTTGGACTTCTGCAGTAATGTTTCAATGATTACAAAATGACATTTTCATGCATTAGTAATATTTACAATCATCTCAATTTTCTCATCACTATTGAAGATAAATTATAAGTCTATTATTTAAAATGCTCAATTATATCAACCTTTTCTGTTGATTCCCTATATTTCCTCTAAGCAGCAGGAAAATCCAAGAAATCGTTTGCAAATTTCCCATGTACTATCTTTGTAGTTCCTGAGGTCCCTAGAGAACCCTAGAAATTCTAATCAGTATTAGCAGTTATTGCCTACATGCTTTATTATTTCAAGTGTAGTTAATATTAACAGTCATTACTCTAATTCTTGTATAATATTGCTATTATCTGTGAGTACCAAGGATCTTTGCAAGCAATAATGACCATATCATTATAGGCCCACTGGTTGCATTCTGCTTCAAGGTCATCAGATTGAATTCTTAATACAAAACGGAGAACAAAACCAAAAGTAACCAAAGTATTTGTGATGAGCATCAAACATTGCAACAAGGTCAGCTTCAACTATTTGTATTCCTATACAATTACTTTTATTAACAGGAAAAAAATTTGAAACATATCATCATTATTTGATACTATTATGGCTAATAAGGGAATTCAAAATATCCAATGCAAAACAACTGGATTTTAGGGTTGGAAAGGACCTCAAAGATCAGGTACAGTTACTATAATTATTAGTCAATGGCATCTTGCTCTACCCCAATTAATTTTTTATAAAACGCTAAATGAAAAGAAAAAGATTCATGATGCCTAATAAAAGTAATTTAAACACAAATGTTGAGAGCACAACACTTTTTTATAAGCTAAATGCATTACCTATTAAAAAGAAAACATCAGAAATCATAATTCTGAGTAACAATTTATGACAGATTCTATAGTTTACCATTTTTAAATGTTCTTTCTAATTGGCAAAACTAAGCCACATTAGTTCTTAAGTTCTTCCTTGAAACCAGCAGTATCTGTGACTTGACGCAACATTCCCAGGGGACAAGGTATGCAGGTTTCATTTGACTGCAGTAGAAGTCAAGCAAAGTCCTAGAGGAAAGAGAAAAACCACCAGAGTCCAGCCTCTGGGGGAACAGATTCCCTCCCTAGTACTGGCAGAATCATGTAAAGAGGTCCCAAGGTAAGAGAAGGTAGCAATGCTGAGTAAGAACCTCTGGCTTGCACAAGTTGGATCAGTGAGCCAGCAGTCAGCAGGTGAGGGAAGACAAGAAACTAAGGAAGCAAGACCAATGTAACTTATTCGTCTTCTGCAAACAAGATACAGGATCACTGGTCTGAGAATCATAAGACTGAGTTCCAGGCTCCAGCCTAGACACTTTCTCCTGTCGGCACTTTAGGCAACTCACCAAACTCCTCTGAGCATTAGCTTACTCATTTGTGAACTTTGTGCTATCTACCTCCCAGGACTGTTGTGAGGAAAAAGTTTTGTTAAGCATAAAGACCTCAAGAATCACGGTGGAAGTTGAATTTCGTCCCTATCTTCCAATTTCAAGTCCGATAAAGTCTCCACTTCCCCAAGGTGGCTCTTATTTTTCCTTATATTCTTAGGATAAAATGTTTTAGTCTCTCCATAGTAATGCTGTCAACAACTAGGCAAACATTTCTATAAAGTTTTTATTTCGTTTTGAAAAAGCCAGAGTAGTAACTCCAAAGTCACTGGGAAACAGGGCCCAGGAGGGCCAAACAAGGGAGCTCAATGATACCAAAGAAAATAGGTCAGAGATCACAGAAGGGATTGGTCCCATTGCTCTCTGGTGTGTGACAGTCAATTGAGAATATATTATGAGAAAAAATGAACATGTTAAAAGCGAAGAATGTGAAAAAAACACCGTGGGATGTACTTAACTGGAACAATTTTGATGTACTTTTATAAATCTGCCAAAAGATATGCAACCTGAATATTAAAGATGATATTAAAATTAGAAGAGATCCAGATGAGATATCTTTAACAACTATGGCTAGGCTGTGAATTCTTAACCAAATAAGAGATAGAGAGGATCATAAAAGATAAAATGGGTCATTTTGATTACATGAAGTTGAAAAAGCTTTTGTATGAACAAAATTAATGCAACTAGGAGAAGAGAGGAAGAATACTACTGGGAAAATAATTTTACCAAATATCACTAACAAGGTTATGATATCCAAGACAGGCAGACAAATAATAAAAAGTCCCCAATAGATATGATATAACAAATTCTCAAAGGAAGAATAGCTATTAGCAACCATATGAAAGAATTCTCCAAATCACTAAACATACGAGAAACGCAAATCGAAATAATTCTGAGGTTTCACCCCACACCAAGTAAATTTGCAAAGATAAGGAAAGAGAGGAACAATCAATATTTGAGGGCTGTGGAAGGGTGGGCATGCTAATACATGGTTAGTAGAGATGTGAATTGATTTAAACAGTCTAGAAAGCAATTTGGAATGATGTTTACAAAAATGATTAAAAGTGTCCATACCCTTTGACCATAAAATCTTACGGCTAGACATATCCCCAGGAGGTCAATGACAAAATGAAAGGTCCCATATATATCAAAATACTCCAAGCAGCACTTTTTGTAGTAGCAAAAAAAAACAGGAAACTAAGTAGACTGCATTAATTTGTAAACAGATAAACAAGTTGTAGAGCATGAGTGTGATAGGTTATTGCTGAACTTTAAAAAACAATGAGGATGAGGAGTACAGAAAACACTTGGAAAATTTATATGAACTGATGCAAAGTGAAGCCAAAACAAACAAAAAACAGTATACATAATGACCAGAAAAACTTAAAAAGAAAGAACACCAATAAAAAAACTGAAGTAGAATGCTGTGATTTACAAAAACCAAAATTAGCCCCAAAAAGAGATCGAAGAAGGTACCTCTCCCCTTCCTTTGATGATGTATAGAATGCTATCAATAATGTCCAATGTTTCTGGTGTGTTAATTAGTTTGCTCAAGTATTTTTTTCCAGTTTTTCCTCCATTGTTCCATTCCTTCTGGAGGTAGAAGAGAAGTAATACAGTGGGAAATATAGGTGAAAATGTATATTAAAAATAAAGAATGGGGGAGTATTTGGGGAAAAAAATAAATCTTCAAAAACTCATATTCGCAGATCCCAGGGCAAGTGTCATATATCTGATGAAATAACTGGAAAAGGTGTTTGTCACTTCAAAGAGTATGGAATAACACAACATGCTGCTTTTTTTTAGCAGAAATCTGTCTTTGAGAGGGAAAAAAGACACAAGAATGGCTTAATAATTTTTTGTTTAATAATGAATTACATAGAGAAAATATGACCAAAATGAGTTACTAAGCCTTTCTAAGTTACTTAACTTCATAAGTAAAACAGGAAAAACAATAGTACCCACTGTGCCCAGGAGCTCTACATCCACTTTAAGTAATTCAAATTCCACAAGTATATGGAAGGCTGAGAAGTTGTTAAACACTCAGGTCCAAATATGGCATCTTACTAAATCACAATTCATCAATTACCCAATTTGTAGCTGAGAACACAAAATCTGCATAAAAAATATCGTAGATAACTCACAATTACACAGTGCTTTAATTCCCTTACAAGCCCCATGTAAATCAGGCAACACAAGGATCATTACACATGATATACAAATGAGAAAGGGTAAATTATTGGTCCAGGGTCACATGATCAATAAGTTTCCTTGGCAGCACCTGAAGTCAGGTCCCCTAATTCCAATTCTTGTGATCTTTCCACTACACCATCAAAGGGATACACAACAATTCTGAGAATAAAATTTCTTCACAGTCCAAATGTAAGATGAAAGATTATTTCCCCTGCTATAAAAGTTTATATCAACTTCATTGAAGGCTGAGACAGAAAGTTGGTATTTTGTCACATTATTTTCTTGTAGATGGTGAAGCAATACCTAGATCTTAGCAGATTACATTAAAAAAGCAAATTTTGTCACCAACACTTTAACCACTAAAAACAGTAAAGCTCAAATTTTAAGACAAATAAGAAATTTATAGATAGATATCCAAACTTTCCTCAGGAAAATATGCCAGCAAGCAGCCTAAGTTTATAGCCAAAATATCATGACTTGCTATCACTAAACCAGGCTAAACAATCCTCAAGGTTTTCTCCCTAAATTTTCTGGGAGAACATAACTAAAGATATCCTTGAAATATTCTTAAAACAACACCAGGAAGAACTGTTAACAGTAGGAAAAGCAAATAGTTCTTTTTTGTAAAACCCCCAAAATGTACCTTTCATTTGTGTAGCAAAAGTGAGTGCCAGTTTTGCAAAGAGATCTGGATTTTCAAACTTATCTTCCTTAACTTTTAACCAGAAACAGTTTTCTGATATTTCCTGTGGCTCAATCTGCAACGAAAAGCAGCAAAAATAATATCGTCAATTGATACACACTGCGTTTTTAAAAAAGTAAGCAGATCTACATTTAAGCAAGCTTGAAGTTCATTGTTTCTCTCTGCTATTCATTGCTCCCATTTTAGGCTCTGCCCAAGTAGTTTTCTGGTCCTTATTGATGAATTAATTAATGAGAGATAGCATGACAGAAAACTGTCTTTGCCGTCAGGAAAGCATGGATTCCAATTTCACCCTCTAACCCATATTACCTTTGTGATCTTAGCACAGACACCATCTCAGGGCTCCAGGCTACAAGCTGCAGGGAAGATCCCAACCTTCCTGGATAAAGGGAATTCCTTCATTTGGAGTTCCAAATATAGCAGTGAAGTTGCAGCTCTACCTCCTAGCCCCCAGCCACTAGCCATTTATACAGAAAGTTGTGATTTTTGATAGTTCATAAAGGAAAAGTTGCACAGCAGAAATATTCTACTTATTATGCTGACAAAAAAGTGAGGGTTTTCTACAGCAACTATCACACTTAAATGAGCCTCAGAATTAGTATCCCTCTCCACCCTTCAAAGAATCAGCTGTTACTGAAGGCAGTCATTGGCCAGGGGTAGGGACATGGAGCCTCAAGGCCATGTGTGGCCCTCTAGGTCCTCAAGTATAGCCGTTTGACTGAATCCAAACCTCCCAGAAGAAATCTTATCTTATTTGAGGCCCTATGTCCCCCACCCCTGGTCTACACTAATTCAAATGGTTGCTTCTCAGTGATTCCTTTAACAAGCAACTCAATGCTTAGTAATGTCAGGGCTTTAACGTTATCAAAAACCCTGATTTGGCATCATATGGTTTAAGCCAATTCACTATAGAGGTGTTAATCCATATGGACTTCATTTCTCTTTAATGGGACTCTAAAAATTTGAGGTTAGGGATAAATTTCATTCTATGTAAAAAAATTACATGTACTCATCCCTATCTTCCAAATTTCTCCAGAGATGAAGTAAGACTTACATATTATTCAGGAAAAATTCTTCCTTAACCCTAATACCCCATTTCCCTGTGCCTTCTTTCCTTGGTCTTCCCATTTCCTCTCCTCCATCCTTCCCTCCTCCCTCCCATTTGTTGTCTTCTCTCTTTTTGGCCTTTCATAAATATTCAACGTAGAAGATGTCTTCATGTGGGTGGTATTATTTTACAATAATTAAATATACTGAAAACAGAATGCATATATTCTATTAGCACTAATTTAAGCAGTCTCTCTAGTCGAAAAAGTAATGTGAAGATTGTCTGCAAGCTAGAACTCAATAAAAAGACCTTCATTTCTTTGGAACAAAACTAACTTCAGTAAGGAATAGGAATGGAAAAAAATAGGATTTCACTCCTTATTCCTGCTAAAAAGTACGCAATAAGTAGAATAATGCTAAAATAAACTGAGGCACTCTTAAGTGCCTCTTTCTGTCTGGATTATCTACATCCATACCTTACCCTGCCTCGCTACTTCATTTCACTGTTGACATCAACTTTAAATTCATTTTCACTTCTTCTAGTGACCCAGGAGGATCCTGTCTACATCACTGTAGGAAATGTGTTCATCTTAAATAGTTAACAATTAGGAAGAAATATTTAATTTAGTAGTTATCAAACAACGAAGTAAAGATTTAAAGTAAAAAAAATAATATCACCATAAGCTAAAGATGTTATAAACCAGTTCCAGTCTTTGCTATGCAGATTCTGCCCCTATCGCAGCCATGAGTTCAGTTATTCCTACACCAATGATGTCCAAGATCCGTAACCACTATTAGCCCCCCAGTAAAAAGTCATTACCTTGGACCAATTGATTCTTTTCATGGCCACTTCTGGTTTGTATAATTTTTTTTGCTTCATTCCAAAAGGTAGGGTAGCAGGTGCTCCAGGAGGAGGAGGAATACCACCCAGAGGAGGTGGAGGAGGAGGTCCCCCAAATAAAGGAGGTGCTGGTGGTACAGCTCCTCCAGGCAAAGGAGGGGGAGGAGGAGGAGGATTGCCGCCAGGTAGCGGTGGAGGAGGAGGTGGAGGAGGAGGAACAGGACCACCTGGTACTGGGGGCGGTGGCGGAGGTGAAGGAATTCCTGATGAACTGGAAAGTCCATGTCCCTGGAATATATATTTGAAATAGCAGATATCACACCTTTGGAATGGTTTCTATACTTACTAAATTGAATATTATATTTGCAATCTAGGATATTAATAATTCAAACAACATTAATTTGGGGGGTAATGTTTCCAAAGTTCATACATGTTAATATGATCCCTATGTTTTCTTATTAGTATCACAGTCCACATTTGAAAACTATTACTTTTACAGTATTTGCAAAATGACAGTTTATTTTGTATTAAATAATCCTTCAAAATAATAAAAAATAAGTTTCCTATGATGTAATATATATACTGAGAATTAAGTATTTTGTAAAATGGTTTGGACCTGTTCAAGCAATTGGATAGAATACAGTACTAATTAGGACAAGGTCATGAATGCAATCCCCACATGGGCCAATTAACTTTGCACAAATAGAATCTGTCTCATAGCCCCTGTAACCCACTTGTCTAATAATTATTGTAATAATACTAATGAATGTTTTAAATTTACATAATGATCTATATTTATCAAAGGGTTTCCACCTTCATTATCTAATTTGATCCTCCCAGGCTTGTAAGGCAGACTGAGTAGCCAATATTATGCCCATTTTTACAAAGGAGCAAACTGAGGCCAAGAAAGTAGAAGTGACTTGGTCCTGCTCAAACAGCTAGTTAAATGCAAAAGCCAGAAAAGAGTCACATTCTCCAGGCTCATGATCCAGTACGCCCTTCATATGATGTGTTACCTCTCTGAAAACATACAGGATCAGTGAAAAGAGGAATGGGAACAAGAGTGGCAATGAAAGGTCAACCCAAACAGGGCACACTGTCTACAAACAAGTGTCAGCATCCTCAATGATGAACTGTACGTGTGGAGGACCTATTTGCACCATCTTATCTTCTTTTTGATGACTAATCAATGTTCATTTATATGAAACACTAACGATCTGAAAAACCACTCACTTCCCCAAATAATGGATAATCATTCATATTTACAAAAGCTCACATTAGAAATAATTTTAAGAGTATACTACTCCCCACTCCACCCCCGCTCCCATCATGCACACGAAGCTACACATATTATTCAGATACAACCAGTTTAAAGTGTCAGCCTGCTTACAAATCAATTATAACACAATGTTTGAGGAATGGCAAATAGGACAGTCTTGTTGGATTATGGGATTCATGAAAGGGAGCAAGGTGTAAAGAGAGAGGAAAAGTAGGAAAGCACAAGGTTGAGAAGGAATTTAAATGTCAAACAGGACCGTATATTTCACAGTAGTGGTACTATGTATGTAGTGGAGTACATTGAGTAGCAGGATGATGCAATGAGAAGTGTGCTTTCAAAAATTCATCTAGGCATCTGTGTGGAGAAGGATTTGCAGTGAGGAGAAACCTGAGATAGGGAGGTCAATCCAAAGGTTATTATGATAGTCCAAGTGGAAGGTGATGAGAGCCCAAACTGGGGTGCAAACTGACTGAGTGGAAAGAAGAGAACTTGACAAGATGGTTGTAGAGAATGAAATGATAAGTTCTGTCAAGCAACCAGATAGATTTAGCATATATTAGGGCATCATTATGTGCCAGGCACTGAGGAAAAAAAATATAAGCAATATAGTCCCTGGCCTCAGGGAGCTTACATTATATTGGGTGAAAACGAGGCAGAAAGGGGCATTACATGGAACAGAATGGGAAGTGAGGTGGAGGCTTGGCTGTGGACAAGACAAGTCAAAAGCTAAGAAACCCAAGGATGGAGTCCCAACTATTGGGGTGGGGGGGGATGCAAACTTTGTCAGTGCAAGGAATATCCATCCACATAGGAAAATCACAGATTGTTCAAGTACTAAGCTAATTAACTGGGTTACTACAACAACAAAAAATGTACATGAAGCTTATGAAAATCATTCAAATTTTCAGCACTTATTTAATAAAGTTTCAGAGATTAACAAAGCATTGTAAAGAACACAAATGGGGATAAAACTCAGTCTCTGACCTTAAGTTCATAAGTAAATGTCTAGAGTAGAATGTGATCCATGTCATGCGCATGTAACAAGTGCTATAGAAATCCTGAGGAGGGAGAGATGACTTCAGCCACTGTGCAACTAGAGATTGTGGACATGAACTGGACTATGAAGATGAAAAGGCAAAGAAGAAGGAATGAATCAGAGGATACTGCAGATGAAAGAAATAGCATAGGGAATTACAAATGCAAAAAAATCAGAGGAATGGTTGGTTTAGTTGGGCTAAGTAAAAGTGAAATATTATGAGATAAAGATGGAAGCAGTGGGTGAGAGAAGAACATGGAGAGCCTTGAATGGCTGGTTAAGGAAGCTGTACTTAATTTAGCGGGGCAACAGGAAGCCATTGAGGTCAAATGAGCAGAGTAAGTACATGACAAAAGCCAGGTATTAAGGAGATTATTGGAAACAGTGGAAATGATGAATGCAAAGGGTGATGGGTAATAGAGAGAAAAGCTGCAAGGGTATTGTGAGAAAATAAGAGAACAGATAACTGGAACTTGGTACTGAGAGCACAAAAGGTGGAAACCTGACCAAAAAAATTACAGAGGCAGCATAAAAAGGGTTTGGCAAATGATCAGACATGGAGGGCAAACAACAGAGGATAGTCCAAGATAATGATTGGCTTGGAATCTGACTAAGTAGAATGGCAGGGGAAACCTTAGCCAAAAAAATAAAGGCAAGATGAACAGTTAGTTTGGAGGAAGATGAAACTCAGGTTCAGTTTTGAACAAGCTAAGCCTGGGGGAATGTAGCTTTCTAATAACACATCTAAGTGGAGTTGGAAATGAGAGACAGGGGTTTGGAGAGAGGTTAGGGGTAAACAGAGTAGATTTGGAAATCAGCATAAAGGTGAGAGGGAAAGTAAGATGTATGTAAGAAATCACTTAAATCAAGAGGGAAGAGGGTCATGAATGCAAACGTTTCAAAGTGAAGATGAATAAGTCAGAGAGAATGATAAGTGGGATTCTAAGAAGAAGAACCAGAAGAGTGGAGCAAAGGAAAAAAAATTCAAAAAAGGGGCAGTCACTTTTATCAAATGACAGAGAGGTCTATGAACATGGATGTGGAAATGTGATGAGTAGGAGGTCTCTGGTTGACTCTGAAAAGGAGTTTAAATACAGAGAAGGAGAACCAGAAATTTAAAAAGTATAAGGTTCAAGGGTGACTGGGTAGTAATGAATGAGAGCAGCCAGTGTAGATCTGCTTAGTCTATATAATAAGCATTTGGGGAAGTATATCTTCATTGATCGAATTTCCAGAGTGTTTTATTGTTATGAAATGTTTTACATAAAAGGCCTCATTTGGCCCACACAACAAACCTGTGACATGTGTAAGGCAGAAATCACTATGCTCTCTTACAGAGAAGTTAAATAATTTGTTCAAAGTCTCTGCTAAGTGTTGTGATAGTACCCAAGTCATTTGAATTTAAATATAGGGCATTTTTCCACAGTCATGAATTCAGATACTTTCAGATTTGGGGCACATACAAAATTGTTTCCATTATACATATCATAAGTAAGTATCTAAGTTATAGGGTTTTAAAATGAGGTAGTCAAATCTGAAAGAGAACTGTTGTCTCAGAAAAAAACCCAACTATGGGGATAATTAAAATGAATGAGAATTTTTATATTCTTTTTCAAAAGAAAACATGGATTCAATATTTCAAATTTTACATAAAATAATTATTTTAACTTATAAATTTTTATAACAACCATGTTTCAGAAATATACTGCTATATTTTAAAGAAACTATTCCATAACCTTTTAAAAAACGTAATTATTATAAATTTACTTTATGAATTTATAAATAATAAATGTTTATGTATAATGTATACATACAAATTTAAATGTGTATGTTTAAATGTGTACATAAAAATAAATATAAATTTATAGTTTATAAAATAAATTTTATATAAAAAGATGTTTCAGAAACTTAAACTATGTCTTTTTTAAACTACTCTATTCACTTTTTTTTTGACATTTAAATGCCAGAGTGTTTCCCACAATAAAATCTGTAGAATTATTAAATAAAATGGGAAACTGCCACAAACTTTTCCCCTGGCCACACAGTCTCTCCCCAGCCATCCAGTATGGCCTCCCTTCTCCCTCCCAGTGCCAGTACCTCAGGTGTTCCTCTTCTTTCATTACCTGAGTTCGGAGCTGCTGAAGTTCCGTCTCAAGTTCTTGTATTTTCTCTTCTCGTCGCTGAAGTTCAGCCTGGGCCTCCTGTCGAGCTGTGAACTCCTCATCAAACTGCAATAATCACTCACATCAGTGTACTCATCCACCTATGAGAGACTTAATACTAAGCTTTGAAAAAAAGATTCAGCACATAGGAAACGATGAGGGATTGGGGATGAAGGGGAGAAAGTTATTTTAAACAAGTCTATGGAGAAAAATCACATGATTCACAATGGCTTACTCCCCTCAAAATATTACATCCTCAAAAACGTCTGATACTTTTGGAGAAATATGAATTATAAGTAGGCAGATATCAGATATGATCTGCCTGGACAAAGAACAAGTTGTGTTCTATTGAGATCTCAGATAAGGCAAAGCACAAACATTCTGCTCAATTTGGAAATGAAATTGAAAAACATGACATCATGAAGAGATTTCTTCTTCAACAGAAGTCATATTCTGAGAATAGCCACATGAAAGAACTTAAAAAAACTAGAATATTCCACAACCATCTTTGGCTGGTAAGCATTTAAAGAACAGTGTTCAAAAAGATGATACCAGAGTAGTCTATTATAGCAAAGGAATTCATCATGTTAATAATGCTCCTTCTATACAATGAGTAAGACAAGTACTTGTGTAAAAACCTTTCCACAGGCCACACAAATGGGTAACAGAGAGGGATATCAGGAATAGAGACACACATGCAGAATCTGATTCAAAGTATCCTAGAGAAAATCTAGTCCAATAGTGTCACTGGAAAGATTAGTACAGTGAGGCCTGGAGAGCTCAGGTGACTTGCCAAGGTCAGACACTGGTTCCTAGGAGATCCTCCCAATCTCCTAATTGGCACTTTAGTTCTTTTTCACTCTAGTACACACTACCCCAAGGGACTCTTTTAAGAGGAAAAGTTCCAGTGGCCATATCTCACCAAAAGTGTTTCTATCCCAGTGTTCCTCAGGGCAGTTCACTAACCAATAAGCTCTGTTATCATCTCTTTCAGAAGACTTGTCTGAAGAAAACTGAGAGAAGTAGCATTTATCCCAGTCAAATAAAGTCATGGTACAACATTCAGTAAAAAATGAAGCATAATCTGAAACTTGCAAAGAAGGTTTTGGATGCGCTACTTCAAAAAGCATACTGAATATTAGAAAGAGAAAGTCTTCTTCATTACTCAAAAAGTGTACTCTTACCTTTAGTGCTGAACTAGGAAAAGTGATGGCTCCACACCACCACTTGTTGTTCAAGCCCCCCTAGTGACTAAGAGAGCGAAGACCTATCTCCAAATGCCCTAAAGTACTGACACTCTGTAATTTCTAGACCAACGACAAAAATAGGTATCTAATGTTTGGGCAAGTCATATTGTCCAATGGATGGTATTGGCCAAGCACTTCATGTCACTAGTAGAAGAGTACTGGCCTCTTGCATACTTTACTTTTTTGCTCTGGCACCAAGAGATGAAGAGGGAAAAAACACAGGTTCAAGAACCACAGAAGGGTGCTCTTAGGAAAAAAAAATCAACCACAATTATAGGCTTCTGACTTCCTCTAAGAAAAGTCTAAATCCAATCCCAACAAAGACAATGGCCAAGGGGGCTAAAGAGTAGGGTTTGCTCAAGAGCTTTTCCTAAAATAAACATGATACACAAGAGTTATAAGTTTGGGAAGCAGAAAATTCAAAAACCAATTAAAGTGCTTAAACTTTGTTTCCACAACAAGAACCGAAGTTCTCTCTTAGGTAGTACTAGCCAAACATCTCCCAGCTCTCTAAAGAGCTATTTACCATGAGGAAGAGAGTTATAGGGAATAAATGAAGATTTATTTTTCATAACTGCTATCATTCATATCATTTTAGCAACTTATTTATTGTCATTTTAATAGCTGATATGGCTTCTTTTTTCATAGTGTATTAAAAGTGATGCCAAGGGAACAGTGTGAAATGGCGATCTTATTTCATTAGTAGAAAATGTCAACATTCAAGGGTTATTAAATTGGCCAAAGCATATGACACAATAGAACATGTGCTTAAAATAAAATTTTTCTTGACATCCTGTTTTCTACATAATGGTGAAAAATTCTTCTAAA
Organism: Pseudochirops cupreus; assembly: GCA_028627135.1. Taxonomy (NCBI): domain Eukaryota; kingdom Metazoa; phylum Chordata; class Mammalia; order Diprotodontia; family Pseudocheiridae; genus Pseudochirops; species Pseudochirops cupreus. Next base: position 51,294,480 of record CM053582.1, on the reverse strand, counting down.
CGATAAAACAATGTAATTCCAGCATTACATAAACTTACCTTTTTGGAAAATTCCGCTGCCTTTTGTTCACTTTCTTCTACTTTAGCTTTGTCTACACATGCATCTATTAAGATTGACCAAAAGCAATTAGAAATGATGACATCACACACTTATAAGGAAAAGGCTGTGGGGCTTTCAGATTATCTTCAGCTAACTTGAGGGAGAATCATTTACTATCCCTCAAGAATGTAATTTCAATTTTTATGTGGCAGAAAAAAAGGGGAAAAATCTCACCATCATATGTCTGGTTTTTTTCTAGTACAAGATACTATTCTTCAAAACAGACTCACTGGGGCATGGAAATGCATATATGAAATTCTTCCAGGTTGAAGGGCAGCTATGCAGAGGGGAGGCCCCAAAAACAGGAAGGCCTGGGTTTCAGTCCTATCTCTAACACATCAGGCTACGTAGTTACAGTAGTCACAGCTTTTCAGTGCTCTAGGAAACTCCCTAAGATTATAAGGTTCAAGGAAGGTGTCCACCAGCACTAGTAGAGGGAGTTTCATGACCTGATTGTTTCCCGTATGAAGGAAATCACATGTCCTGTTCGAATCCTTTTCTTTAGGATTAACATAAATTACCCAGGTCAGTGGGTTTTCTGTTTCCTGAGATCACAGAGCCCTTCTGACTAGTTTTTCAGGATCTGGTATTACAGTAGGTCCTGTGACAAAATGAAAACATAATTTATGCCCTACCTAGGTACCACAGGAAAAAAAAAATGAATCAATTCTAAAGTGGTGCTAATAAGCTGAAGAAGGGGATGAATATACAGTGAAACCTAATAAATTCAGGGTACAATGGGTAGTGAGGAAGGTTATCTCACATTATCTCTACAGAAAAGATTTGTTAAGTTGTAAGTTTAAACAAAAAGAAGGAAAATATATGACATCTGCTTTCAAGAGAAGGTTTTCCAATGACCTAACCAGCATGACAGAAATATTGGTTTCCATATGGTCAATATGCTATTAATAAATCATTCTTATTTATTCATTAAACACATTACCTAAAGACCTCAAGTATTCAAAGCTATATTGGTCACTTCCATATATATATAGCAGAAAGCAACAGAATCATATTATCTTAAGAGCTAGAATGGACTTTTGGGGGTCTTCAATCCACCATTGTGCCAAATGTAGAAATCTCATCTTGAACCTCCCTGCCAGAAGTCCATTAACCTCTGCTTAGATACTTCCAGCGGTGTGAAGCTCACTATTTTGCTAAGCAAAACATTTCATTCCTTGATACTTTGAACTACTTAAAAGTAGTTTCCTTATACAGAAGAAATGATCACCTCCCTAAAACTTCTACTGAGTAATTCATACTGTGCCTTTCACTGAAGAATCAAATTTCTTTTCTTCAAAAATGTTTAATATTCATATTTTTCAATAATTCAGACACAAATACGCCCACTTTGGCTCAAGTTGTGAGAATTTACTTTTTTAAACAAGGATCAGCCATGCAATGGTAATGAATTTCTTCTTAAAGAAGCAGATCATGTAAATAGACAGCAAAAAAGGATTAGCTATCATGTTAGAACAGAAGCTAATGAACGAAAACCCAGCTAAGTCATATTACCATCATAAAAATAAGCTTGACCCTTGAAATAGACAAATATGCCTATAGCACATAGCAAGTACTAGGCGAGTTTCTATACTATATGTTCTTCTTCATGTTTATTCAGGGCATCTCATAACTAAAGTGTGTTAACTCAAGCGTGTAAAGAATATAAGGCTTAGAGCAGTGGTTCTCAACCTTCCTAATGCTGGGACCCTTTAATAGTCGTATGTGGGTGTGTCTGCATGTGGGCAGACCCACCTGGAGACAGATAGAGGAGGTTCCTAAGACCACCAGAAATATGTGTTGAGAACCGCTGGCTTAAAGTAATAATGTGCTACTAGCGGCAGGTAAAGTTGGCTCACTGAATCACCACCATTTGGTATTGGGCCTCAAGTCTTTACACAAATGATCATCAAATCATAAAACTTGAGAGCTGCCAGAGTTGACATCAGAGAGCCTAAGCCCATTGACCTATGCATAAGTCAAGCAAAGTCCAGGGTTCGAATTCCTTTCCAATGTCACATGGCTAACTGGTGGGATGGTGGTAGAGGAGGACTATTTGTGCTGGACTTGCTACCATCACTCATCTGGTCCTCCTGTAAGCAACTACAAATATTTCAAAGACATACCAGTGCACAAAAGACAAGAAAAAGTTTAACATCCTTTGCCCATGTGAGGCAGAAATAAAACTGCTTCAATAGAACACTGATATAAGAATGAACTGGGGATAAGGGTTGAAGAGTCTCTTTTTGAGCTATTTTGAAAAGGTAAACAGATATCATTTGTAGTCAAACCATAATGGGGGGGGAATAGTGGCTCTCTCTGCCCTAAAGGTATGTGGAAGGACAAATTAATTGATTTCTCAAAGTAAAGAAGGACAAAACAAGCTTGTATTTCATTTTTCAAAATTGTACTCTAGGAACCCAACTTTGATGTTAATTACAGTTAAGTTCTTACGGAGTTGTATGCATGTATATAATGCCTCACTGGGCCCGGCAGAATCTAAATGAATGCTTTGATGATAATAAGGCATCCACAGGAATACCTGACAGCCTTTGGAACTAAAAGTAAGTCTGAGGGGGCTATAAGGATCAAACAGGAAAGGATTTCCAATTTTCTACATGTAAATTTCTCATAATAATCAGTTAACAACCATATTCATAGAATAACCTTAGGCACAGGACCTTAGGCCTCAGAAGATGTTAACAGGAGACACAACATTTGGAAAATATTTCTTTTCTTTAAAGGAAAGACAATAAGGGGAGTATTGAGAGTTTAATTACATACCTATTAAGTGAGTAAAGTCAACATCTAATCTCTGTCGATATTTGAAGTCTGGGTCCATGCCACTACCATGGAGCACTATCTGTGAAACACACTCTTCAATGATCTTATAATATTGTGGCCTAGTGATAAACAAAAACAAAGCAGTATATGTTCAGCTCTCAGGAAAAAAAAAAGTTTCCTCAAGAAGTCAGATGGTAGGAAGATGAAAGACTAAAAATACCTTTTTTTCTTTAACAGTCAAATTGTGAAGCTCTCTCAAGAGACATAAACATAAGAAATTAATGCCTACTTTTGAATATATCAACCTTATTTTCTAACATACAGTGAGAGAATCTGATAAGGCTAGTCAAGGGGTTAATATTCTTGTCTGTTTGGCCTCAACTTTGGATTCCCATCCAGGTAAGCAACTCTCATAGAGATGGAAATAGGCCAATTCTTGTGTAGGGGCTGCAGCAACTAAGGACCAAGAAAAGGAAGTACTCAAAGTCAAGTCCTTGGTGCTATCAAATAGTCCAATTACTCAAAGAGATTTCATTTTATTCATGGAAATGGCATTAAAGAAAATGTGTTACCATGTGCTTTGCCACTCCACCTTATGAACCATGAGAGTTTTCCATCTAAATGGCTGTTGAAACCTCCTCTATTAGACTAAAAGCTCCTTGAGAGTAAGGATTAGAACTCTAGCACTTAGCAAAGTGTGTGCTTAATAAACGCTGTGTCATACCTTCATTCATTCATTGAATCATAAAATATGGAAACTGGAAAGGACCTCAGTGATCATCTTATTCAATATCTGAATTTTATAGATGGGGAAATTCAGGGTGAAAGAGGTTAAGTCCTTTCAACAAGGTCATACAGATGAATCAGGATAAGATTAAGGTCTTCTGAAACCCATGGCATTGCATCAATGAGCAATAAATTAAAATGCTCTGATTTTGAATTTCTTCATTTGTCAATGGGAATAAAAGGCTTTGGACAAAAATATTCCATTTACCTGACATTCTTAGGAGTGCAAAGGCAACATAACTAAGTTTTTGAAATAAATAAGACAACCTCTAAGGGTACTTTTTAAAAAAAGACTTTGATCATCTAAGATACAAACTTGTCAAATACAGGTAACATACTCACTTGCCTTCTTACAAAGAAAAAAATTAATCATCTTTTCTTTTTTTCTTTAATAATAAATTTATTTTATTACATTTTTTTTGAGTTACATATTTTCTCCCCGTCTTTCCCCCACCCACCACCCCAAGACAGCCATCCCAGTGTTTCCCCCCTCCCCCAGTCTATTCTCTCCTGTGTCACTTTTTGGT
>CM053582.1:51265226-51289784 GCA_028627135.1 Pseudochirops cupreus | reverse complement strand
AGTTATTTAGTTTCCAATTAGTTTTTCGTCTATGCTTCCATGGCCCTTTATTGCATATAATTTTTGTTGCATCATGATCTAAGAAGGATGCATTTCATATTTCCATCTTTCTGCACTGAATTATGAGGTTTTTATGTCTAGTATATGGTCAATTTTTGTGTATGTGCCATGTACCGCTGAGAAGAAGGTATATTCTTTTTTATCCCCAATCGATTTTCTCCAGAGGTCTGCCATATCTATTGTCTATAAGATTCTATTTACTTGCGGTTGGTGGATCAACTTACCTCCCGGCGCACCATTCCCCCCCCCCCCCCCAAACCCCCCACCCCTTCGTCTTCCTCGTCCAGCCCTGCCTGTGTGCTGCCCCAGCTTCGTTGTCCAGCTGAAAGGTAGTTTCTTCCTAATTTCTCTAATTTGTTTATGATGTGACCTTTTGCATATAGGAGCTGTATACATTTGGAGCTTATCTTGGTATATGGTATGAGGTATTGATCTAAATCTGGTTTTTGCCAGGTTGCACTTTTCCCAGCAGTTTTTGTAAAATAGTGAGTCCTAGAAAATGTAGTCTTTAGGTTTATCAATTTCCTTCTATCTTTGGTATTATGCTGTTCTACTGATCAACCTTTTTTTTTTTTAAACTGGTACCAAATCACTGAAGATTATTGCTTTCTGGTACAGTTTGAGATTTGGTACTGACTGATAGTCTCCCTTTCTTTCCACTTTTTTTGAGATTCTTCACCTTTTGTTACTCCGTATGAATTTCATAATTTTTTCTAGGTCTATGTAGGAAGTACTAAAAATTATTGTTATTAGGAACTTGGCAAAGCATTCGAAATTTATTTCGTGTTTGAATCATCCCTATTATATACTCGTGTATAAAGATAGATATGCATATATATATATATATATATATATATATATATATATATATTTATTTATTTATTTATTTAAGTACATATCTTGTTACCAGATGGATGTTTAGATAGAGGATTGGCTTCCAGTGTTCTGAGGCTTAGTATTTAGTTTCTAAATTATCCAGGCCTTTTGTTTTACCCTTGTTGCTTCATTTTGGGTCATTTTTTTCGTATCGAATATCTGTTTCACTGGCATACAGTATAAGTGATAAGTAGGGGATTAGGAAGTAAATGAAATTTAAGCTGGTTAATGTTAAACCTTAACACTTACTGAGAAGGTTAGATGTTGAGGTAGAAACCAAAAGAAATAAGCAGTTTTGGTGGGATTGTCTTCAGGCTTCATTTTCATTTAATAGTCTTATCTCTTACTCTCATGAATAAGCAATATAGTTTTAACCTTTTTTTTAGATAACTGCTAAACTGCAAAAGATGTGATGGGATGGACCACTGTCCATTTTTTGAAGAACAGACATAGCATCTGATTGTTTTCTTGATGATATTTTCAAGTACAGAGGTCTGTAATGTACTGATTCGTCATCCCTTTTTTATCATTTACTTTGCCAGTGATGTTTATAGGACTGTTGTAGCCTCTTCCTCTTACATAAATAGGACAGTGGTGAAGTGCCTTGTGGAAATTGCAGCTGTCACATGGATCACATCGTTCCTGAAACATCTACCAAAATTGCTGACTGGATGCCAAGCACTGTGCTAGGTTTGCGGGCATTTCAAGAGAACCCTGTTGGTGATGACAACTTTCTTTGTTCACTATGTGTCTGAGAAAACCAATGAATAGGCAGTAGCTCATTGCATGTTGTATTTCCACAGTGATATGATCTCATTCTCTCCTGAATCCTTCTATACGTCTTCCACAGGCCTCATATGGGACCTCACACTCTTCCTATGTCATTCTGTATTGTCCTCTACTCTTGACTTCCTAAACCACACTGATAAGATCTGCCCCAAATTTGTGTTCTTTCTGCTGGGCCAACATAGCTCCATAGCTAATATAGTATTCTTCCCTTAGAACTTCGCTGTTCCGTTATCCATAGTGTTTGTTGCAGCCTCTTACGGTGCGTCTTTCTTCAGCATCAGAGAAAACTGAGGCATTCCACGAGAGCACCTTCTTCTCCACTCCTCCTCATCTACCTCCCTTGCATGTCTTCTTCCCCTTTGTTCTCCTTCATTCCATCCCCTCAGACTTCTACAGCGAATTGCTGTGCTCCCAACTGTGTTCTTCACTCTTTGAACTAGGTGGCGCCACATTGGGTAGATCCTGAATCTGGAAAGAGGAAGATCACTTACTAGCTTTGTGACCTTGCCCAAGTTACCTAATCTCAATGAGCCTCAGTTTCTCATCTACAAAATAGAGATGATAAGATCTACTTCCCAGGGTGGTTGTGAGAATTAAAAAAAAAATAATTGTTAAGCTGTAAAGCACTATATAAGTGCTTATTATTATTACTTCTTTAAAAAATTTTTTTTGGCTTTTTGGAGGGGAGAGGGCAGAGCATTTGGGGTTAAGTGACTTGCTCAAGGACACATGGCTAGTTATTTGTGTTAAGTATCCGAGGCTGAATTTGAACTCAGGTCCTCCTGATTCTAGGGCCCATGTTCTATTCACTGTGCCACCTAGCCACCCCTATTATTATTATTATTATTATTATTTCTTACCTCCCTATACATGAAGATATACATTTGCTGTCTACAAACATGCCCATGTCTCTCTCATCCTTAAAAGAAATCACTTGACCCTACCATGCTCTCTGTCATCCTTATATCTCCTTTTCTTAGCTAAATTCCATGAGAAAACCATGTATACTAGGTGCCACCACTTTCCTTCCTCTCATTTTCTTCCAAACCCTTTGCAACCTGACTTAAGAACTCATCATTTAACTGAAATTGCTCTCCAAAGTTCCTGATGATCTCTTACTTGCCAAATCTAATTGCCTTCTCTCGGTCCTCACCCTTGACCTATCTGCAGCCTTTGACAGGATTGATCACTCTCTTCCCTTGCATCTTCTCTCCTTTTTAGATTTTAGTGACACTGTTCTTTCCAGGTTCTCCTACCTGCCTTCCCACTCTTTTTATCAGTCTTCTTTCCTGAATCTACATTCAGGGCACACCCACTAACTAGGGGTATTCCCCAAAGCTCTTGCCTGGTCTTCTTTTTCCTTCTCCCTCTGTACTATTTCCTTTGGGGTTTTTATCAGTTTCAACAGGGTCCCTTATCATCTCTATGCAGTTGGTTGCTACATCATTACATCTAGCCTTAGTCTCTTTGCTGCCCTCTACAGTCACATATCACCTATTGCCTCTTAGGCATCTCAGACGGCCCATTTTGGCCTTTTTTCTATCCCTAGCACTTAGGAGAGCACCCTATATGTGTTTCTTGCTCCTTTTTAGTTATCGCTGTGTTGGTTGAAGTCTTTTACACCAACTTTTGCATGGAATTTGTTGTTTATGTGCACTATATCCCTTTTATACCCACTGTGAGTCTCTCCATTGTACTCTGCCTGACCTGGAATTGTAATTATTCCTGAGGTGATGGTACTCCATGATTTGCTGTCATGTAGCATCATATGAAGAGTATTGCTGTTTAAAAACATTAGATTATAATTCAGGGTCGAAATTTGATATTGTTGAAGTGCTGTGAAATGTATCATTTTCAGTTTAGGCTGCTGTTTTCTTCCTGTTCTATTTTGGAACAAAATAATTTGTCCAGTTATGGTGTCTTTCCAAGATGGATGAACCATTAGACCAACTCAGTGATCTGTCCATTTGCTTGTATATTATTCTCTTGATAAAAGGTTTTTTTTCCTCCAATTTTATCTAGTGTAGATTACGCAAATACTCGTTACGGATTCTAAATACCACTTAGAAAGCCCTGTAGCATTTCAGGGTTTGATGCAGTCAGTACAGTGTCATCTTCAGACACCCTACCACCATGTACAGTGTACTCTTCCAGTTAGACTCCATTTGTGTGGGCCCACTTCTGGACACTGGAACTTAACCTTTGACTAGCAGATGGCTCTTTGTTTTATGCTAATTTGAAAATAATAGAGCAAAATGATCTCTGATATGTTTTTCATGGAACCACATATAATTTTACCATGTGCAGATTTTAACATATGAGACTCCTGGGAGGATACATTTTAAAGCCGAATTTCCTTTACCAAATAATGAGTATTTTAAAAAAAATTTAAACTAACAAAAGCAATGGAATCTTATTTTGTTAAATACCTTTTAGTTAATTTTGATAGAAGAAATATCTAAAGGTTAAAAATATGAAGGCTTTCCTCCAATTGCAAGTCCTTATGTACAATAGAGGTGTATGTTTTTGTTAGAATAATTCAATCTAAAATCAGAAGTATTCCAAACCTTCCTTCCATGAGAATATTGTTTGTTTGTTTTTATAGGATTTGCCATTAACATACTGAGTCAGAAATTAAGTTAATCAAAAAGGATTGCTCAGTTGACCCCAAATACCTTTAGGTGCTTTGTGTACTATAATGTAAAAAGTATAAATATTGTTATGTTGACAAATACCTTTATCCTAATAATTTTCAAATTATGGAATAGCTTCAAATTCAGAAAGCTTTTTGTTCACCTAGCTTTGGAATAGCATGATATACGCTAACTGCTAGCTTTGTCTGCATTATTTTTTAAAGATCAAATGGGCACAGTGGTAATTTTCATTAATCTCATACAGAGCAGCTAATTAAAATTTCCATTATTATCCATCCATTATCTGGTTGTTTCCTTTGTTCAGTATCAGTACAGGATGTTAATAATAAGCCATTCTTGTATTACAGCCCCGTTAAAAATAGCCAGACTTTAATTTATTGTATTCCTTTGCTATTAGGTGACCTTAAAAATATCATCTTTAACCTTATTGATTAGGCTCCAGATTGCTTGTTTTTCTGTAATGGAGGTTTAAAAATTATATATATGTATATATATATATATATATATATATATATATATATATATATATATTTTTTTTTTTTTTTTTTAGTAATTGAACATGGTGAAGTAGTGTAGGCTTATTGTGCACTGGAGTGCCTGTGGGATCCATTCCAAGGTCTGATGCAGAATAGTTGTAAGGTCTTCAATAAATGTTTGAAATGTTGTGGGCCTTAGTTTCCTTCTTTGTATAATTCAATAAAACTTAAAGTTTCTCAAGTTCTGTCTCATGTGTATATCTTGTGATATGTGATCTACTGAAAATGTTTAAAGTCAACCAATCAGTAAGACTCACTGACCCCTCTTCTCATTCTGCGTTCTGCCCCCTGTGTTACACATCCCCTGTGGCTTTGGGAATGTCTGGAATTGACAGGATTGAGTTCAAAACTCATTCTTCATTAATGCTGACAATCCTTTCCATCTTTGGCTCCGTATGTAATGAAATAAGGAAAAGAACTTTGGACTTAGAGCCTGAGGGAACCTTAGTTTAAAATTCTGGTTCTCCTACTTGTGTGGCTTTGTAGAAATGATTTAATTTATTTAAGTCTCAGTTTCCTCAGCAGTATGATTGGGGTTAGGTGGGATGATCTCTAAGACTCCTTTCCATTCTCAATCTTATGTATAATATTATAAATTAGTAGCAATGAAACAAAATATGGACTTTGGGAGAAATGGAGTCACTATAATCATGGATAAACCCTTGAGTTCTAGGTATTCCCATAGGTTCCATCCTGGCATCTCTCTATACCTTTGCCATTTGTGACTTCCTTCAGCTTTCAGGGATTTCATCTTCACTGGGCAGATGATTCACAGATCTATATAACCAGCTTCTGTCTTTCCCCCTGAGCCTCTGTCACACAGCTGCCTATTGAGTATTTCAAGCTAGATATCCTGGAGACATCTCAAATTCAGCATGTCTAAAAGAGAACTCATTATTTCCCCTTCAAAATCAATTTTCTTCTAAAATTTCTTAATTCTTTTCTAGTTTCCCAGGTTCATAAACTTGGCAGTTTTTGGCTTTTCATTCCCCTTCACCTCACATAACTGATCCAGTTGACAGATCTTTCTGTTTCAACATCAGGCGCACCTGTCTACTTGTCTCTACTCACATAGCTGGTCTCTTTTTTCAGGCCCTCCTCACTGCTCACCTAGACCTTTTTTTTCAGTCATCTAAAAATATATTCAATATTATTATGAACTTGTTAAACATTATCAAACGTGGTCTTTTCCATATATAAGTGTAGGTCAAGTATGCCATGAACTCCCATTCCTTTGGGAGGGTCTTGCTCACCTATTCTGCACTCATGTTGGCATGTATGAATTTTCCAGGGAAGGAAACTTTTCCCTTATGAGGTGAAACTCAAGAAATAAATCCTTCTTTGTCAGGCATGAACCCAACAGTCTTTATTTAATCTTTCCGTGGTTCCCAGACAATTGTTTGACTTATTTTTTTCAGTTATAAACATTTTTTTTTGGAGGGCAATTGGGGTTAAGTGATTTGCCCAAGGTCACACGGCTAGTTTTTGTGTTAAGTGTCTGAGGCCAGATTTGAACTCAGGTCCTCCTGACTCTAGGGCCAGTGCGCTGTTCACTGTGTCAGCTAGCCGCCCCCAGTTATAAACTTTAACTTTCTAAAAATGTTATTTTTTATTTTTAAAGCTGCTGTGTGACCCACTGGATAGAGCACTAGACTTAGAGTCAGAAAGATCCGAGTTCCTATCTGACCTCAGACACTTATAGGCTGTGACCCTGGACAAATGACTTCACCTCTCTTTGTCTCAGTTTCCTCATTTGTAAAAATGGGACTAACAGTAGCACCTACCTAGGGTTTTTGTGAGGGTCGGTTGACATAGCATGTGTCAAGTGCTTTGCGAACCTGAAAGGCCATCTGGATCACAGTGCCCTGCAGCTATCATTACCTCATTCATTACTCTCTCTCCAAAGAGATCCTCATTGTACATTGATTTAAGGTCTAGTTCTCTCAGTGGTTCTCAGAAAAGTCTTTTACTCTTCATATTTTGTCTTACAGCCCATTTTTCTTCACAAGTGGATTTTTATCATTTTTCTTTATACAAATACTCCTTTTCTTCCCCTTTCAACAACCAAACTGGTCTCATATGAAAGAGTCGGTACACTATGTAAAGAACAGAGAAAGATTGCATATAAAACTGTAAATCTCTTATGTACGACTTCTTTTTAAAAGAGTTCAATGAATTTAGCACTGTAGTTCTCAAATTGTCTTGCTTGTCTTTATCTGTCTCTGAATTCCCTTTTGCTCTTTTCTTGTCATTTTTTACACTTTCATCAATGTTCTTTTCTCTTTTTTTGTGTCTCTGTTACTATCCCTTTCTAAAAAAAACCCAGATAACGAACCTCAAAGTCTTCTCATGTAACAAATGCAGATCATCAAGGAGAACCAGCACACACACGATGGTCATGTCTTCCAAACTCTCTCCTTCTGCATGCCTAGTCCACGTTGTGAAGAGATGGGGAGCATGACTTGTTAGCATTTTATGGAGTTCTAATTGATTATTGCATTGATAGAGATTCTCAATTCCCTTTACAGTGTGGTGATCATTCTATACGTTATTGTCATGTTCCGCTTCCTTGACTCTGTACCAGTTCACAACAAGGTTTCTAAGTTTCTCTGTCTGTTTCGTTAGTTTTTTTTCTATCTCAGTTTAATGATTTCTTTATTTCAGTTTTGTTCCCCTGGCAGTGGGTGAGTCCTTTAAGCTCGAGGTGCCTACCCCTTCTTGCACTGGATTTTATGACTGCGAAGTCATGTCAGTCACTTAAGCCTTGAATCATGGGGCCATTCTCTGTGTATATGTTTGTTACATTCTCAGTGTTATTATGTATTACCCCCCTCCCCCGCCCCCGTAGAACCAAAACCATTTGAGGACAGGGACTGATTCATTCATATTTTCTTGTCTCTGCATCCCTAATACCAAGTACAGCATATAGTACTTAGTAAGTCTTCCTTGACAGTGGTTTCATTGGTTTTTCAGAAAGCTTAGGACCTATCTGTTGAATTTCCAGCTGCTCAAGAAGAGTGACTATGGTGGTTCCAAACCAGATTAGTAGATGTGGCTTCTGCCACACTCAGCCTCTGCTGAACAGACTGGGAATGTTTCCCATTCGTGACATTCTATCTTCTGTCTTGTTGACTTTGTATTATATGTCTCCCCTGCTCAGAACAGCTTCTCTCTTCACTTCTGACTCCTTCAACCCCTAAGACCCTGGAGGCCCAAGATGTCACCTTCTATTTGCAACTTTGCCTAATTCTCTTCTTTGTTAATTCTATCCTCTGCCTCCATTTTTAAATTTTGTGTTTACTTTATACGTACGGATATGAAAAAAAGAAGGAAATAAGCATTATTAAACAAATACTAGGTTCTAGGCACTGTGTTCAGCACTTTACATTTGTAATTTTATTGTTATTTCATTTGGTCCAACAATCCTGTGAGAAAAGTGCTATTATGATACCCATTTTACAGATAGTGAAACTGAGGCAGACAGCCATTAAGTGACTTGTTGAGAAACATTCAGCTAGTAAATGGCTGAAGCTGGATTTGAACTCAGGTCTTCCTGACTGTAGGTCCAACATTTTCTCCACTGCACCACCTAGCTGCCTCTGTATGTGTTATGTGTATGCATGCATATATATGTGTTTATGTGTCTTATGTCTTTATATATATATCTTTATATATATGTATCTATATCTTTGTCTATATCATCGGTATCTCTGTATCTCTACCTACACTTTTACATGTATAGTATCTGTGTACATGATGTTGGTCCCCACTAGACTGTAAGCTCCGTGAGGATGGGTATTGTTTTGTTTTTGCTTTTTTATCCCAGCACCTACTATGATGCCTTGTATGGAGTTAACACATAATACATGTTGTTTGAATTGGAACTGAAGAAATTTGCTTTTTGCTTTATAAATTTTCAGGTGGCATGTTACTTTTGATAAATCACCTTGACTTCTGGCATATTTAGATGAATACATTTGGCCTGTATATAATGTTTTATACTAATCACATTTTATTTTCTGTATCTTGCTGAATGATAGTGGAAATCTCTTAACCTACAAAAATAATAAGGTAGACTTTTCAGAAGCAGAGACAGACTAATCTTAAACCTGGATTTGTTCATCCAAGTACTTTAGAGAGTATATTGCCACTTTATGTAGAGTGGGTCCACATTCTCTGTCAGACTTAAAACATTATCCATGATTTTCCCTTTGAAATGTAGTGATTAGGATGTTCTCAGGCACATAACATCATCAAACTCTATTAAATAGTCAACAACCCCAAAATATACATTGAAAACCTCCTCTCTATATGCCTAGCATTCTCTGTAGTTGCATGATGAAGTAACATAAGCATATGCATAAGTATTTCCTGTTTTGTTATAGTAATTTATTTCTTACTCTTGCCTAAAATAGTCTGTCTCTTTGCCTTTGCAGGGAGGACTGAAAAATAGCAAGCATGAATGTACCTTATCTTCCCAAGAGTATGTCCATGAATTACGGTCTGGCATCTCAGAAGAGAAGCTTCTTAACTGCCTCGAATCTTTGAGGGTGTCCTTAACCAGCAATCCTGTCAGGTATGTCCTTCCCGTTTTCAAAAAGAATTTTCTCTGATTATAAATATTGATGTTACACATGTGTGTTTTTAGTTATAATTGATTTTCTTGTTATTTGAACAGCATGAGTTATTAACCTGGAAACTGACAGTGGTTAATTCATTTCAATATTGATTTAAGAATCAAGCAAATGAAATTATCCTTTAATTTTTAAAAAGTAACATATATAAACGTGCAAATTTAGGTAAAAATTTTTAAATTATGTGAGGATTTTGTTTATTGTTGGCAATTTAAAAAAATGAATAAAAGTTTAATTTCCGGAATGATTTCCAAAGTAATTTAGCATTATTTTGGAATAATAGCATAGTTAAGTGTTTTTTCTTTAACTCCATTGATGATTATTTTTTTCCATTGTAACCTAAACAGATATTACCAAAAACAATTAAATGTATAGAAAAATGGTTAGAATCTTTCCCAAGACCCTGAGCCTTTACTCTCAAAGAATGAACTTGAAGCAACAAACAAGTCGAGAGACTGCTTACTATCACAGAAGCCATTTTTCTTCTGTCTTTGTGTTTCTTTCCTTTTTTTCTTTTCTGTGGTTTTAGTCAGTACCCATACAGTGTTGGTCCTTCTGATTACACTCAACCTCTCTTCAGGGCTCAGAAGGTCATAGATTGAGAGCTGAAGGTGACTTCATAGGTCATCTGGTCAAATCTCCCCATTTTGCAGATGAGGACACTTGAGTTTAGGGATGTGAAGTGCCTACCAGACTCACACAGATAGGTTCTAGTAATCAGTCCTGTGATACTTTGTTATCTTCTTCATATTTATCATGTTTTATGGTACAGTAATAAATTACAGGAAATTCCATAATTTGTCCTGTTATTGAACATACAGGTCATATTTTTACTCATACAGTATCTATTAATATGTTTGTACCTATAGGTCACTCTCCCCCCCTTTTATGATTACTTTGACACGGAGTTTCAACAGTCAAATTGCTGGATTGAAATATATGTTTAATTTTGTGACATTGTACTTTGCTGTATTGTCATCCAGGCTGTCTACACAGCCTGTAATTCCAGCAACAATGTATCTGAGTCCCTATTCTTCCCCTGCTCTGCCAACATTAGATTTTCCCAATTTTTGCTGTTTTTTGTCAGTGAAGTGGTGTTATAAAGTTTTGATGTTTATTTCTCTAAATTTTGTTGGGGGGGGATTTTAAGTGTCTTCTCATATGCTTGTTAGCCGGTCACATTTCCTTCTTGTTAATTGCTGATATCCTTTTAGCATCATTTATTGGGGAGGAAATAAATGCAGATGAGGTATAGATCTCTGTCAGTTCCTTCTAGATTTTGCTTGGGAGACAGTTTTATTGTGCATCTGCTACCAATATTTTCTTCCATTCAGTTTCTTTTGTTATTTTTTGGAGATACATTTTTTTCTGCAAAATCATAGTTGCATATAAACAAATACATTGATTTTTGTCTAGAATACTGTCTTATATTTGACTGATGAAAATTTCTCTGTACTCCACAGTTGCAACATATATATTATCGAGTTTGCTTCCAGGTCTTGGGGATTTTAAAATATCTTAATTGCTAATCTAGCTTACTTGTTTCATGTTGTGTTGACCTCAAGTCATTTGTTTCAGCCATGCTGTTCTCTAGTTTTTGTCTATCAGTTTTTATTGAGTACTGATTCTTTCCTATACTGCTTTGTAAGTGTGGGTTTGTTAAATTTGAATATTTTCTATTCATTGGCTTCTTTTTCTGGTTTCTCTATCCTACTGAATGGATTTCTTTATTTTTTTATACTGTAGTACCAGATGACTTTTAAAAATTAGCGCATTTATGGTATGTTTTGAGATATGCTAATACTAGTTCTCCTTTGCTGATTTTCCTCATCAGTTCTTTATATTTTTGTGAGTTTATACACATAAATTTTCCTATCGCTTTAGCTAATTCTCAGATTCTATTGCTATTTTATTAAATCTTTTAAGTTAGTTTGTAAGTTTAACAGTCTTTGCTAGATTTGTTTGACTTAACCATGAGTAGGAGATACCCTGCCATTTATTCTTCATGCGCTAATTATTATAAAATAGTTTTTTACATAAATTGCTGTCACATCTTATAAGGATGCATTATATGTTGTTAAAATCTGACAAGTTAATTTAATGTTTTGATACATACTTTTACCCTTAGATATGTTCCTGTGATAATTAAGATAATGGAAACTGAGTTTTGTTTAGCCAGAGAGGAGAAATATCAGAAGTCATATTTCTCTCTCTGCACTTTTCTTTACTTATGTCAATTATTTAATGACAAAATATTCCTATGGAAAAAAATCAGAGTCATTTTAAACCAGGGATTCTTAATCATTTTTTGCATCATGAACCCTTCTTCTCAGCCTAGTGAAGCCTATGCACACCTCAGAATGTTTTTAAAAGCATAAAATAAAATACATAGGATTATAACTGTAACCAAAGGTTATTGACAATCACTTACTATGGAAATGTTCATGGACTCCCTGAGATCTTAATCCCAGGTAATGAAGCCCTGCTCTAGCTTTCACTGAATTTCTTTTCCTACTACTGTTGGTTTAACCTCTCAGGTACCCAGTAGAATGAGGAACTTGGACTAGATCAGGGTGGAGAACCTGTGGCTTCAAGACCACATGTGGCCCTCTAGGTCTTCAAGTGTGGCCCTTTGACGGAATCCAAACTTCACAGAACAGATCCCCTTAACAAACAGACCTAGAAGGCCACATGTAGTCTCAAGGCCACAAGTTCCCCATCCTTGGACTAGATGGCCTCCATGCTCCCTTCCAGGTTGGCATATCCTATGATCCTTCTCTGTATTTTCATTTTCGAAAGGCCGCCTCCTTCAATATTTGAACAACACTGTGATGGCACCAGTGTAAGTCCTCCCTCCAGTGATGCAGATTACATCTCCAGACCATAGGAGGTGATTGTCCCTTAATGGCTGTGGCTTTGAAAAACAAAGTGACCACCTGATTATCTTCTGGTGATGAGCCTTTCTACACTTAAGCTGCTCCTTTGGTGACACATGCCCAGTCTTTAACAGGTCAGGGGTGGTAATAATGATAACTCACAGGGATGTCACATTTGAAGCTCATGAAATGTTTTACACTAATAATCTTGTTTGAACCTGCCAACTCTGTGAAGTGGGTATTGCAGGTGTTATTTTCCCCATTTTACAGATGAGGAAACTGAGGCTTGGAGAGGCTTAGTGACTTGGATAGACATGTTGGAATTAGGATTCCGAACCAAATCTTTTTGACTCTTATTTCCCACATTCTCCGCTCTGTGGCCTACTACCTTTTAATCCTTTTCCCTTTAGTTGGAAGAACATTATACTTCAGGAACAAGAACACTATGGGTTTTTTTAGTCTCTGCATATAGAGGACAACCTCTAGAGGCTTAATCTAATCCAATCCAGCAAGCAGTTAAGGGTCTACTAAATGCCATATATCAACTGGTTCTCAAACTTCCTATTGTCATGACCCCTTAATACTCTTATGTGGGCATATCTGCATGTGGGCGGACCCACCTGGAGACAGGGTAATGGTGTCTTGGTTCCTAAGACCATCGGAAATATGTGTTTTCTGATGGTGTTAGGTGACCCCTGTGAAAGGGTTGTTCAACCCCTAAAGGGGTCGCAAACCACAGGTTGAGAACCACTGCCATATATAGTCTAGGGAATCAGGGTGGTGGGGATAAAACAACAGAGGACCTGGATTCAAATCTTATACATACTATCCATTGTGATCTGAGACAAGCGTCAGCCTCCCTGGGCCTCAGTGTTTTCATCTGTAAAATTAGGAGGTTGAATTAAATGGCCTCTGAGATTTGTTCCAGACCTAGATCTATGAGAATTCTTAAATAAACTGTTAAAATTGGTGACAGCTGATAATCCAATCTTATTCTTTGTTAGAATGGAATTGTCAGTGTACATTTTGTCACGTCTGTTTCTTACCATATGAGATTCTCACATCTGACATTAGTATTAGATTTTTAAGTCTATCATGAATATTTAGGTATTAGAGGGTTCAGAGGTCATGTGCCCATTCCTGAACAGGAATACTTTTCATAACATCCGTGAATAGTGATGATGCGGCTTTGCTTTGAGACATCCAGTGAAATCCAGAGAAAGAACTGTGGAGTATGAATGCAGATTGAAGCAGACTATTTTCTCTTTTGTTGTTGTTGTTTTTTTCTTTCTTGTGGATTTTCCCTTTTGTTCTCATTCTTCTTTCATAACATGAGTAATGCAGAAATATGTTTTATATGATTATACATATATAACCTATGTAAGATTGCATACCTCCTGGGGAGGGAGGGGGAGAAGGAGGGGAGAAAATTTAGAGCTCAAAATCTTATAAAAGTAAATGCTGAAAACTAAAAATTAATATATTTTTTAAAAAGACATCCAGTGAGAGGGAATCCACTATTTCCAGGGTAGATGGAACTGAGGTGACTTGCCCAAGTTGATAGAGTTAGTGAGGATCCTTTCCATCTGTTGTTCCTAGTTTTATACTGTTGGTACATGAGTTCAGGTTTCTCTTCTTCACATGTAACCTGCCATTTTCCATTTCTGTGCCTATGTGTTTGGAATGTGTGCCCTTCTTTTACCACTGCTTCTTCAAATCCCCAAGTGTTCCCTTCTCCATGAACAATCCCCCCGCCCCCTCCCACCCTGCCCCCATCTTCTGATGGCTCCCTCTTCTTCTTTTGTGTGTGCCTGTGTATATGTATGTCGTCTTCCCTGGCTGATAGGAAGCTCTTCTAGGGCAGAGACTGCTTTTAGTCTTTATGTCTCTAGCACCAAGGACAGTGCCTGGCACAAAACAGAAACTTGATAAATGCTTGTTTGTTGATTGATTTATTATATACCTTAATGGCATTAAAAGGAGTAACTGGTAACTTTTGGAAGCCTTGGTTGTGAAGTTGCTGCTTTTATGATGGGGATGGTTCAAGGTCTGGGTATCTCCATTCGATTATATGGAATAGTCCATTGCTCGTCCAAGTGGTTTCTGTTCTTTAGTCATTTTTCAGTCGTGTCCGGCATTTGGGGTTTTCTTGGCGAAGATACTGAAGTGCTTTACCATTTCCTTCTCCAGCTCATTTTACACATGAAGAAACTGTTGAAAACAGGGTTAGGTGACTTGCCCAGGGTCATACAGCAGGTAGGGGTCTGAGGCCAGATTTGAACTCAGGAAGATGAGTCTTCCTGACTCCAGACCTGGCGCTCTATCCCTTGCACCACCTGGCTGCCACCTCTAAGGAACAGGCACTTTAAAAATGAAGATGTCTCAGCATAGGCAAAAATGCAGCTAAACGTATAGGTTTTATTTCTCTAAGATTAAAATCAGAAGAGTGCTAGTTACCAGGAGAACCAGATTTCTAATGCATTCTAAAAGACACTTTGATTAAAATAATCAAAATGTCTTTTCTGGAGCTTTCCCTGTTTAATAGCAAATAAATTGTGTCTCTTCCAGCATATGCTGTAGCAACACTTCAGATCACAGTTAGGCCGCTCATGCAGAGCTCTGGACATATAGCCAGTCACATTATGATTCCGGGCATGTGTGATCCCATTTATGGAGATGCTGTTTCTGTTGGTTCAGAAATAGCAACTCTTCCATACCTTCTCATCTTGTCCAGTTCTTGTTCCTCTCCCTCTCTTAGGGTCAACATAGAGAATTTTATTAAGCACCCTAGAAACATGTGCCTAACCTGTCAACATCTGGGGGTACCAGTGTGGTACTTGGCTTTTGCTTTCACTTTACTGATGAGCCCAGCTCTTTCCTAAAGAATCTGTTTAACATTGCCTCATACATGGGTCGTCGTTGCTAATATGCTTCAGCAGCTGCTGTTGGAGACTCTCATGATAGAAGCAGCTAGTGACCAGTAGATAGTGTTTGGACCTGGAGTCAGGAAGAAATCTGAGTTTAAATCCATTTTTAGATACTAGATACATGACCTTGGACAAGTCATTTAACCTTGATTTGCCTCAATTTCCTCACCTCTAAAATGGGGGTAATAATAGCACCTACTTGTGTGGATCAAATGAGATAATAAAGTGCTTAGCACAGTGCCTGGAACATAATAGCTATTGCTTACATGGTGGCTATTATTGTTTTCATTTCATTATAAATTGATTCCCAGGCACAGAGTGTTGGGCATCAAAAGAAGAGTTTTAATGTCAGGGAGCCATTTTGGTTCATTGAAAGTGCTGCACACTTTGGGATCAAGAAGAAAAGAGACTATATCAAACGAGTTGATTTTAAGTGGCAAGTATTTAAGAACCTTTGCTAAAAATGATGCTTTGCATAGCATAAAATTCCTGATATATTTGATCTTTGTGTCCGTCATAAGACTTGCTACCATGAACCTCACTTCATTGAAAAGCTCCCACTTCCTGTTTGCAGATGCCTATAGGGAATTTCTAACAAGGGGTACATTGTAGCTAATACTGCCAGAATTAATTCAGCAATTGACTTTGAGTCTTTAATGGCTAGGCCTCCTGTATTCATTTTAATAAGTTTATTTTAACATTTTTTCCAGAATTCCAGTTGTCTCAATGAGCATAATTCTAGACATTTGCATTACAATGTCTGTGTGTACCATGTAGATTTCTGTCTGGATTGAGGAGGTGGGTTTGGAAGATTTCAAGACTTTTTGAGATGATGGTGAAGACGTGAACTCTCAGTGAAGGAAAATAAACAGAAATAACCTAGCAGAGTACTTGGCTTGAGAATTCCCTGTATGCCAAAGCTGAATTTTAAAAAATACATTGTTATTTATATCTTTTGCTTTTTTAATCATCAAAATTTCCCCAAGCATTGCCCTCTCACCTCCCAGAGAGCCATCCCTTACAATCAGTAATATTTTTAAGAAGAAAAAAATGAAGAGGGGAAAAAAACCAACAATATAATTAAGTAAACCAAAGAGTTGAAAATATGTGGATTGTAGCACATCTGTGGACCTCCCAACCTTTACAGAAGTGTTCAGTGGTGAGGTGTCTTCAGATTTGTTCTTTGGAACCATGCTTGCTCTTTGAAAATCTATAACACTCAAATCAACCACAACACTACAAATGGGAAGAAAGACAAAAAAAAATCCAGAGCTTAATCTTAAGAATCTTATAGCTAGGTAGTCCAACCAGACAAAATTCTTAACAACTGGATTTGTCTCAAATTGGAATGAGCTTTCTGAGGAAGTATAGTGGGTTCCCCCTCATTGGAATCTTCCTCTAGGCCCTCCTTTTTTCCTTCTTTAACTTCCTCAGTACCTTTTTGGAGACAAAATTCTCAAAACGTAATTGTTCGCCCCCACCCCTTAAAGTATTCATAATTCATTAGCATGAAGCCCCTTCCAATTGCTCAAATAATCTTAACCTTGCAGGTTTCTCTTGACTCCTGTGTTTGTTTTTCAAAGTTCCTGCTCAGCTCTCCTCTTTTCATCAGAAATGCTTGAAAGTCCTCCATTCCATTAAAGTTTTCACTCCTCTAGAGTTAGGTTTGCACTCAGCTTTGCAGAATATGTTATTCTTAGTTGTCAACCTTTATCTTTTGGGTTATTTTGAAATACTATCTTCTAACATCTCTCATTTATAACAGAAGCTGCCAAATCTTATATGATCCTCATCCTGATTCCTTGGTACTTGGCATACTTCTGTCTGGATGCTTGCAGTATTTTTTTTCTTTGATACAAAAGCTTAGGATTTTGGATTATGACATTGCTGGAATGTTTCTTTCTAGGGTTTCATTCAGTGCATGCTTTCTGTCTTATTTTACCTGCTGCTTCCAATAGCTCTGGGCTGTTTTCATTTTTGATCTCTTGAAATAGAGTATCCTGGTCTTTTTGGGAGAAATCAGTAATTTTGAAATGATCTAATGATATCTTGTTGATATGTTTTCCAAGTTACTTGCATTTGATATCAGATATCTTACTTTTCCTTTTATTTTTTCAGTCTTTAGATTTTGTTTTAATATTTCTTCTTTTCCTGTGGAGTTATTGCTTTTTTTCTTTGGTCTCTTGTAGCTTTCAGGGACTTCCTAGCTTGAGTAAAGTTTATCTTTTTCTCAACTATTCATTCTCCTTCTACTTCTTTCTTCCAGTGTTTCTATTTTTTTTTGAATCTCTTGCTTTATTTCTTGTAGCACTTCAAGTTGTGCTTGTGAAAAATGCTGCCTTCCCCTTGCCCTCCTTCCTCCCTTTTGAGGCTCTGCTTGCTGTTATGGAGTGATGGAGTTACTGTCTCTTTTGGGGGATGTTACAATATTTTTTTAAACTTGTCATTGTCGGGTTTACTTAAATCCCCAGCTTTCATTCCTAAATTTGGAATTTGTGTCAGGACTAGGATCTGCTTCCTGCTATGCTTTTGGATGAGATTATTGACCCCGTTTGATGCTGTCTCAGGTCACCAGTCAGTTTTTGGTCTGACTTGATCTTTTTCAGCTGTTGCATAGAGATAGGTCGTCCTCTTTGCTACTTGTAGACTTGTAGTGAGTTTCCTGTACTGATCTCTGCCTCCTTGGGAAAGGCCTTTCTGTATTGCTGAAGTTCTGAGCACTAGAGTTCTCTATGGTATCTTAGGACACAGTGTTAGGGAACTCTTAGGCGAGTTCCTTAGTCCTGAATTCTGCTGCATGGCATTGGTTGCTTCTTCTCCCTGCGGTTTCTAAGGTTCCCACTATGGGTTTCAAGACCACTTTGGGACTTTTTGTTCCCTCTGATTCTTTCTTAGAGTAGTCCCCTGTGCTTGCTGCTTCTGAAAACAGAACCCTGTAGGCTCCATGTTTCTTTAGCCTGCCTCCACTTTTGCTGGTAGACTACCCACTTGTGTGCTTGGCCTGGCACAGGCTTTTTGGGTTGACTCCCTTTTCTATTCCCCATGGGCTCAGAATTGATTGATTGTGTGTGTGTGTGTGTGTGTGTGTGTGTGTGTGACAGAGAGAGAGAGAGAGAGAGACACGCTCACAATTCAAGAACAGAAGAGGTCACTTTCTATAGTTTCTTGACCTTTGTTCAGCCTGGTGTGAATTTTAGACTTCTGCCAGCATATTAGGTTTGTGGGAGGTGGGCAGTCTTGTACTATAAAATTTAACATGTCTGTGGTAATCTTTCTGTTTTAAAAGTACATGCACAGAGTTCCATTGTATGATTTATTAATGTAAAAGTTAAAGGAAGCTACATTGAGAATGTCAATATTAAAATGTGCCAGTCTGCAATCCAATCTGGCCTCTTTGCTGTTACTCTAAAAAGACACATGATCTCCTGATTCCAGACACTTGTGTTGGCTGTACTTTCTCTTCTCATCTCTGCCTCCTGGCTTCCTTGGTACCTCCTAGTACCTCCTCTTGGATAATTACTTCCACCTTATTCTCTCTAT
Organism: Pseudochirops cupreus; assembly: GCA_028627135.1. Classification (NCBI taxonomy): domain Eukaryota; kingdom Metazoa; phylum Chordata; class Mammalia; order Diprotodontia; family Pseudocheiridae; genus Pseudochirops; species Pseudochirops cupreus. Next base: position 51,270,892 of record CM053582.1, on the reverse strand, counting down.
ATTTTCTTTATACCTAGCTGGTTGCATGTAGAATCCCCCATTAGACTATGAGATCTTGAAGAGTAGGAATGGATTTTGGTTTTGTTTTTATTTTTTGATTTTCTGTGTATCTTCAAACACTTCCATGATCTTTGGCACCTTAGAGGCACTTAATAATTGCTCGTTAGTTTGACTGTTGAACGATTGCTTGTAGTTACTTCTTGTGATGACCTTTTTTAGGTCCTGTGGGGGGTTCTAGAATTTTTGTGTATGTGAAATTCTGAGTGAGGTTTTTCAAAGACACCCTGGGAGACTTTTACTATATATACCCTTAGAGTGACTTTCTTAGATGGTCACCTTATTTCCTAACTTACTTGACATTTGAAGTCTTTTAGTATGTATTTTTGACACTTTGGTCCAAGATATCATGAAGAAGGCTGTTGTAATACTTATTAAAACTTTAAAAAGTACTTTTCTTCCCAAATTTCTCCATTGGGCAAAGAGTGATACATAGTTTTGATAGAATTTTGTCAAAATAACTATTGTTGTGGTATATATTACATAAAATAGGAAGGCTTACCCTGTTCGATCGGAAAGTCTCAGGGGTGCAGTCTGGTTCATGGTAGGAGGAGGAATAAGAAGGTTTACCAGAGTTCAGGAAGCATAGTTTGGAAATGAATGGAAAGATTTGTTTGCCTTGTTGCTTATTTTTTCTTTACTTCGAGATTTGTTTACATCGAAAAGAAAATATAATTGTTATTTCAACAGGCCATAGTCCAGCTATTGTTAACCTTGGAAATACATCAGAAACCAACATTTTTCTGACAACACATTGATAAAAATTGCTATTTGCTTTCCTATACTTGTAGTTCATTTATTGGTTTACTTCAAGGTAATTGGTTAAGTGAGATAGAATAAAATCCTTGAGAATTTATGTAAAAGATTTTCCTTTTTATCATAAAGAAATAGAGAAGCTTACTTATAGGAAAATCCCAGTTTCCGAAAATGAAATGACAATCTGATCTGAGGAAAAAGAAAATGCCTACCAAAGTTTGTACTTTCAGAGGATACAAATGTATTTTGTTCGATCTCAGTTTTGCCCTTTGGCATTTTCATTTAATCTGCTTTCTGGATGTGCGGTTCATTTTCCCTTTTCAAAAACAAAAGCAACCGAAAATAGTTGTTCTTTTTTAGTTTTTCTACTCTTCAGTATCATAGTTATCAAAATCGGGCACACATGTCATTTTCGTTCTTTTTTCCTTTTTTTGAAAATGACTTTTGGAATCACTTCTCATTATGTGTTATAAGAATGGCTTAATTTAGGGCTTGTTAAATGGTGAAAAGCCTTAATGAAAGTTCTTGAATGAATGAATTAAAAAGCATTTATTAAATGCTTACTCTGTGTTAGGCACTGTTCTAAGTACTAGGGATACAAAAAAAAAAAAAAGAAAGCATCCGTGCCTGGAAGGAGGACAGCATATACAGGGGAATGATTACCAGGGAGGGATATTTTGTCCTGGGAAGGTTGAAAGGTATTAGTAGAGCTACCCTTCTGATCTCTAAGTATTAATTTGATCATATAACCTCGCTAATTAAAACGATTCAGTGGTTCCCTATTGCCTGGTGAATAAACATAAACTCCTGATCCTGGCAGTTAGGGCCCTTCATAATATAATTCTGACCTACTTTTGGAGCCTTATCTCATACTACTTACCCTTATATACGTTACATCATAGTCAAACACTTAGGGACAGCCAGATGCCCTTCTTTTGGAGTCAAAATTGGGAGCATGACAGTTGGAGCTGCATATTGGAAACATGAGAGATTAGCTCTTGGAAAACAAGATTGAGGAGTCATATTTGAACTCATTGGAATGAATGAGATTGTGAAGGGATCATAGAAGGGAAGAAAAGATTAGGGCAGAGGGCAGAACCTTGGTAAATAAACCCTTCAAAGTGTGATGAAAGAATAACAACTGGTGTAAAGATATGTAGAAGGCAGTCATAAGGTTAGAAAAGGAGATCAGAAAAATCCAGTCCCTAAAATATCACGCTCTCTCTACTACCTGGAAGGATTTTTCTCTCTCTTTTTTTTTTTTAACCACAATTTAAAAAATGTAAAAAATCTAGATATCCTGGCTACTAAACTGGGCTGCTTTCCAGAGAGTTTAACAGCTTCACCCAGTATCATACCCTTGGTAGTTTAGTTGACAATTACTTTTCCTTTGGAAAACCAAAAATGTATTCTTTTATATTTATGTTTATTAGTCCCTTTTGAAATCCTGATTTCAGCGCTTGGGTAATCAGTGGAACTATACTTGACACGTTGGAATCTTGGATAAACTTTCTTTTTTTTTTCTCCACCCCTTCACCCCCCTGGAACATTTTAGTATGGCTTTTTTTTTCCTCTTTAGTTTGTGCCTAGTAAATCAAGCTAAATTTTTTAAAAAGACCAAAATCTTTATTTGAAAAATCTCCTCATTTGCTGTCATCAAGTCTTACAGTTCCTGATTTGAAGGGACTTCTTGAGCTCATAACCAATTAGTGTAATAATATGGGCAGCTAGGTGGCTCAGTGGATAGAGTGCCAGACCTGGAGACAGAAAGACCTGAGTTCCAGTGTGGCCTCAGATACTTATTAGCTGTGTGACCCTTGGCAAGTCACTTCACCCTGTTTGCCTCAGTTTCCTCATCTGTAAAAGGAGCTGGCAAAACACACCAATATCTGTACCAAGAAAACCCCAGATGGGGTCACAAAGAGTGACTGAAATGATTGAACAAGAACAAAAAATAATGAGAATTAATATTTCTATAATTTTTAAGTTATACAAAATGTTTTCAGCCAGGAGCTAAATATGCTCTTTGCTACATCATCTTAGAAAGGAAAAGAAATCTCAAAATCAATATTACCAAGTGAATAGATTGTAGTCACTAGGGAAAGTTTGAGACGTCTGACAATAACAGTAGTCCGTACTTTGGTTTTATTTGCTTTAACTCCACCCATTCATAGATTTGTACCATTTTTTGACTCAAGAAGCACATTTATTTTTTTCTCTCAATGCCATATCTTGCTTTTTCACCCATGTTAGTGCTACTTTATCAATACTATGTTATCTAGTAATTCTGCTTAGCCAAAGTTAAACTCTGTATGCTGTGAATATAATGGAAATCATGTGAATGGTCATTGCTTAGAAGTCTAGGTGGATCAAATGAGCATTTGATCAAAGGATGTTAGAAAATTATGTGATAACTCACCAATCTAGGTAGTAGGTCTGTAGTCAACAATCTTTTGTTAACATTAAGAAGTGGGAATACAAATACTAGTAGAAAGACAGTCCCTGCCCTCAGAGAACTTACATTTTAATGGGGAAAGACAATATATAAATGGAAACTGAAAGGGGTCAGAGGGTAGAGGCCAGCAGGCAAGGCAGAGAAAGTCCGAGTGTAAATTGGATAGAAATGAGATGTGGCTGGCCTGGTCACACTCCTTAAATAGAAGTTCTGGGAAGGTGCCATCCGCTCAGAGGGAGGGGCTGGAGTGAGCTTTCAGTGCCAAGAGGTTTTTGAGACCTGGAAGAGAAAATCCCAAATGTAATTGGGAGAAGAATGGAAGTATAAGGAAGTCAGGAGGGCAGATGCAGATGTACAGTGAGGAGGAATGTATTTCTATAACATGTTTAAAGTATCTGGATAACCCATGACAGAAAGTCTAGCATTTAAGAGATACATCGTGCAGTCAAAGACAGAATCATCTACTTTGGCCACTTGAGTCTACAAAAAAAGAACCTTAGGCCCAGTGGTTGAAGTTAGTGTTTACTGCAGCTAGTTACTGGAAGAAGCAGGGTCTTTGATTCCAATTCTGATGTTCTTTCCACAGTTTAGCTCTTGTGTTGCTTGTTACTTTTCAAATAACAGTATTCAAATCTTAGAGGTTGATTTTAAAAAGAAGGAATGTATCCATTTTTTTACATCATTGTTCTTTCTGTATACTCATCCCAAATAAGCTTCTCTCTTAAAACAAAAAAAAATGCCATTAATCCAAACAAACTGACTAATCAAGCCTGTCTGAGAATGCATACAGCACCTGTCCCACTTCTGTAATCCTTTATTTGTCAACCAAGAGAAAGGTGGCAGGCTTCATTATCAGTCCTCTTTGGTCAAGGTTGGTCATTACATTTTTGCAACTTCCGTACATTTTAAATCAAACATTAAGCTTTTAAATTCATTGTGTTCTATTTCTGGGTTCTTTATTGTTCTCTATTGAAGAAGTTTTTCTCATGAATTTATTCTTGTAAGCAATGCTTTGATAAACCTTGACTACTCAACATGATGTACTTTGCCAGGAGCCCCCTAAAAACCAAGGTATGAGTGGGCTTCTGTTATTCAAAGCCCTAAGTCATGAACAGCTTTCAAGAGGTTTGTTTACATGACATAGCCAGGTCTCTCAGCGATACAGAGTACACATTTCTACCTGGTGGTATGGCAGGGCATCACTGGGCAGATTCAAATAAAGGCCTGGGGAATAGGATCTGAAACTTCTCTGGGATCAGTTCCAGACTGATTTATTGACCTGTAAGCTACATACTAGCTTTTCGGCTTTCTATTAAGAAGCCCTGGGCTAACTTTGTTTTTGTTTCTTTCTTTTCCCCTGCAGAACTGGTTATATGCTCTGATTATACTCTGATTTATCTTATTGGCACCTCCTTGTGAATGACTCCAAAGTTTTGACTGGGATTCTAGCTTAATCCCTTTGGATTTTGTACTTGGGCCCTGACAATCAAAGAGGTTGTCAGGGATCCAGGAGACAAACATTTAAAAATCTTTTCTGCAATTGAAATTTATGTATTAAATACTAGCATTACTTATGTGTATTTTGGAACAAGATTTTATAGAATTTTCTATATGCATTACCACCATTTAGTAATTAATACATTTGGTCAAATGGTTCGATTATTTTCTCCTCCTTGGCTTTCTTCTTTTAAAGTAGCAATTTCAACTTTGCAAAGCACTTTGAAATTTTTTATTATCTCTTATTTGTTTCAATCAGAAAAAAAAATTATCCTTTCACATCTCCTTTCCCTCCTTCCTGAATCAAAGAACAACAAAACCCTTATTACATGCATGCATATTGAAGCAAAGCAAATTTCTACATTGGCTATATCTACATAAATATTTGCCTTATTCTGCCTTGAGTCCCTTATATCTTTATTGGCATGTTCCATCATTAGACCTCTTGGAATCATGGTTGATTATCACACTGACCAGAGGTCTTAATTCTTTCAGAGTTTTTTGTCTTACATTAGTATTGTTATTCTATAAATTGTTCTTCTGGTTCTGTTTACTTCACTCTGCATTAGTTCATGCAAGTTTTCCCAGATTTCTCTAAAACTACCCCTTTCATCATTTCTTACAGCACAGTAGTGTTTCATTATATTTATATAGCATTCGTTGTTCATCCATTTCCCAATGTATGTGGTCCTACCAGATTCCCATTCTTTTCTACCTCAAAAAAGAGTCTATATTTTTGTAAATTTTTAGTTAGAGTTTGTTTTTTCTTAGAACTGATCTCTCTCTTAAGTCTCTCTCTCTGTCTCTGTCTCTCTGTCTCTCTGTCTCTCTCTCTCTCTCACACACACACACATATAAAATTATGTAAAATATATATATATATATATATATATATATATAT
>CM053582.1:51243992-51264726 GCA_028627135.1 Pseudochirops cupreus | reverse complement strand
CCTCAGGAAGATGCTGGGAGTCTTCTTAATTACTTCCGGCTGACTGTATAATGAGGACTCTAAGACGGAGGCCCAAGACGGTGATCCAGATCCTGGCCGCTCAACGCGAGAGCCCTGGCCTGAGAACAATCGCTCAGTCCCCCTGCTGTCTGCAGGCCGCTGGCGGGAAGCTACAACGCAGAGGCGGGTGCAAAACCTCTGCCTTTTCGCTATTCCGCTCTGAAGCCTTTCGCCAGACTGCTTATCACCCCTTTTCGCAGTCTTCACTCACAGCTGCTGCTAATCCGCTCACCTGAAGCTCCTCCACTCCTCCTGTCCAGCCGCCCTCGGGCCACAGCTGCAGCTTCAGGGCAGGCTGGTTTTGGTTCGCAGTGCTGATATGGTTCCTCGTAGACGAGCTGACTTTAGTGGGAAGTATCTTTGTGTGCGTTTTGGAGTTCTAGGATTGGTTTAGAGTCCTGTTTTATGGGTATTTTGGGGTGGCTATATGAGAGGTGCGATATGTTGCTGCTGCTATGCCGCCATCTTGGCCCTCATGGTACTTTTTAATTGAAAATATTTTATATTTATTAATCTGTAAAAATATTAACTTTTAACTTGATATAAATCGAAGATAGAAAAACTCTCAAACATAATTCAGCATCCTCTCATTTAAAATCCTGACTTTGTTTCTGTATGAGGTTACTTACTGTTTGGTTTTGTTTGTCTTCCAGCTGGGTTAACAACTTTGGCCATGAAGGTCTCGGAGTCTTGTTGGATCTGTTAGAGAAGCTTCTGGATAAGAAACAGTAAGAAAACATATTTTTAAAAATTACCATGGGTAATTTTTTAAAGAGCAGTATAAAGTATTTCTTTTTTATATTTAGGCAAGAAAATATTGACAAGAAGAATCAGCATAAGCTTATTCAATGCCTGAAAGCCTTTATGAATAACAAGGTAAGATGAATTTACATCTTCCACTGTCTCTCTTGATGTGTCTTCCTTAAAGCATTTTGATACACACCAATAGGAAACAAATATAGTCACCTTATAAAAGGGGACTTTTTATTATATGTCACTGCAAATTTAATTTTGATTTCTCCCTTTTTAAAGTTCTACTTTGACTAAAATGTAATTAATGTTTCATTTTAAAGGACATATGTTATCGAGTGGCATACATAAATGGATCTATGCTCCTCTTATTTTAGATAATCTTTTTTCTAGTAATGAGTTAATATTTGTGGAAAAATAAAATGTATAGCCAGTAATATTTCTAGACCCTGATTTTCATTTATGACTTCATGAGGTTGGAGGGCGGTAGAGGATGGGGAGAAGCAAGTCAAAGTTTATGGATCCTTATATTTTCTGTTGGCTCATTTGTCTGGACCATGGTACTTTAATACTTCCCTGTTTTAGATGTGAAATTGATGGCAGTGAGTTAATGGGTCCTAGCTTGGAAAGAATATTTCGAGAAGATTTGGGGAGGGAGGAGCTGGAGTGAGTGGTGATTGCATGTGTATGTCCAATGCAAATTACATTTTCATTGCTTAATGGATTAAAAAAAATTGTCTTTTTAAAAATAGTCCAGACTTTTAGTAGTTTGAAAGAGAAATATAATTTGTTTCTTTTTCCACAGGCCATTTTAAAGTTATTGGCTTGGAAACTATTTGCTCCCTATGCCTATAGGTGAAATATCGTTGACGAATTCATTTAATTACTTAATTCCCTTCAGATGGTGTTTTAATAATCTCAAAATACTTAATAGAAATAAATAATTGTAGTGATAACAATGAACTTGCCAAGTGTGAAATATAACTATTAATAACTAATGCAATAAGATAGTCCATTTAAATAATCTGTAAGCAGTGTTCATAAAAAGCAAAGATTTTTTTTTCATAAGTATTAAGACCACTCTGCCAACAAAGGCAATTGCAAAGAAACGAGGATCCCAAGTGAGCACAGAATTTCTCTACTGATAGGTTACTAATGAACCATTTATAACCCTCGGTAGCAAAATGCTACTTAATCCTCCTAGTAGCCTTTTCCAGGAGGCCTGTCATGATTCCCGAACAGTTTACTCAGCTCTACTGTGTGTTTTGATACAGTCAGGTCTAGATTCATGATAAGGAAAGCACTGTTATGTGTGTATTTGGGTTCCTGCGTGTTCAGCCAGTAGCTGATTACATTAAAAATATATTCTTCTTGGCCCACGGAAGTCTGCATAGGGAGGTCTGTTTTCCATCACTTGTGCTGACTGTTGCCACATCTCTCCACTCTTTAGGATTCCTGGATAGTTTTAATCAATGAAAGTTATTCATATCAAAAAATTAGTGCCATGTCCCTTTCAGGAGCTTTTTTTCCGCCTTAAAAAGTTATGTTGACATAAGGTCTTTTCTTACAGTTTGAATGTTTTATAGAAGCATCTATTTGTCTGAGGTGATGCTAAGTGGAGTCCATTTTAAGTTGAAGCATTCTACTGTTTTCTTAGTTACTTTCTGCTCAGTTAATAAATCAGTTTTGTTTGAACTCAAAGCTCAAATATTTAAATCCATCTTTTAGATCTTCGATGCAGATCTTCCTTCCAGTGATGCAGTGTTCAACCCATCCATGCCTTTCTTTTCTGTGTGCCTCTTGTCCCTGTCCCCCGCTAAGTTCATCCCAAAGGCAGAATTCGATAGTGGATAGAGAGCTAAGTCATCTCACTTTCAGAAAGACATGGATTCAAGTCCTGCTTCAGAGATATATTGTTCATGTGACCCTGGGCAAGTCACTCAACTTCTCAGTGCCTTAGGCACCTCTCTAGGGCAAGTGTTGACCAGAACTGGTAGAGGACATTTCCTCATTAGGAATTCCCTATCCCAGTGAAATTTCAGGTCTGACTGAAAACATCTGTAAGAAATGCTTTCCATTTAGCCAGGACCTGTTGTGATGATACCCTAAGAAACTGCTTGGATTTTCTTAATTATGTCATGTTATGATTTATATTATTATATGAAGTTGTAGTTTTAAAATCAACAATTTAAATATCACCTTTTTGCATTATGCTTATACTATTGAAAGAATAAATCATTTGAAAATTAAATGATTTTCTTTCTGAATTGCAATTTTTTAAAAACACTTGTTTAACTTCAGTATCGGCCAGTGACTCATTCATTTTGACCTGTTCTTTTCTACTTGCATCTCCCCCTTTGCTCTGTATTCTCTCTTGCTATTTCCCTCCTCCATTTCCTTTTTGACTTTCTCTGTGTCCTTACTTTAAATGATCTGTATGTAAAGTCATTGCTGAACACTGCAGTACTTAGATTTTTACTAGTAGAGGTTCGACTCTGCTGATCTTTGTGCTTCCCTGAGTTCTTCACTCTGGGCTTCACAACCCAACATTGGCCTCTAAGAAGCATGACATTGTACATGAAGCCTTAGACCCATTTTGTGGGACAGATTTAAAAAAAATTATATCTTCAGCCTTATGACAACCATATTTTTGGAGAATATTCTTGAAAAAATATACATATATAGTTATGCCTAAGAAATGAAGCAAAATGGTGTCCTGCCTCACTTTACTTGAGGAAACCCAGGAGTTATTTCCTTGCATTTCATAGTTTTCAGCATAATGCAGAATTATGGGAAGATGCATGCACTTTATTGCTTCTTTGGCTATTATATACTATACAAAAGAGCCTTTAAATTAACAAAAAAATTTATTATGAACTTATCAGTCCTCAGCAAACATAAACATTTCTGTATATAAAGACAGAAAGAGGGGCATATGATGAAACCATGCATACACTATGTACAAAAAATTATTTTTTGCATTTGCAATTTAATATGGTAGTTCTAATACCGCTCTTATCTATGTGTCCTTCTGAAAGTTTTTCTGTTCTTTTCTATATGTTTTTGAATGTTTTATTGATTCTCATTCCTTTTTCCTATCCATTGTATTACTACACCCCCACTGTCCCAATGTTGTAATGTGAATGTGTAAATTGTATGCCTGGTTCAGCTTATTTCACTCTGTTATCCAAATTTTTCCAGGTTTTTCTAAATCTTTCCTTTTGATTATGTCATATAATAAAACCATATTTCATTACATTCATATGCCATAATTTATTTAGCCATTCTATAATCAGTGAGTGTCTAAATATTCCATTTTCAACATTTTACCATGTTTCTTAGTGATGATTTTAACTTTGAATTCCAGACATCCATTGGCATACTCAGTGACATGAGTGGAATGCCTTCTAAAACTTCTCATCAATATCCATCTTCCTTACTTGTTCTTTGAGGCAGTAGTGCTGCTTGGTCCCACATTGCTCCAAATTATTTGTGATTATTAGAACAATCTAATGGAGATGATACCTGAATGGTAGTGGTAGAAGATGTGGCCTTTCAAATAGAAATAATTATAAATTCCAGGTGACAACATGGTATGGTAAAATCAGGAAGACCTGATTTCAAATCCTGGCTCAGATATTTACTAGTCGTGTGACCCAGTGCAAATCACTCAACTACTCTTGTGCTTCATGTAAAATGAGGGGATTGATTTCAGTGTCCTCTAAGGATCCTTTCTAGATCGAAAGCTCTGATTCTCTGAACTGTTTTAGATAAGATAACATAATTATTTCACAGTTCCCTTTCGGAGGCATCATGAAAAGCAGTAGGTTTATTTTTTGGCTTAAATATGTTCTCTTTGTGAAAATGATGAATGCACACTGATCTACATCCCCCCTAACTTACTGGTTTTTTTCTCCTTTTTGAATAGTTTGGGTTGCAAAGAATTCTAGGTGATGAAAGAAGCCTTTTATTACTAGCAAGGGCAATTGACCCCAGACAGCCCAGTATGATGACGGAAATAGTAAAAATACTTTCTGCTATTTGCATTGTTGGAGAAGATAACATGTGAGTAATACTGCATTATGTTTGCTTCTCAGAAGAAAAACCTTGCAAAATTAATTAAAACTATGTTTTGCTCTTATGTAAAAGACTTAAGTTGAAAACACTGCAAAACTCTAGGGAATTTGTGGATAACATTTATCTCACCTATTTTACATTTTAGCACTCATCTTTTCTTTGTTAGTAGAATGTTAAAGATTGAATCTGAATGGTGAAGCTCTTATTGAAAGTGAGATTTCGAAAGAAAACACATTATTCATGCCTGCTCAATGCCAAACAGCTATCTGAAAGAAAAATAGAAAATAAAAGCAAACCAATTGTTCATCTGTTAATTAGATCAGGTGGTTTTGAATCCTAGTTTTCTTCATACAGTAGCATAAGAAAGGTTGGGGTTAAGAGTTTGGGAGCTGGATCTTATTTCTTCTGTACTGAATTAGTTATTTGCTCTAGGTTCATATACTTACAAACTTGTGCCGTCTCTAGTCTGTGAAAGCCCAGCGCAAATTTGAACCATAATATATATGAAGGGAAAGGCTGTGCCTGCTTACTTAATGAAGTTGGTTTTGAGCTCACTGTACCAAATGTCTCCCTAGAATCAGGCATTCCAGTCAGTACTGCTAGAATTGGTTAGCATCCTTTGTTTCGGCTTTTGGGCTGTGAATTGAAATTTCCATGAGATACACAAACCGAAACTACAAACTTCTGGACCCCTTGTGGCCCTTTGCAGATTCCAGTTTATGTTAGATGGTCAAACGAGCAGTCCCACATCTCACTCTTGTTTTGGGTGTTACCAGGTTTAAGAGTGGTGCGAGAAGACCACTATTCTTCCGCCTCTGTTAGCAAAAAGCAATGGTGGAATGTTTTAAAGTCAATGTTTCTGGCTTAGGAGAAACCAAAACTTGAAGAAGCAAATGGTAAACCATGATCTCAGACTTAATAGTATTTTATGTCAGAACAGTATCACAGTGTAAAATGGCAGATTCTGTCTAACAAAGGAGCGTCCTCTTAATATGTCAGGGTTTTATTAGTCTTTAAAAGAGAATCTATCCTAAAATCATTTGATGTCATTTGATACTAATTTCAGAAATCTTTTGGGAAGAATAATAGGCTGCATGGAAGCAAATTGTCTTTAAAAAGGGATAAAATGTTACAATTTAGTACTCAATTTGATAAATTATAACTGTCAAAGATTAAATCATGGTAGGAAGCTAATTTTTGTTGAGATAATTTGATCTGTATTAGACTAATAATAGACATGTTTCCTTCTTATCTGAGCTTGCATGTTTGGTGTTATTTTCTGTTCCATTATAAAGGAATGTCAATATTGTTAACATTGCTTTTTGTTTGCTTTGTTGACTTTTTCAAGGAGCTCATTCATAAAACATGGGCTGTTCTTATTGGCATTAGCTAGTATCAACAATAGGTGTCATGTCCTGTTAAATTTGTTGTTAAATAGATGTTAATTTCACTTAGGTGTAAGAAATAAGATACAAAAGGAAATGATTGGGATTAGAATATTTATCACGTAAATATGGGTATATTAGCATCATTAAGGACTTTCCCCAAAGGTATTCATTTGATCTCATTTTCAATTTGAGGAGGTAGTCATAATTTAAAATTTAATCAGTTGTATTTTGTTAGAAATGTGTCACAGTAACACATTTTAAAAGCAGTAATGGGGTTTACAAATATAAGCAAAGGGAAAGAAAATGGAAGACTGAGAGAGGAAAGCCATATTGATAATCTAATAATGCAGTATTTTTATTTTTTTATTGTTCTTCTTCTTATTTTCACCATCAGTCTAGACAAACTTTTAGGAGCTATCACTACAGCAGCTGAAAGAAACAATAAAGAACGATTTTCACCAATTGTAGAAGGACTGGAAAACCATGAAGCCTTGCAATTACAGGTGGGTTTTGCCTTTTCTAATGTAACTTATTCACTTGTATTAAGTTCATCATTTGGCATATTTCCAGCATTATTTTTGGCGCCGTTAAAATACTTGTTTGAAAATGTTGAAAGTAATGCTCGTGTTATTTATTGTAAAAACTGAACATTGTATTTATGATTCAACCTTAGGAAATGTCACAGGTTATTGTGAATGTAAAATTGGGCTTATTATTGATCTGAAAAGTACAGATTTTCTTTGTGCTATCCATAGACTTCTGGAATCTTGCAATCTCATTGGATGGAATTATTGGATTTAATGAGCTCTTTGGTTCCAGTTTCATGGTAGAGCTTCACATACACTAGCCTAAAATATCTTGCTTGGCCATCAACGTAGGCTGAAGATGGAAATTGCCTTTTCCCAGCTGTTTTTAGGAAGTGGCCCATTTGATTAATGACATCTTGGAAGTTATCTTTCTCCTGGAGGCATTAGGGTGGTTTTGTGTGCCCCATGGCCTAAGTGTAGTTCAGCTACGGAGGCAGGTTCTATCATTTGCTATTGTTAAATTATTTAAGTTTTTAAGAATTGATTAGCTGATGGGAAAAAATACAACATTGCATTTCTTTTATTATTATTTTTTTCTAGCAGCAGATAGCAGTAACCATTTTTTAAGTAGAGAGAAGAATGAATTTTCCTTTCTCAAGTAACATAAGTCTTCAGTCTACCAACAATATTATCTCTTACATCAAGGGTACTTTGTAAGCTACTACTGGCACCAGTGAAATTAATATAAATGTTTTAGGTGAGTTTTAGGGAGAAATACCCTTTAGTTCAGTTATATCTTATATAATTAAAGAAATGTTATCCATAGTGTTTAAAATCTGTACTTATAAATGTGCTCCTAGGAAATGCTTTTTAAAAACTCTGCAATGAGTGTAGACTGATTTTTTTGCTGTTACATAGTCCTTGAAATTTCATACCCTTTCAAACCCTCAGAAAAATTTGTATGGGATTCTACTGCACTATTATTGGGAAATTCTTTTTTATTTTAAAAAAGTCCTAAATCTAATTTGGGAGCTGGATTCTTGCATTATTTATCACATGCACTGGCATCTAATGTGGTTGGACACTGAATGAATGTGTTTGGAAAGTAACGTTCTCCTTTCCTAGATAAAATTCTTTTTTCATATATTTGCTTATTTATTTTTTCATTTAATAAGCATTTATTTTCTCTCCCTTTCTTCCATTTAGAAAGAAAAGAGAAACCAAATCCTCATAACAAATAGGATTAGTCAAGCAAAAAAAGGAATTCCCACATTTTCAGTGTCCAAAAATGCATATCTGTATCTTGAATCCATCACTACCCTGTTGAGAGCTGGGCTATGGAATTGTGGTTTGTCATTGCATTGATTAGAGTCCTTAAGTCTTTCAAAGTTGTTTGTCTTTACACTGTCCTTGTTATCGTAAAAAAAGTTCTGGTTCTTCTTGCCTCCCTCTGCATTAATTTCATCTAAATCTTCTGAGATTTCTCTTTACCCACCCTTCTCTTAGTTTCTTAGAGCAGAATATTATTTTACTACATTCATATATCATAACTTCTTCACTCATTCCCTAATTCATGGATACCCCTTTACATTTTCTTTCTGATTCTTTCCAGCAAGGAGGAACTGATTTCTGATGTATGTTTAGTGGTAATTTTATCAGGAAGTAACTACTGTATCAGAGAATTAGTGATAGAGATAAAGAAAGCTGGGCATATTCCGAATTGCATCCTAGATTTTAAGAAAGTGAATTGAAAGGATTCATAAGAACAGGCATATTTCATGGATTTAAAGTCTGCATGGAAAATCTTTTAGCTGGGGGTAGGGGAGGAGGTGGAAGTTTTTTATTCTTCCTTGGGCTGTTCCTAATGAAATACTGACTATATAAAGAGAATCCTATCTGATGAAGAAAAAAAGGAGTAGTCTAAAGAGATCAATGTAGCCCGGTATCCACTTAGATATAAAAAAGGCCATTTATAGAAAATGGAGGCAAAGATGACTTCCCTAACTTCCCCCCAGTGCACATCCATCATGACTCTTGAAAAGATAAGTCTGCGTTAGTCAGTGGATTATCCCATCAGCTGGACTCCAGAGACTTGTGGCTCTTGACAGTTTTTTTTTCCTTTGTAACATAAATCACGCCCTTTTGAAATTGAATCTCTGAACTCCTTCTTCCACATGTAAAGGGCATCAGGTGCTAATCCCTACTGGAAAAGGGCAAAATGGGATTAGTATCTCTGAAATGGAAAGGTTTAGATCCAGGTAGAGCACTGGCTCCTCAAACCACAACCTATTCTTGTCATTTACCTTAATCAAAAGCTCAAATCTCCCTTCCAAAAGCTCTAGCAGATTTCAGTGATGAGAAGACAAAAGCAGCAGTTAGGAGCATTGACTTCACCTAAAAATAAAGAAGGTATGAGTTTTCTTTATGTATCTATATTTAGGCCAGTGTACACAGAGCTGTGACTGTCTAAGAGCCAGATCTAGGAGCCTTGTTGACCATATAGCCATTTATTTAACGTACTGCCTCAGTTTAATGTTCAGTTCAATTTAGCACTATTTCTGAAGGGCCTGCTTGCTGTCTGCCAGGCTCTTGGGATGAAAGGACAACAGTGAAAACAGTTTCCACCCTCTGGTTAAAAATAATACGCTACTTGGAATGCAACACTAAGTGAAAGGTATAGCGCATTGAAGATGTGTGGATCTAGAAGGAATTTTGAGGCCTAAGCCCCTTACTTTATAATAGAAGGCACTGAAGCTCAGGGAGTTGCCACATGCAGATAACTAGGTTCGGACAAGATATTGACAGAATAAATGGGAGATCATCAGCAGAATGAAGTCCCTAGCATTAAGAGGGATTGGGAAAGGCTTCTTGTGGAACGTGAGATTTAACTACAGCTTGAAGGAAGCCAGGAGGCAGAGATGAGGAGGGAGCGAATTCTAGGCCTGTGGGCCCACCGGTAAAAATGGAATGTGGTAATGTGTCCCCAGAGTCACTCAGCTGTGCCTGCCCTTTCAGCTGCTGATTCTACAAGTAAGCCCATGCCCAAAGAAGTATTAAAAAAAACCCATATATGTATAGATATCAATATAAATGTTTATGACAGCTTTTTTATTGATTAATGAAGAGCTGGAAACTTAAGGAAATGCCTACCTATTGGGGAATCACTCAACAAATTATGGTATGTGCGTTTTTGTGTGTATTTATCCATGTATGTGTATATATATATGTGTATGTGTATAGGTAGTGAAATATTAGTGTACTGTTACAAATTATAAAATGGACAGTTTCAGTAGCAGCTGGGAAAACCTCCATGAACTGATGCAGAGTGAAGTGTGCAAAAGGAGTAGAACAATTCATATGATAATGACAACTTTGAAATACTTTAGACTTCTGATCCATGCAATGATGATGCATAGTTCCAGAGGACTTAGTGGGAAGCACATTTCCCAGCTTCTTGACTTAAAGTACAGAAGAAGACGATTTTTCAGCATGGCCAATGAAGGAACTTGTTTTGTGGGACTGTGCATATTTGTAAGGAGGGTTTATTCTTACTTTTTTTTATCATTCAGTTGGAGGGTTGGAAGTAAAAGGGGCAGATGATAAGTGCCTGTAATAAATAAATTACATTAAAATAGAAAAAAGATACTGCAAAGTAGTTAATGATTACAAGCCATTAAGGGAAGAATACTATTGAATCTGCTCTCTGCCCTGCTGTAAGGCTTCCTTGCAATTTCCTGCCCATATTTTGTGGTTCTAGGGATACCCAATTCCATTAAGCCACTGGCCACTCTCAGGCCTTTGTGGAAGAGATGTTTTCAGAATTCTTAATGAAAATTAGTCTGTAAAGGTAAAGATCTAATAATAAGTTGAGACTCTGGTGATAAACTAGGATGGAATTGTCTTTCTTTAAACACAATTTCAAATTATTGTTGCTCTTTCCCATTCAAATTATATGCTTAATTAACTACTGTAGTATTGGTTCATGAATTTCTATATAATAGCCAGACCCTGGAGCTCCTCTCCCAGTTCCTACTCTGATTATTCTCCTAGACTGATGAGGGGCTCCTAGCTTCCCTCTGTGCTTAGGGTTATCCCTGAGAGATTGGCCATATTTTACTAAAGCTATGTAGCTCATGAGCCCCCAGCACTGTGCTGCTCCCATGATCATTTATTATTCAGCCAAATTCTATTAGCTTTTAGAATTAGGCATTTACTAAGAGTTAAAAGGAGTTATAAAAATATTCTCCTCCCTCCAAAGTCTGTGACACACTCTCCCTCAAGTGCATACAGAATCCCGATGCACACTGGGCTCAAACTTAGAAAGCATATGTTGCACAGAGGTAACCCACAGTTCTCGGTTAAGGGACATCCTTTTCTTCCCTTCATGGGATACTCAAGAAGTTCCTTTTAGGCATGGTCTACCATTTTGCTGAGCTCCTTGGGGAGCATTGATGCAGACACTGCTGCTAAGCTGTTCTTTGGTTGCTGCTAGAATTCTGATGGGAATGAGAGAAGTTCTCTAGACCTTTAAATTTACCTCCAGCTAACATGAGGTGTGGATGATGACGGTGAGGGTTGAGAGATGGCCAAAGCAGAAGTCTGAATCAGTTTCCTATCTATAACACCCTCCCACTAGGCAGCCTTCCCAAGACATTGCTTCTCAAAGGTAACTCTCACACCACTTTGATGTCAGATGTTTGTTCAATTTCACATCTGTCTTGGGCCCTAACTCACTTGATTGTTTTCCTAAGCAAATTAATCCTTACGCTCTTTCCTGTGCAGTATAACTTCCATTTTCATGTAGTGGCTTAGGTATAGCTCAGGTATAGATAATTGACACAATCTTTTCACACTTATTTGGAATACCTTTGATTGATTTTATTCAAGTTAGACTCAGCCCCACTTGGTTAAGGTACCAGGAATATCATTTGATTGCTTAGCTTAGGTAGAATGTGATAATTTGATGGATTTAATCAGTTGATCCTACCCTTATATGTAAAGCACTTAATAGGCACTTCCTAATTATTAGTCAGAACTATTACAAAGGACAGCATTTGTTAGGATTATAGCAGTGGAGATGGGAACTGACATGCTGGAGTATCTAACATTGGCAGTGAGACTGAGCGATGCTCCATTTCATTCCCAGCCTCTTTTGATTGATAGACCAAGAATCAGCCAGTAGCAGAGGCTGTGTTTGGAATTTTCCTCATTGCACTCCTCATAGGAGCCCTCACTCCTTTTTGCCACCTTTGAAATCATAAGCCATTATATCTCTATGTATGAGGCCTTTTCATCACTGTTAGAAACTTAAAGTAGCAAGTCCTTTGAGTTCACCTATAGAATCACATTTTAAAAATTATTCTTTATGTAAAGATTATGCACAGATTCAATAACTAGGGCCTTTATTTTGGCCAAGGAAAGATAAACAAATGTTAGCACCTCCCAATAAACCCTGGCTGTTTGAGGGCCTGACATGGTGCCACTACCTTCTCCATTTTTGATTTTATCTTCAGTTGCAGGTTCATTTCAGCAAGTACATCTACGTCTATCTCTATGTATGTGTGTATCTATCTCTGTACTATCTTCCTAGTGTTGCAGACCCTATGAGCAACTCTAGGTTTGGCCTCTACTTACTGTCTAAATTGAAATGTGGAGATCATTGTTTTTATGTCCATTGAGCACCCACTGAATAACTTCTTGTGGAGTGAATGAATGTTTCAATTGTGCCTGCCAAAGCAGACCTGCACAGATACCTTCCTTGGGAGGAAAGCCGCTCATATCTGAACTCTCAGAAACCTTGCTTCTTGACCTTGGTCATCTTTCACCTCCAGTAATTTCTTTCCCGTTTTTCCCTTCTCCCCTTTGCCTCCCCCCTCTACCCCAGCACACATCCATCTCTGGCTTGCAGAACAATGAGCAGTTGGCATTGCTGCTGTTGACCTTTGGAGAATGCGTGTCTTTCATATACCCTACTGTTCTACTCACCCTTCCTGGGATTTTCCAGACCCAGCTACCCTTTTCTCAGCTCCAGGATTAATCCTGTCAGTGTAAATTACTGGAGACCTGGGAACATCTTGTTTTTGTATTTGTATCCTCAGTCTATAGCATTATGCTTAACAGGCAGTAATGAATAAGTGAATGAAAAGTAATTTGTTCAACTTTTATTATATACTTGGTACTGTGCTAAGGGCTGGGAATAGAAACACAAGCCAGTAAGACAGCCTTTACCCTCAAGGAGCTTATATAACAACAATATCAGCAGCAGCAGGGACACCAATTAGCATTTCTGTATCTCTTTAAAGTTTAAAAACGTTTTACATACATTATTTCATTGTCCTGGGAACTGAGAAAACTTGGATTATTGCAATAACCATCTCTTGGTCCTCCTTACCCAAATCCAGTTGTCTTTCATTCAGCTATCAGGGTGATCCTCCACCCAACTGTTTGATAAACTTCAATAGCTCCCTATTACCTCTGGAATAATTTATAAAATCCTCTGACTTTTAAGGCTCCTTATAACCTGCCCCTTTCCTGCCTTTCCAGTCTTTTTACACCCAAATCATGGCCAGGTACTCAGGGAGAAAGTAGTTTCCTGCTCTTCCTTGCACAGTACCCTTCATCTTCCTGCTCTGGGCGTTTTCACTGGGTCTTCGCCTTGTCTCCTCCTCTCTGCCTCCTGGCTTCCCTGGCTTCTAATTCTCAGCTAAAATCCCACCTTCTTCATGGAGCCTTTTCTAGCCCTCCCTTTGAGTTTCCTTCCATCTTGTCCTGTCTGTATTTGCTTTGTCTCTAGTTGTTTCCATGTTGGCTCCCCCATTGGACTTGGAGCCCTTTGAGAGCAGGGAGTGTTTTGCCTCTCTTTGGATCCCTCCCTTTACTGCACTGGCACTGAGCCTGGCATGGGCTTAGTGTTTAGTAAATGCCTGTTGACTTGTTAACTTTGCTTCTCCACTGCTTTATAAATATGATACATTCATCTGTAGGTCTAAGTCAGCCCCTGACTTCATTACTTGAACCAAAATCTGGTGTATTTTTGGTTTATCACAACTGTATTTTTTTTTGAAAGTAAGTTTTTAATTTTTATTTTTATATCACGTAAATTTGGCCCAGTTCTCCCAGAGCACTGTCCTACATAACCAATTTTTTTTAAGAAAAAGAAGAAGATGAAAAGAAAAATTAGCCAAACATATCAGTACATCGAAAAAGCCTGAAAATATATGCACAGTTCCCTATCTCTGGACCTCCCACCTCTGCAGAGGAGTAGAGATGCATGTCTCCTCATCTCTCTTCTTTGGGGCCCGATTTACAGGACTAAGTTTGCTTTTCTTTCTTAAAAATGAGGCTGTTTTCCTTCTCCATTCCCTAATCCCTTTACCTCTTTTGGCCTCATCTGGTGATGTCTAAGAGCCTAACCTGTGATGATGAAGTCCAAAGCTTGACATTTAGAGAGTCTTCACGGGACTAGACACCACCTACTAGCCATCCTGAACACATTGGGAGGGCCAGGCGAAAGGCAGTGTACTCAGCTCTGTTGTTTAAAAGAAAGTAATTAGTGCTGTATTTTAACAGAATGGCTTCTCTATTTCTGTAGCATCTTGAGAATTCTCAAAATGTTATTGCAGTCTTGGGAAGTCATTCTGTTAAAATATAGCAGTAATTACATTTTAAAATAACAGCTCTATACCTCTTTCTTTTGGACTTTCAAACATATTATTAACTTCTCATGAAAATCTTTCTAGCTCACCTTTAATACAAAATCTCATGAGTGTTAATATTTTTTGTCTTTCACATATTTGGATAATAACTCAAAAAAGTGAAGAGAAGTAACAATGATGGATGGATTTTTTATAACATTTTACAGTTTACAATATGCTTTGCTGAGGCTAAGAAGTTTTGACTTGTCCAGATATATTTGGCTATTAAGTAGTGAAATACTCACCTTGAACTCAGTTCTTCTGCCTTCTGACTCTTTCCACAGTACTGTCTTGCCCTAATAAAAATACTTTATTGAAAATCATTTCTTAGCCTGAAGAATAGAAGTCTTTATGAGGGGGAGAAGTGGAACATGACAGTTGTCTTCCAGTTTGGAGATAAAGATTAGAAGATATTCCATAAAGTGTAGAAACAGGAGCAATGGGGACAAATTTTTTTATTCTCAGAGTCCCAAAACCCTACTC
Source organism: Pseudochirops cupreus (assembly GCA_028627135.1). NCBI lineage: Eukaryota > Metazoa > Chordata > Mammalia > Diprotodontia > Pseudocheiridae > Pseudochirops > Pseudochirops cupreus. Next base: position 51,249,747 of record CM053582.1, on the reverse strand, counting down.
GCTTCTTACATACACAGTCCACTCAATCTCAGACCTCCCCTGTGTACCAGAATTATTTAGTGCAGCCCAGAATGCTATACAGCTTGAACAAACAAACTGGCAGCAACAAAACATGTCAAAACCATCATCAGAGATGACCCCTGACCAGTATCTATGTCTTATCTGGCTTCCACAATGTCTCAAATAAAGCCAGTAAGAAATCTGACTGGTGAAGGTGATTTTTACTTAAATATTTTCTCTCTCTCTAGAATTATGTCTTCATATTGTTATGGAGGTACTGTAGTAAAATATATATTGCTTTGTATTTTGAAAGTTTTTAGTTCATACTCAAGCCATTTTCAGAGTAGTTTTGCAGTCTTAGTGAAAGCCTGCTCATCCCTTGCCTGCTAACAGTCTTGCATTATATATGCACATGCACACACATGTACACACACAAGGGTATGCATGTTCTCAGACATATGCACATGTGCACATAAATACTGAAGCGAATATTTAAATTCCTATAAGATCCCTGTTAGTTACTTAATTTTAACATTTACTGGAGCCATTTATTTAATGTTTCATCTCTGATATGTTAGGACAGAGAACCTTTTCTGATCTTTCTGGCTGCTAGTGCCACCCTCTTTAAGATTATCTAACATCCATTGTGTATTTCTCTTGTGTGATATCTGATTCAAGGGTAGAGCCTTGAGTTCAGAAAGTTCCATTTCAGGTGTGGACAATCATCTCATTTCCCATGAACTATACTACTTTTCAACTTCCTTGGATTGCTCCATTATGCCCTTGACTCCTCCTCCCACCCTCTACCCTTTTCATCTTTTTTTGTGTTATCTTTTATTAGAGTATAAACTACTTGAGGCCAAGGATTCTCTTTTTATTTGTATTTGTGTCTTCAGTGCTTAGTACAGTGCCTGGTACCCAGTAGTTGCTTAGTAAATATGTATTGGTGAATCATATTTATGTATGTTGCTTATCCCATTAGAATATAAGTTCCTTGAGAGCAGGGACTATTTTTGCTTTTTCTTTGTACTCCCAGCACTTATCATAGTCCCTAGCACATAGTAAGGGCTTAATCAACGCTTGATGATTGATGAAAATAAAAGCAATTGAAAACAACCTTCTTTCATTCTAATACTGCCATTTCATATTTAAGACTAGAGGTGATTAAGGGAATCCACAATGCTTTCATATCACTTCCTTTCTGTTTGTGTGAAATGTGTCTGTTCTTTACATAGCTTCGCTTTTATCTTTTGTGTTAATTACAGTTTCTTTTTCACTCTTTCCATTGACCTTTTAGAAGTTGCCTTCATCACTATTAATTATTTTAGATAAATCTTATGTTACCTTTATAGTTATCAATTAGCATAAATTATTCAGTCCGACAGTCTCAAAACTTTGAAGTGAAGGTTCCTCATTAAAATATTATGAACATAAAATGTGGACGTCAGAAAAAAAGAAGAAAGCCTTCATTTACATTCTCAAACATTTGTACCATAGAAATGATCGATATATGCAATTATCCACACTTCTGTAATTATTCAGTATTAGCCATATCCCTTTGTCCTTTGGATTTTAAAATAGTTTGGTAGTGTCTCTCTCTCTCTCTCTCCTCATCTTTCTGTAGTCAGTAAACCTTCGTTAAGTGCCTACTATGTACTGTAGGTACTATGGTGAGGTCTATGTGGGAACCAAGGCTGATTTATTCTTGCCAGATGATGATTCAATGTATCAATGAATCCCACATCTCATTGATGGCATATAGTCCTCTACCAGTATGTAGCATGGCCCATTTGTGGCTTCTTGTCTTGTGTACTTCATGTCCTGGTCTCCCAGTGAAGGTGGAGATCATGCTTTGCTTAACTTTCCAGTCCCCTTGACAAACTCCAAACTAAAATTATAGCTCCTGTCTAGGCTTTTCCCCAAATACTTGCTAACAGGGTGCCTTCTAGAAAAGGTTCTCAGTATAAAATACTCATGTCAGGTATACGATAGCATTTTATTGCTTCTCCCACAGAAAAGACTTAAAATAGAAAAGGTTCATAGGGATCCTTTTACAAATACTAGGAACATAAAACAATAATCCATCATACATATTTTTCTCTTCTGGGAGGCAAAGATACCTTTGTGGGACTGAAGTATTGCATTTTCCCTTTTCCATTCCCTTTATACATTCGTTGCCTGAGCAACTCTGATGATTCTGATCATCTGGCCAGCTTCACTGTGGCCTGCACTTTCTTGAGTTGATTAGTTACAGGATGATCTTTTCCTCTGCGAGGTTCTTCTCCCTTTGCTTGTCTGGCATCTGACTGAAGAACTGTGGACCTCTCAGACCGTAAGATTATGACCAAAGCTGGAAAAATCCATTTTTAGGAACAGTGAATGATGACCTTTGCTCAGGAGGTGAAACAGAAAATCAGAAGTCAGTGGTCGTGACCTCTGTCTCACTGAGGGAAGCACTTGTTGCTGTTGTGGTCGCTATTGTTGCTGAGGGAAAGGGGGAGATTGGAAAAAAATATTCTCTCTTCTCCCACCCCCACCTTAAGGAAAGCATAAAGTGGAGAAATTACTGGCAATAGGACCTCAGAGAGAGTGGACTCAATGATGTGAATACTGACCCTTACAGACTACCTAGCAACTAGGTTTTTGGATAAGAGTCCATTCCCCCATAACCATAGCCAACCATGTTTAGTGCATTTCCATTCAACACAACCCTAGTCACTGAGGACCACTCAACAACTGTGGTTTCATTTCAGCCAAGTGCATATCCCTTATAGCTTCTATGACCAAGATGTGCAACTTTGTAGTCATCCTTAATTGTTTATTCTCCCTCATCTCTCAAATCTTAGTGTCTTGCCAGATTTTGCCAGTTCTCCTTCACATTTTCTCTTGCATCCATCCCCTTCTCTTTTCTTATATAAATACTAGCTTAATTTAGGTCTTCATTGTCTTTTAATTGGGCTGTTGTAATAGTCTCCTGATTGATGTCCCTCCTAGTCTTCCACAAAGTTGGCAAAATAATATTCCTGAAGCACAGGTTTGATTATTACTGTTCTGCTCAAAAATATTTAGTGACTCCCTATTGCTTCTAGGATAAAATACAAGCTCTGCAGTCTGGCCTCCACCTACCTTTCAAGGCATTATTTAATATTACTTCTCTACATGAGCTCCACATTCCAGCCATATTGGATTCTCTATCTCTATATTCTGTTTCCTTTCTCTCTCTATTCCCACAGACAAAACCATGTCTGGAATGTACTTTCACTTTCTGTATGTCTCCCAGAATCTTCATCTCACTTCCACATTCAGGTCCTGTCCTTTCTATAACTCATCTGATTTCCTAATTTTTAGCATTTTTTCCTACCTCTCTTCCTAATATTTTTATGTATCAACATTTTCATCTCCCCCCCTTCCACACACAGTTGATTGTAAACTCCTGCCATGTAGGTTCTGTTTAATGTTTGTCTTTGGATCCCCCTCTCTGAGAAGTATGTGTCCAACATATAATAGGTTCTCAAGTGTTTGTCGTATTGAATAGAGCATTAAGTTATTTCCTTGACAATTAGATCCACAGTCTATCTTTTTTCTCTCCTAGTGGGGAAGGACCATGCCTCGTTCATCACTGGCTCTTGGGTCCATTGAATAAGTTTAAAAAATAGTTATTATTCCTGCTTTCATTTCAGTTAATTTACAAGTGAGTCAGGGGGTTCCTCATCTCCAACTCCATTCTTCAAGGCCAAATATAAAAGTGAAAAGAATTGATGTACAATAAGGACCTTGGGTTAAGTGGTTAGTGGGGGAGAAAACACTACTAGCGATTAGTCTGTAATTACATGTGCAGAAAATTACATTGTACATGTATGTATTGATTATGTAGTATGACGGCAGATTCATATAGAAATTTAAGCATGATGTGAGGAAGTCATTGATTAAATATAAAAGTTTAGAAAGTAATTTAGTTTTAGCAGTAGTTTGGAAAAAATTCATAGCTATGCCTCAGTGTATTTATGCATGATGCTGCAAATTTCCTTGTACTTTGGATGTGAACTCTGATGAAAGATCATTCCAGAGGGATTGTAAGCTCCACCCTGGAGCTTCATGTTCAGAATTGGAATGAAATGTCACCCTCTTGGGCTGCCAGAGCCCAGAAAGGACACTAGATGAGGCTAAAGTCTTATGTCCACTGAGTTGCCCTGCCTCTCTTTGGCTGTGCTGGTGCCCAGCTCAGAAGCCTGAGAGAAGAGTTGCTTTGGTATCTTCTACTTAGCAGACCAGGAAGGCCCATCAGTAGTTTGAGCCTTAGGCCTCTGGGCAGTTCAGTTCTGAGGAGGGTTCCTTTTAAAGAAAAACTTGTCTTCTGGGAGTAGGGCCTTAGGAAAAGCCTTATCCAGCCTCTATGACAGGACCTTAGGAAGATACTGCTTCTACCATGAAATGCTCAATTATCTCTTTTGAGTAATTTTTTTCCTTTGAGAAGCTAAAGAGATTTAAGAGAGAATATTTTGGTAATTTAAAAAAATTTTAAAAAACCAGTATAAAGATACTTTTATGTCTGAAAGCAGGGGTTTTAATGGTCAAAATTATACTTCAAGAGCATTTCTTTTTCTCCCTTGAAAGGGGGAAATGTTATTAAATGATGCCACTTTTGTGTGATAGAAAGAACACCATTCTAGCAGTCAGGAGACATGCAATTGGAGGCTTGACTTTGCTTTTCATTCACTCTGAAATCTTGTGGGCAAGTGAGTGCCTTAACTTCTCCTTCTCAGCTGCCGTCACCGCTGCCTGCCATGAGAGTATTGTGCTGGCTGTTTCTGGCTCCCTCCTACACACCTGACGCTTTCTACTAGACTATGTTTTGTGGCAAGATGTAGTGTGATGGTCAGTCAATTCCTGTGACATTTTACAAGAAGATTGTGTTTAACTGTTTGGAGAAAATGCAAAATGTCGTTCGTGTGGAATTTCAACTAGAAACTTTGGATGAGTGGAGCCTGGGCTCATTTCTCAGGGTTCCTTTCAGACTGACCACACGTTTTTCCTCTTACGTAGGCCAGCTTTGTATGGGCATTGTTCTGCTGGTTTTTATTACTGTTCTTTTTACTTTGAAAACGTTCTAGAATATTGATGTAAGTAGATGGCAGGAGCCAAATGGCTCTTCAGCTTCCTCTCTTCAACATTTATAAAAATTATATTGAGACATCATTTAGGCGCTGCAGTTGCAGAATCAGGCTGTCACTCAGTATTCATTTGTATTTAAACTTCTCCTAGGTAACAAATTGATATCTCCCCATCTTCTTCCTTTTTGATAAGTGTCTTTAAAAAAAAACCTTCCAAGTTTCTTAACAAGGTAGCATTTATGAAGCCCCTGCTGTGTTTCAAGCCTTGCATTAGATTTTGTGAATGAATAGTTACTACTTGCAAGGAGCTTCCCTTCTAATGGAAAAGGCAAGAGGAACATACAGGATGAAAGTCCTTTTACTCTCTTGTTGTAGTACTCTGTCTGTCTATTGGCAATGAATAATAAGATTATTCTATGTTGTGCTGTCAATACAAAATAAGTTCATTTTAAAGAAAGTTCCTCTTTGACCCGCAGATCTCCATTTGTACAGAGGGAGAAAGGTGGTGTATCAGCAATGCAGTATTCACAATGCCTACAGTAACTATAAATATGCTGATATAGTTATTAATCACAAAATGGAACAGGCTCTCTACATAAGAAATATAGATAGTGCATTCATTTAAATACCAGAAAACTGAGTCC
>CM053582.1:51219585-51235456 GCA_028627135.1 Pseudochirops cupreus | reverse complement strand
TACTATTATATTTTTATTCTTTCCCTGCCTACCTAAGATAAAAAGGTGTGAGGGCAGAAAACAGGATTTGATATTTCAAGAAAAACAAAGTCACAGGTAATTTTAAAGAGTTCTATAATAGGATGTGATAGAGTAAAAAGTTAACCTAATTATAGCCTTCAATGTTAACTGGATAAATACCAGAAATCAAGAGAACTGCAAAACAGATTAGAAAACAAAACCAAAATCATTTTCTGAATGAAAAATATACACAAAACATAAAGAATTTCAGTGAGAAACTAGAATAAAATTTATTATGCTTCAGCTGAATTCTAAAAAGTAGGAGTTGCAATTATATTTTCAGATAAGATGACAACAATAAGAATAGATGGCAAGAGACAAATGAGAAAAGTAAGTCATGCTTAAAGGCCCTATAATGAAACAATAGTAATGACTGTATGTGACTGATATCCCTGTTTTAGCACTAGTTAAATTTAACAAATATAAACAAGACAATTTTGAATCTCAAACAAACATTGGAAAAGTAATTTTGATACATCTACATGCAATTATTAAATGGGAATCTAAAAGAGTATTCTTACTTTTCAGCATAGCATAAAACCTTTACTAAAAAAGATCATATGTTATAGCACAAGGAATTCAAATAAATGCAACAATATTTAAATATAACCTTTACAAAAGTTAGCACAATACAAACTAGAATGAGTATGGAAAATTTTGCAGTAAGATGCAAATGAAAATAAAGACTCATTAATGATAGCCAAAATAATGAATGGATCAAAGAAGAAATCATGGAAATAATTACCTTAAAAAGAATTTTTTAAAAACATAAAAATTTATGAAATGCAGCTAAAGCTATCCATTAAAGAAAAGTTCTCTCACTTAGCACTTAAGCACAGAGCCTGGCACATAGTCAAGAAAATGATATGGAAGAGCTATGGGGGAAAAATGCTTCAAGAAAACTAAGTTGGCATCTGTATGCAAGATGAATTCAAGACGGCAAAAAACTGGAGGCAGAGAGACAAATTAGGAGGCTATTGTAATCTGAGAGGAGGTAACAAGGACCTGTACTGGATTGGTTATAGTATGAATAAGGAACTGATGGGAGAGATGTTATGAATGTAGAATCAACAGGACTTGTCAAGATTAGATATGAGTATAAGTGAAAGTCAAGAGTCAAGGACAGCTCCTCGGTAGAACCTGTGTGAATGGAAGAACAGTGGTATGTTCAATAGAAAGAGACAAATTTAGCAGAAGGACAGGTTTTGGGCGAAAGGAAATGAGCTTGATTTTGGACAAGATGAATTTAAGATATCTACAGGACATTCAGGGAGAGATGAACAGTAGGAAATTCACAACACAAACATGAAGCTCAAAAGGCAAATAAGAGATGAATACAGAGATCTAGGAGTTATCTGAATAAAGCTGATATCAAGAAAGGTGAAGGCAGGAGTAGGGGAAGGAAGAAAGGAGAGAAGAGAGAGAAAAAGAGAGAGGGGCAGGGAGGGGCAAGAACCAAAAACAGAGCCCTTTATCAGTTGACTGGTACTGTCCCATTTATATTTTTGCAGTCTTAACTGTGGCTTCCTGCATCCCCCTCCCTTGCTCATGAAGCTTGAACTACTCGTTATTATTATCAGGATAAAATATAAATTATTCTGTTTGGCATTTAGCTGTTCATAATCCAATTCCAACCTATCTTTCCAGGCTGATAACACATAACTACACTTTGCACATTCTATATTCCAATCACTGGACCCATTTTCCTGAAATCAACATTTTTTCTTCCATTTCCATGCTTTTAAACAGGCAAACTAACCCCCATGTCTGGAATGTTGCTACTCTTCACATCTACTTGTTGGAATTCCTAGTCTTTTCAAGGCTCAGCTCAAGCGGCACCTCTTATAAGATGTCTTTCTTGATTCCCCTAGGTGTTAGAAACTCTCCTCAAAATTCCTTTTTATTGATGCCACAATTACTCATCTTTGTATATGTGGTTATCTCCCCTTCCCCCTGAAGAACAGAAGCTGTTTCATTCTGTCTTTGACTCCCTAGTGCCCGGCACAGTGCCTGGCACATACTTGACATCTAATAAATGCCTGTGGAACTGAATTTCAACTCAGGTCAAGTATAATGGCCAATGTTGGCACAAAGCTATTGAACTTAAAGTATTATATAGCTTTGTTTTCTGTCAACAAGAGTATAAACTTGAAAGTGACTTGTACTCTCCAGAGCTCTAATGCTATTAGGCAATTTTGCGACAACGTTCTAGGCAAATAAACTCTTTGAGGGTAGAGGTTCCTCTGAGAGTTTTGGGATGGGGCGGGGGGGGGGCTCTGCTGCATCGAAACAAGATCAACAAGAATGTTGGGAGTTTTTTTCTGTACAGAGGACAGTCTGAGAAGATTATCAAAAATATTATCATCACAAAATAATGAAAAAATGGGAGGAGGAAAAATGAGTTTGCAGAAAGATTGACTCATGAACAAATTAAGTGAGATCACAGAAATATCATTAGGGATGAAGCCAGGCTTTTAAAGGGCTTCATAACCTGACCCCTTCCTACGTTTCCATTCTTCCTACATCTGACTTTCTTTCACATACTCTGCAAGCCAGTGACTTCAGTCTCCCTGCTGTTCCTGACACGAGATGCCATCTTTTGACACCATGCACTTTCTCTAGCTGTCCCCCACACCTGAAATTTACTTTCCTCCTCATTCTCATCTCCTGGATTCCATGGTTTCTTTCAAGTCTCAGCTAAAATCACACCTTCTGCAAGAAGTCTTTCCAATGCCTCCGAAATATTAGTGCCTTCTCTATCATATCATCCAGCTTGAGCTCTATACATCTTATTTCTACACAGTTGATGGCACATTGTTCTACATCACCCCTGCCCACAGAACTGGGAATTCCTTGAGGGCTACGACTGTTGTTTTTGATTGTTGTCATTGTTTTTGCTTTTCTTCATATCCCTAGCTTTTAGCAGAGACACTGGCACATAGTAGGAACTTAATAAATGCTGTTTAATTTGACTTGAATTGGAAGGAAGACAGCAGACAGATAAAAAATGGAAAATCATTCAACATATTCATAACACATAGTTAATACAAAACAACACAAACGTGTAAGAGTTACAAAAGGAAATTTGAGAGATTTGAAGCAAAGGAAGGTCATTTTTGACTGAAAGAGGAAAGAAATTAGGGAAAGCTTCGCAGAAGTGGAAGGAGTGGCATTTAAGTTGGATAAGATTTCAAAAGGCAAAAATGAAGACGAAGGTATGTATCCCAGGGGGTGAACAAAGTATGAACAAAGGCATGGAGGTAATGTTAGCTCACATTTACATAGTGCTTCAAAGTTTCCAAAACACTTTATTCATAATACATTATCTCATTTGATCCTAACAAGCCTGTGCAATAGGTACTACGGGTATTGTCTCCATTTTACAGATTAGGAAACTGAGGCTTAAAATCGAAAAGATTTGCCCAAAATCAAACAGCTAGTTAGGTAATATAGGCAGGCATCCAAACCAGGTCTTTCCTGACTCCCAGTATGGCATTCTTTTACTATACCATGCTATGAGCATGTATGAGGGTTGGTGAGTAGTCTAGGTGACTTCTGAATCTATGCACAATATGGGCAGGACAAAAAAGGGAAAATAAGTCTAGAATGACAGGCTGGCATCACAATGGGGTAAAGTTTGAATACCAAGCTATGGACAATATTTGACATACGATAGGAAATCATTAGAGGAAAGACATAAATGGAACTATGCATCAAATGTGATAAAGCAGAAAGAACACTGACTTTAGAATAAGACAATCTGCATTTGGATTGATTCTCACTCTGGATCCCCAGTGGTAGATTTGGATCTACCTCTTACCAGCTATGTGACCTTAAGTAATATACGTCATGTTTCTGAGTTTCCATTTCCTAATTTATAAAAAACAGGTGTTGGACGAGATTATTTCTAAGCTCTCTTGTGGCTTTTAAGTCCTTTAATTAATCGATTAGTGATGTGAAACATGGATGGGGTGGGGTGGGGTGGGGAGGGTGGAAAACTGGAGTCAGGAACATTGTTGCATAGATGCTGATGAGGGCTTATAACAGGATAGCAGCTTCAGAAATACTGAAAAGGTAAACCTATATGAGACAGATTACCAAGGCCAAAAAAGACAGAACTAAACAACTTTTTAGATGTAAATGGGCCCAGAAAAAGAGAAGAATCAAATATAACAGTGAGATTTCAAGCTTGAGCAAGTGGGTAAATAATGGAAACATTGAAAGAAAAAGGAGGTTAAAAGAAACAACAGCTTTTGGGGGAAGAAAATCATTTCCATTTTGGACATATTGAGTTTGAAATACCAGCCAGACATCCAGGTAGGCCACTAGAAATGGGAGTCTGTAGCTTGGGAAACAGATCAGAAATGGAGATATAGATTTTAGAGTAATCTGATTTTCTGAAAAAGAATGTCTTTGAACAACAATGGCTATATATCCCCAATCTTTACTACATGTTAAAGTCTATGGTGTCAGTAGTGAACCTTACGTAAAGATCATGCTGAAGAGATTATGCTAAGTAAAATTTTTCAACTACCTGAACAGAAATATCCTATAATGTATAATTGGCAAAAATGCCAGTGTTCTATACTGCTATTTCATAGATGAAAAGTAAAAAAAATTCAGAATTTAGTACATTTTTCAACTGAAAAAGTCAACATAATAGAAAAAAACTGGTAGCTGTTTTTAAAGGAAGCTATGACTTTACAAGGAAAAAAAGTTACCCATATATCTAATGACTGAACTATTGAAGTACCTCATCATACATGCACAGAAATGAACTTGTAACTAGTATGCAAGAGGGAGATAACACCTAATGACTCTATTACTCCAATGGATCCACAATCTCCTCGGGATGGGCATTCTTTTCAATGTCACAGATCACAACTTACCATGTTGCCTCATACTGGATAACTTTTAGCCATACTTCTGAATCTATGCACAATATGGGCAGGACAAAAATGGGAAGATAAGTCTAGAATGACAGGCTGGCATCACATTGGGGTAAAGTTTGAATACCAAGCTATGGACAATATTTAATATACGATAGGAAATCACTATGGGCATTCTTTTCAATGTCACAGATCACAACTTACCATGTTGCCTCATACTAGATAACTTTTAGCCATACTTCCCCCTAAATTATACAGAGGAGGTTCAGATTATCCCAGACTTTTCTGGCTAGTCCTTTAAGAGCATGGAAGCACCAATGGACCATTTGGATTATTCCTCACTCTCAATACATAACAGCATTCTGCCTTTTCTGATCACACAGCTTCTAAATATTATCTTTTATGCTGTTTTTAGTGAAAGAATCATCAATGGCAATGGATTAGAAGCTACATAAACCTTCCACTAATCCCACCTTCATAAAATACACTGGGGAGAAATTCTACAGAGTTCTTCATGATAAAAAATCTCTCAATGACATTTAATGAATGTTAGAAAACAGTAACATTTATATAACACCTGACATTAAACAAAAAGCATCATGGCTATGTAATAAAAGAAGAAGTGAAAGTTTAAGAACATTCAGTGACTCACCCAGTGTAACATGGGGAAATAATCAGGTGAACTGGGGATCAAATACATGTCTCGGTGCAGTGTTCCCTCTACTAAACCCATGATCAGAACTACAAAGGCACTGCCAACATAGAGACTTTGGATAGCCAAGAGATATCACAAAATGTTATCACTCCTACTGGAAAATTTCAATTAATTTATAAAATATTAGTTAGAAAAAACGAGGTAGCATTTAAACTTTTTTTTCCTATTAAGTGCTCATAGTACTAATTAATCTCTCTACATTCTTTTGGGCATCTTTAAATATTGACTTTATCGTAGCATAATAAATGTAATTTTACTTATTATCATAATGTAAGGGAAGGCTCATTTAAGGAAATGTTCTTCAAGTCAGTGAAAATATATAGAATTTAAAAGCACAGAACAGAAACAAGACCCAAACACCTATAGCCAAAACAACTATCTCATTTGATTATCTTCATTAAAATATAAGGAATGGGAAAGTAGCTATTTATTATACTTAATGGATGGGAAATTAGAAAGAAATATAAATTGGGAGTTTAGCAATGTTTATGTAATTTTTAAAAGATCACTTATAATCACCCACCATTCAATAGTCTCAAGTCTTATTTTCATCTGATCACCACATTAATTTTTTTATATTTTTTATGCACCAGTTAAAAAGAAATGAAATTAATCATTTTTATTTTAATTGAATTTAGATATTTTCAACAAAAATGTCACTACCATAAAACAGAACATTTTACAGTAACAGCTATTCCAGTTTCCAAAGCTAAACAAGAAAAAAAAGTCAAAGTGGAATAGAAATGCAAAAATACTGGCATTATAAGCAAAGCCACCTCTAAACTCCCATAATACACGGTTTGTCTCCCCCTTCTGGCCTGCACAATTAATTATGCAGAAAACACTACGTAAACCAAGATTGAAATCTTCCTTGCAAGTTTTCCCTTTATTCAAATAATTAACACAGAACAACTATAGCACAGAATGCTACAAATCTTACAATCATATCACCAATCTAGGGCTATAATATCAGCTTAATGATCCACCCAGGTACACAAACCAACCCCCAACACTGTCGTGTTTACAATATTTTAGGGATAGCATTATGAAACCAGCTAGCTAACAATGACGTTTGCAAATGTGTTATACTGAGAATACATTTTCAAACTAAACAGGAATGAAGCCCCAGCACAGGAAAACAAGCTCTCCTAACCTAGAGAACCATGGAACCACACAAAAGGGAGAAAATTGATAATGAAATGCTCAAAATTCAAAATGTTGAGGAGCCTGGTAATGCCTAAATGAAATGCATCTAATTTTCTCACCTAAACTCAACAAAAATATATTGAATTATTTAACCCCATAATATGGAGGGAAAGCCGTGGATACGGAAGCTAAGGACCAGGGTTCAACACCCTCCTCTGCTACTTACTGACTATATGACCTTGGAACAAATGACTTCCCCTCTTCAGATCTCATTTTCTTCCCCTGTAAAATGAAGGACTTGGACTAAATAGATTCACAGGTCCCTTCCAACTCTAGGTCTTGGGTTCAGTGACCCTTCCTAGGCAATCGGTACCTTCTCCAGACATAGGGGTACCTGGAGGTGGTTCAAATGGCCCTGACCAGAACAACCCAAATCCTTCTGCTCATCCCCAAATCAATGGGAGAAGCTACATAACTGCTTTGGTGGCAGATACTCTGAGGGTGACTCCATTTGGAGCCCTGTACCACAATCTCCCACGCTAATCACACGTAGTTAAAGGCCTGGTTTCTTGAGAGGACACAGTGATGCTTCAGTGAACGAACAGATGGGGAGAATCAAGGGGGACCTCTGACAGTACTATTTTCAAACATCATCAGGGTGTGATTAAATCTTCCACATGAAGTCAAATTCTTCCTTAAGTACAATCTTATGGTACATCACATAAAAAGGCTTGTGCTTTCAGCCCCTGGACTACAAGCCAATTAATTTCAACTTGAAATAATGACATCACTGGGGAAGGAATTCTTAGTTTTTCAAGTGTTTTGCTACTTAGAAATGCTGCTATAAATATTTTATTACATATGGGACCTTTCTTTAGATGGGACCTTTCGCTATTAGCTAACTCTGTTTTGGAGCACATGCTACAATATACCACAGATCATCTGCTTCTCTGGGTTAGGAGACAATGCATTGAAATTAAAAGGGACAGAAAAGGTCCCATTGGTGCAGTCTCTTCACCCTTCTCCAAATCATCTATCCTATGTGTAAATATTTGCAGGGAGAGATTGCACCATTTCTCATTGTAACCTATTTCATCTGTGTCAAATCCTGTTATTTTATTAATCCCCTCAAACAGCTTTGTCAATGTTAACCTGAGGTGATATAACAATCTTTAACCCACTTCAAAGCCCACTGGCAAACATCTAGACCAAATAAAATATGGTTGGCCTCCACTATGCCCGGGAGAAATCCTTGTCCTGCCACAGCTCCAGTCCTTCTCCCATTTCTAGCAAATCTTCCCCAATTATTCCAGCCCACAATGCTACTTCTCTCTTCTAATGCCACAGTACTCTACACTCACTACTAAATGACATATCTCATTATATCACAGAATCTACTTCTTTTTAACTCTCACCCTGCTCTGCCTTATGGAGCCAAAGAGGCATTAGATAATCCTAGTTCTAGGTGAAAGGCATGTGCTAGCAGCTATAGGGGATATGAAGACAGTTAACCAACAAAGTACAAATGTAGCACTACAGGAATTCAGGGAAAGAAGACCTGACTTCTGGCCAAAGTGACATAGGAAATGCTTCATGGAAGAGCTGGCATATGGGCTCAGCTTAGAACGATAAGTAGGATTCCAACAGACAGAAATGCACTACAGGCAGAAGAAAGCACTCAGGAGCAAGGACAGCACACTAACTGTTGTGTAGACCAATCTGGAACTATAAAAACACTAAACTATTCATGCCCTTTGACCCAGCAATGTCACTACTGGGAATATACTCAACGGAGGGCAAACACAGAAATAAACACCCCATATATACCAAAATATTTATAGTGACAATTTCTGCGGTAGCAGAAAAATGGAAACCAAATAGGTACTCATCAATAAGGAAAGTGCTAAACAAATGGAGAATTAAATGGAATATTACTGTACCATAAGAAAGGACAAATCAATGAAGGCAGAAAGATAAGGGTACACTTAATTGCATTAACCCAAGATGAAGAAAAGAGGAATCAGGAAACTAAGACATATAATAAATAAAACAAGAGACATCAGTAAGAGGCAACCCACCTCACATTAACTGCACTGGCCAACATGCATCTTAAGAAAGTAAATGAGGAAACATCAACTCTCCTCCCATTAAAGAGGTGGGTGACCATGGGAATGAAGAGTTTTATGTGCTGGAGCTGATTTACTATTTTCTTGGTCAGTTTTGTTTAACTGTCAGCTCAGTATTTTGTCCTGTTACAATGGTGGACTAATTTGGGAGTGGGGGATATGGGGAATTGACCATGGTACTGAACACATCTGTAAATTTTTTTCTCTTAAAGATTACTCTGGCAGCAGGGTATCATAACACATGGAGGAGAGGTTGAATGACCTACTAAGGGGAAAGTACAATAGTAAAAGAGAGAGAGAGAGAGAGAGAGAGAGAGAGAGAGAGAGAGAGAGAGAGAGACAGATGGGGGAGAGGAGTGTAACAGAGTGACAGCAGTGCAAGAGGAAATACAAGAATGACATGACACACAGTGCCAAGGCAGAATCTGTACAATGGGCAACTGCTTGGATGGAAGGGAAGAGTCCAAGATGCTTCTGAAATCTCAATCTGGTCTCTGATCTCATTACTGAACTGAAACTGCTCCCTCCAAAGTTCTGAATAATCTCTTAATTGCCAAATCTGGGGGATGATCACACGTGGACAAAGCAACAACTGATGAAAATGAGTTCAAACATCCTTTGAACATACCTAGAGTGGACAAGAAATTGTAATGATAATAACAATAATTATAATAAATAATACATTAGGGGCAGCTAGGTGGTGCAGTGGATAGAGCATCAGCCCTGGAGTCAGGAAGATCTGAGTTCAAATCAGGTTTCAGACACTTGACACTTACTACCTGTGTGGTCCTGGGCAAGTCACTTAACCCCAACTGCCATGCAATAACAATAACAATATGATAGGTTTGTAAAGCACTTTATACATACTATTTCATTTTGTCTGCACAACTCTAGGAGGTAGGTGCTATTATTACTCCCATTTGAAAGATCAGGAAACTGAGGCATTTGCCCAAGGAGGTCACACAGCTTAGTTAAGCGTCAAAGGTTAAATCTGAACTTCGGTCTTCCTAACACCAGGCCCTTCAGAATGCCTCAAACTACATTTAAGTGAAGTGTTCTATAGAGTTTGGAGGGATGTTGGGGGCGGGGGTCTTAGAAAAAACTCTGACTATACATTTTCCAATATATATTCATATCAGATCTAGACAGCACATTTTGATTTATCTTATCTTCCAAATAATAAGGTTGTAAAAAGTTATCAGAATTTATACAAATTATGACTTCGTATGATTTGCTACAAGTTTAATTAAAGTTTATACAAACTAGATTTATAGATTTTTTAAAATTCAAAACATGTTTCATTTATTTGGGTGGATAAAGAAGCAAGAAAACTAAACTTCAGGTGCTTTATGTAGTAAAACTAACCAAGTTCTTGAGATGTAAAACACATCAGTATCTGGTTTTCCAATGGATTAGTACATTCAAAGGGGGCTAAGTCACAGCTAAATGAATGTATAGTTGATATTCCAGCCTGAGGCCAGCTAGCCATCCCGAAACCTATGGGGATCTTGTTTCAACACCTGAGAACACTTAGGAATGCAAGCAGTCACTGACTTAGGGAGGTGTTGTGTTCTGACACAACACATATAAGCCAACTATGTGAAGTTTTGTCCTCACAGGAAACCATGATCAATATTATAAATGGCAGTCAGTTTCTGAGGCTCAAAAAGCTCATGATATATAGTGGAACTGACTGACAGTTTGGGCACTGGACTAATAGCCATCAAACATGACAAACAACCAGAGGCCATGTGAAAGAATTGTCTAAATCACTAAGAATAGAAGGGATGTAAATTCAAACCACTTTAAACTTTTATCGCCCACCTCCAAAGCAAGGCAAAGAGGGAGGAAAGGCTGAGGAGAAGAGTGGGCTTCTCAGCAGCTCAAGCTGCAACACTAAAAGAGGGAAGAGAAAGAGTCATGGACAGCACATCCTCGGAAGAAAACTGAAGTGGTCACAGAAGGAAGAGCAACCCATTCAAAAGGCAGGACCATTAGATCATCCATTTAGAACTGTAAAAGCCCTATGACACCACCTAGTCTAACCCCCTCATTTTATAACTCCACAAAGGAGAATCATAAAGGTTGAGTAACCTGGCCAAGGTGATTCATGAAGAGACCAGCAAAGCTAAGATTGAGACCCAAGGAGCAGAGCTAGGTGGTGCTACAGTGGTCAGATCACTAGGGCTGGAGTCAGGAGGACCCGAGTTCAAATTTGAACTCAAACACTTACTACCTGTATGCCCCTGGGCAAGTCATGTAACCCTGTTTGCTTCAATTACTCATCTGTAAAATAAGATGGAGAAGGAAATGGCAAACCACTTTAGAATCTCTGCCAAGAAAACCCCAAATGGGGTAACAATGAGTTGGACAAGACTGAAACCCCTTCTGCTGCCCTAAGGGAATACTCCACCAACAAACTCTTTAAGCCTTCCTAAAGTCAAAGGCACCATGGATGAATTCAACAGGAGCTTAGCAAAATAAAAGCCAGAGATATGAGACTCCCCTACACACACACACAGGACCTTAGATATCTTTATGGCCTATCACTAACACATTGATATCTAAATAATCCTAAAATCATAGATCAGATCCTGGAAAGAACCTTAGAAATCAGCTTGGGCAAACTCCTTATTTTACAGAGAGAAAACAGGCCTAGAGAGGCTGAATGACTTGTCCAAGGTCCCAGGGAGTCAGGATTTGAACTTGGATCTTGTGACTCCACTGTCTGGATTTTTTCCAGATGCTCATCCTTCCTGGAGGAAGAAAAATGCTGGGAGAAGGAAGAGAAGACCCAAAGAATAAATCAGAAAAGCCAGTGGTCAGAGCAAACCCAGCACTGGTAGGTGGAGTTAAGGATGGTGTTAAGGAGCATCCCCTGTCCCTGCTTCTTGGCTACTGAAGATACAAAGATACATGCGTTATTCTGCACAAAGTTCCAGCGATAAGAACATTTATGGTATAACACAGAGAGCACAGAACTCTAAGTCAGGCAAGACCTGAGTTCAAATTGCCTCCAGTACTCACCAAATTGTGTGTTTAATGGAAAGTTACTTGATTTTACTGAGCCTCCATTTTCTCATCTATAAAATGGGGGTGGATGATATCTGTAGTAAGAACCTCACAGGGATTTTGGGAAGATTAAAAAGAAAAGCATGTCAATGGGTTCTATATATTTCTGCTATTTCTGTTACTTTTCACCAGTACTGGACTCAAATTCGTATGTTAATCAAGTACCATACGATGGAGGAGGGACCATTCTAACCATTCTACTTTGTCGAGCATTATCCTTCACTGATGTTTCATGAGAAATTTTCACTAAGTTCTCCATGAACCTTCTGCAAAAGAGAAGTAGTATGTATACTATCAAGTCAAATTAGAAAGGTAAAGTCTTTATGACTGGCTCTCAACACCAATATGGACAACTTTATGGCCTAGCACTAACATACTGATAGCCAAATAATCCACAATGGTGAATAGCCACTGCCTTAGAATGTTGCACTTAAAAAACTGCTGGCATTTCAAGCTGGAAGGGACCACCAAAAGCATCTTATCCCAACCGTTCATTTTATTTTAATTTTGGTAATTTTTTTTAAACAACTACAAAATAAGAAAAAAGAAACAAATTTATATACTAAAACTTAAATACCCAATTTTTTAAATTGCCATGTTCACAGCAGAACAAAAGAGAAGATTCAAAATACAAAGCAAGAAATTTCCATTTCAAGAAAGCCTATATAATAAATACTACACATTGTGTTTAGTTCTGTCCACCTATTCTTTACATCCTTGTAGGTTTTATTTTTTTTCTCTGCTGTGCATTTTTAACTTTGTTCTTTTTTTCTCGTTTTTCCTGCTCCCAAGAAGATTCCAATTAAGCTTGCAGAGATATGTATTATGTATGTATATGTATGTGTATACATGTATACATACATATATATATAACAGATGTCTATAATCCTACTCAGATACAGACATATACATATATATATACATATGTGTATACACACACACACAAACACACACACACACTTATTCGCATTTATATAACACCATACTATACTTGTTCGGCCTGTTTCTCTGAGGGTGGATAATATCTTCCTTCATAAGTCCAAGCCTTTCCACATTTTTCTAAATCCACCAACTCATCATTTCCTACACCGCAGCAATATTTTATAAATAATAAAACTGAGCCAGAGAATAGCTGTGACTTATACAGAGCCACAAAGGTAATTAATGCCATAGCCAGGAAGAGAATCAGAGTCTCAGAGTAGCTAGTCTACTCTAATTCTAATGACACAATAGAACTCAACTAAGCACAGTGAATAAATCAAAAGGCAGCCCCCTACCCCCACTCCCACCAGCAGAGTTCCTGAGTAAGGTGTATCTGTGAGTGCCAATGGAACACTTGGAAGAGCTGAGGCAGCTCAATAACCCCCCCACTGTGACACACATTGTCAGTGGGATCCACAGGACTGACAAGGTTTTGTTCATCTTTGAAAATGTGAATTCAACTTAGTTAAAACCAGGAAAACAGAAACATATTCTATTTTTTAAAGTCTTTAAATAACAGAGAGTTTAATGAGATTCAAAACCACACATGGAAAAACACTTCCTCTCAATGTTTCTCTCATTATTTTGGTGAAAAACAAGCAAAAAAAAAAAGAACTAAGCAAATCAAAACACTATTGTCAATACAGACATATAGATATAGATATAGATATAGATATAGATATAAAGATATAGATAAAGATATAGATATAGATATAGATAAAGATATAGATATAGATAAAGATATAGATATAGATAAAGGTATAGATATAGATATACACACACACACACACACACACACATATATACTTTTAAAATACTCAATTCTCCACAAACACACATGTAATTCTGGGGCAGGGGAGAAGAAGAGGGGAACAACATATTATTTGTACTCACCATAACTTTACTTCCAACTATCTGCACACAGTTGTCAACGGAGAGAGATTACGGTGTAAAAAAAACAAACAGCAACAACATTAGTAACCAGAAGCTTTTCACAAAATGAGTTAAGTGTTTAGAAAATTAGTAAATACTTAGATTCTACTTGTTACATAGTTTAGAAATAATATCTGATTAGAAATGGAAACACAACACTATCACCATCTTAAAAAATTAACAAGATGCTTGCAGATTACCAACTCAGAATATCCAGACACATAAGAGATTAATATTATTTTAGATGGAATAGTTTTAAGAGCTTTACTCTAAGAGAGTTCATAATTCTAATGTAAAGTAATAAAAACATGAATGTAAAGGTGAGCATTAAATATTTTTAAAATTTATAGTTATAAATCCAAGTGAATACTAAGGAACAGAATAATTTCAGAAATATAATTTTTCTCTTTATTATGACAAGCACACAGTTAATATTGAGATGTTCAATTTCTAAATATGAATGCTGCTTTTGAAATTTCAGTAAGTAATGTAAGAAGTGGCCTTTGGATTTAAATCTTAAATATTTACTTAACTCAAACTGTAAAAAAGCTCATTTTTTAAAGGTGAAACCCACAAAAAAGATGTTACTTTTACTTCTTTAATTTTCTAGGTAATTATTTTATATGTCATGAAAGATTACTATATATTGGATGAAGACAAACAAAACTGGTATCCAAGCACACTCTTTAACATCCCACACATTCACCCTGATGAAATAAATAATTCCAAAAACTTCAACTAGACTTTTCCTTGAATAGAGACTGATGGATACAGTCCAAGTTCTGCAGACATTAACTCTGTAAAAGTTAAGCAATAACCATTATTAGCACTTTCTACCAAAAATCCAACTAGAAGCAAACAGCTCAGTTGGAGGATCCACAAAAATGGTGGAGTGGTCCGAATGGCCAGACACATCAGTATCCTCCTGTTCACCACTTCTCTTCTGTGATGGAGAGCCAACTATGCGCCGGCCCTGAGACCATTCCCAATGTTCCAGAACTACACTCTTTCAAAGGATTTACTTCAACTGAGCTACTCCTTTCAGAGTCACCTATGCCAGGCTTCTCATATCCTAAAAGCCAGCTACTCAGTATTGGTCCTCCAGCCATTTAGGTGATAAAAGATCCCACAGAAGATGTGGGGGGCCCTGGTCACCAAGGGGTAGGAGCTGGTAGGAATGGCATCTATTTTATAGAAGCTGGGCTTGTTTCCCTTTAAGAGGACTAGAAGTCCATCCTCAGGATTTGGTTGGTTCATGAGATTAAGGCTCAAACCATTGGCATGGCTTCCATGTGAGGGATAAAAAAGCCTAGCAGATGGGGAGTTAGTGGCCCTGAGGTTCAACAGAAATTCCATTGCTTTGTGGGACGTCTTCATAGCCAGTATAGCCACTGTGGCAAGTGTGGGGGCAGGAGAGAGCCTTATTCACCCAAATCAATGTTGCATCCTTACTAATACTTTTTATGGTTGAGATTCTCTTTGTTAAATATTTTATCACCTACAAATGTCTCATTGTGTTCCAAATCCAAGCTTGAAAGCACAGGACTGGCCTGAGTTAAAACTGGCCCAGACCAGAAAGAAAATGGGCATGTTCACATTGAAACAATGGCAATGGGCATTAAATTTAAGAGAGAATTTTTTTTTGCAATTACCACTTTTTTAAAACTCAAATTTCATACCTAGCAAAAAGAAATTCCATATTTGAAGAGTTTATAATCCCAAAGTACAAGGAAAAGGGGTAATCTACTGCCTTTTGTCAAATATGAGCATTATGACTAATGATCTACCTCCAGAAAGAGTCTAAGAATCTCAGAAAAATCATTTTAAGTATTTAGTCAACAGATAACTATTTGAATGAATAAAAGGTAACCTGATATTATCAACAAATTGGACCATGGAAAGTTGTTTTATTTAAATGATGACTTCAGCTGACAGAGAGGGAGGGAGGG
>CM053582.1:51201325-51219085 GCA_028627135.1 Pseudochirops cupreus | reverse complement strand
AAGAAGCAAAACCAGACATGAAAGAGAAAGATAACGAGTTTTGCTTCAGTCTCCATTTAAACTATAGTCTTTCTATATCTTTCTCTGAGTTTAGGTATCTCCTTCCATCCTGAGGCTTGTAGAGTTGTCTTTAGCTGTGCTCAACTGTTATTTCCAAAGGCATTTTCTCTCTCCTGAAGTCAATGCCTTTCTTGGCTCATCCATTATTTATTCTCCTTGCATACAGTTGCATACTGTCTTCCTACTGCTTAAAAGTCTTCATTTGTAGACATAACTAACTATAGAAACAGCTCTTTTAATGATTCCTGATGTGCTGCTTTTAAATGGTAGTGATTTTAGCATAAGAAATAATTAATATAAACCTATGAATAACAGATTGCCAAAAGATTGATTGGGTTTTTAAAGGACTGTGTTTATTTAGTGAATTTGAAGGGTGAAGCAGCTCACAAAGTAGGTGGACTCAGTACCCAGAGAAGATGATCTTTGGGACTGCAGAGTCTTTACATTTCCATTCCAGCATTTTTGTGTGCTTTGTGACTTTGGAAAATATTGCTAATGTTATGTCAGAAAATGTGTGATTTTTAAATGGTTTGCCTGCTACATTTATGATTGTGATATTTAAAAAAAATTAAATCCCGGATCTTACCTTTTTTTCCCCCTATGGCAATATATTTCTAATTTTAAAATGGAAATCAAAGGGTAATATGCTTTGGTGTATGTTAACAGCCATTTCTCAAGGAATATCTGTTCTACAGAGTGTGGCATACGCTTACCTTCGATGTAGAAAATTATATGCTTTCTGGTGAACCTTTAGTTGAAATATAATCAAAACTGGTAATGGCTAGAGCTATCTTGTGAAACTTCACATTCCAGGTAGTTTCTTTTTTTTAGTAATATGTTGAATCTTAATCTTACAGAACTATTATCATGGAAAAGAGCTTTATATGTAATATGATTTTTTAAATCTTAGATTTAGTGCCTTTCTTAGTGTCTAACCTCCTGGGCATTACGGAGTTCAAAACTTGTATGTTCATATTAGATAATTTAAGCTAGATGTATAGATAATAGGCAATGCAGTTGCACATAAAATGCAAAATAACTGATGATCAAAAATCATTTATACCTGACTTGGAAGAGGGTGACATGATTTTTTTGAGTAGCAGAATACCTAGTTCCAGTGATTATGATTTTGCTTAAATGAAAGCTAAAATTAGTATGATTTCCCAGAACACACAAAGACTAACAGGTGAAGGCTACTCAGAGGTGTTCTGGGTGGCAAGGGAAAGCCAGCCTGGGATTAAATATTTGCCATTGATAATTGAGTCACCTGAGATGTGTTTTTTTTTTCATCCTGAAATGCTTGTGGAAAAGAGAGAAGCCATCAGCTTAGTAATGGAAAACTTAAAATGTCATTAACACAGTTGATTGGGAAGGAACGTGAATCCTTTAACCAAATTGAGAGGTATGAAATTATTTTCATTTCACTCTTACTGGATTCCTTCCTTGTACAAATAATGTGAAAGATATTCATGCAGTATCTGAGAGTTATGGTGACTTTGTGTTCTCTTCCTGGGACTCCTTTTTGTACCCTAATAATTTATAGATTTTTATGGCTTTGGAAGGCCTTTATACATTGAGACTCTTTAGTCTAAATAGTAAATTAGTATTTAAGATCTTAGACATGTCCCAAGAGTGAAATATGTCTTAAAATTTGTGTAAATCTGTTATTAGCCAATTATGAATAGCTGCATTATATAGTATATTGGATAAATTATTTTATTAGCAATTTCAGGGTAAGGAGTAAAGGCTTGACCAACTGGAATGCTGGGGTGAGAGGGATAGTATATTTTGGGTGAATAAATTTCTGGTTAACTCAGGGTTAACCAGAAAAGTCCTTTACATTTTTAACCTCATTGAAAGTCTTTCCCAAGAAATTAAGCACAGTGTACTGAACATAATCGAATCTCCCCACGGGAATCTTGCAATGCCTTCAGGTCACAATTATGAATATCAAGTCTCATTTTTCAGGGTTTTAGTTGTGGAAGGGATGGCAGATTAGCCTAAATCTATAGTGACTACACATAATAGAATTTGTGCATTTGTGCTCAATCTCAGCTACCGTTTGTTTACTTGTTATTGGCCCTCTTGTTATGAATAGAGTGCAGAGTGATTCCAGTTATCTGAGAGAGCCAAGTCATTTGGCTACAGTTAATTGAGGTCTTAGTGCAAATTGGTATCTATTTCTCTGCTGTCACTTTTGACTCGAGTTTGATTAGAAGTAGAAGACATTGGATGTTGGAGGGCAGTGCAGAGTTTGCTTATTTTGGATGCCAAATTCACTGGCCAGGGTAATTTGTTCTCCTCTGACTTTGCTCTTCCTAAAGTTTTTTCTGCCTTTAAAAATTTGACTATCAGAAATTAGTACCTTTTATTTTACTGCTTCCAGAACGTATTGTTCCAGAGTAGTCGTTCTAAAATATTACTTATTTATATATCAGATTGCTTGATGAAGAAGATACTCAAATGCATCTGTGATCTTATCAATTCTGGAATTACCTCCAATGATGCAGTTCTCAACTCATCATACCCTCCTATCTTGTAAGACTTTTGGCCATGGCCTTCCCGAAGTGTACTAGAGAGAGTTCACCTAGCATGCAGGTGTTCTCCCTTGCTTTCTACCAGCCTGCTGAAGGCCTTCCTCCCCTTTTCCTAACATCACAGGGGTACCAGTGGGACAGTCTGATTGTCTGCCTGTCATCTTTTGTTCTTACCAGGTGACCAGCCCATTTTTTTCTTCATGTTATGCAATTCTTTGATGACATCTTTTATTCCTCAGGCTTCTTTGTTGGTTATTTGTCATAGCTTGCTCACACCTACCATACACCTTTTCTGTCTAAGGGACATTCATTTTTAGTTCTTCAGAGGTGCTGTTGTTCTGGGTCTCACTGCCATGCAGCAGTGAAATGCCACTGAAATACTTGTATTGAAATGTTAGACCTTTGCTATTATGGGAGAGTTTAATTCAGTAAAAGTACCTTGTAATGTTCTGAAAGCAATCCAGGCCACTGTTTTCCTCTGTTTCAACTCTGGACTTAGCTCATTGTTCTTCTGAACCGCCTGTCCCAGAAATCAACATAGTGTCATCCACAAGCAGGACCAGCCACAGGAAATCTCTCTTCAGCCTAGACTCTATGCTGGACCTCCTCCAGTACAATGGTGACTATTTTTGGTGAGCATACAGCTTCCTTTTTTTTCTCTGCCTCCTGATGTTTATTATCAGAGTGTCAGTGAACAGGGTTGTTTCTGTTGTTATATCCTCCATGGACCCTTCAATGATCTTGATATACAGATGGGAGATAGCTTGTTGTAAAAGAGTCTGTAAGGCACGTCTTGTTCCAGAGTCAGATGCTTTTTTTGTAATGAATTAACAATAAGTGTTGTGGGATCTTATATTCGTTATATCTTTCAATCAATTGTGAGATGGTAATAATGCAGTCCATTGTTGGATATTGTTTGTAAAAGGCTTCTTGTTCCATACTAATGCCCTCATTCAAGAAGCCTTCAATTAATAAATAGATGAGAACATAAAGATTTGGTACATATGGGAGAGTTGATCTATAGGTCGTTAGTTATCGATGTTCTGTCAGTTACCTTTTGGGGGTAATAATAAGGTTTGACAGTTTTTTCCCACCCCTTTGATATCTTCCCCTGAGTAGAGACCCTGTATATTGGTCCTTCAGTCTCCTCACATTTGTCTTGCCTTCAGAATGGATTTTCTCTCTATGTATTTGATCTAATATGACTGATTTCCTGTGTTTGGCTTCTTTTGTGCCATTTCTGCCTCTTCTATAAGCATCTCAGAGACTTGAGGGTCCAGATATTGTGATTCTCCTTTCTTTGATGGGGAAAAAAAAGTTTGTTGAAATGGTTCTTGTATGTCTTTCCTATTTTTCTTTTGTTCCCAGTCTTTCCGTTTTTATTTTTGTATGTCCTTGGGAAGACTTTGCTTAGTGTAGGGTAGGTTAATAAGCTTTCTTTAAACCAGCTTTATCATCCACTGCTCTATCATTCATTAGAATGTAAGCTCTTTGAAGGCACACTCAGTGCTTAGTATGCTGCCTGGTACATAGTAGGTGCTTCAGAAATGCTTGTTGATTGGTAGTCCATCCCGCTGCATACCTGGGGCTAGACTTTGGAAATTCTTTACCCACTTAGTATTTATTTCCTATGTGGATAGTTAGACTGAACTGGTTTGAATGCTTGTAGTGCTCATGTATGAACATATGCCATAGTTAATTGTAGCCCATAGTGACACATTGTTAAAAAGTGACCTCTTGGAGGGGGTCCCTTTGGAAAAAAAGATCAAGCTCTACTCCTTTCTTAAGTATGGAGTACTGCAACTTTGGTCGTCTTGGAAAAGTGAAATGATGGCTTTATTTAGTTCTAAGACTGACTTGAATGTTTTTTGAATTCAATCCGTTATAGTAGTACTGTCATACTGTATAAAACCCATTCATGCCCTCTGTGCTTCTGCCTCTTTGGCAGGTTTAAAATGATAGTGAGGAAACAAATGAAGAAACCAAACTGAATACATTTGCTGCTTAGCTGAATCTTTTCCCTAAACCCAGTGGGCGATGATTTTGCCTTAAAAATGTCAGAACTAACATCTGTGTTTACAGGAATACTTGATAAATATTATTGCATCTGAAAAGCTTTTGATATGACCCACTTAGGATCCAAATTGCCTTTTTCGTGAGAGGTGACAAATATTTTGCTAAAATATTTCTAGTACTTTGTGTTAGGTGACCAGGTTGGTTTGATAGCTCACTCATCTTCAGCATGGAGGTCCAGATTATTTGTAAGATGAAAGTGATTCATGTTGTTACATAATGGGTATAGAGAGTCAGTTTGAGCCTTCTGAATACTGTTATAATACTGTTTTAGAGCAGTGGTGTCAAGCAGGCTGCCCAGTGGTAGCCACATGCCACCCACAGTGCTCCTGAGCACAGCCTGAAACAGATTAAACTATAATTGGGAAATATTTAACAAAATAAAAATAAAAATACAATAAAACATAGATAATATTAATATGTGGTTTTCTGAGCTAATGTTCCAGCAGGGATCCGTCTGTATGGTTTAGTAGCCTCCGTTTCCATTTAAATCAAAACTGCTGCTTTAAAGGACTTGGTTACTACTGTTAGAGGTCATTTTCTTCCCTAATTCAGGAGAGAGAGGGGAGCAGTGGGGGGAAAGGGCAAGTTCTGATTACATAAAATTGAAAAGTTCCTACATAAACAAAACCAATCCATTTAAAATATTAGAAGGGAAACAGGCAACCGGGGAAAACATCATTGCAGCAAGTTTCTATGTGAAGCATCTTTTTTTTCCTTTTAATCCATTGGCATAAGATGTGAGGGAAAGCTTGGTTGGGGTAAAGGATAGCAAAAAGAAAAAGAAAAGAAGGAAAAGAGAACATCCTCTTTAAAAAATGTACAGAAGAAATCAGCCCGAGGGTCAGAAAGAATTCCAGAGAATTAGAACAGCTTTGAAAACTCCTGCTTGAATTTAGTACGTATTTTTATATTGCAGAGATCCATGTTTTCACATGGTCTTCTTTTTCTGTTCAATTGTATATGGAAATGCCCATTTTATCAGGTGCTAAGTTCAGAATAAAATAACAATTTAGAAACAAAATGAATGATTGTTTTTAAACATGCCAAATATTACATTATAAACTTTGATTTAAATCAGCGATTCTCAGCCTGTGGGTTCTGTTCAGTTTGTAACAATGAAAATGCATCCTGCATATCAGATATTTACATTACAATTCATAATAGTAGCAAAATTATAGTTATGAAGTAGCAATGAAAATAATTTTATGGTTGGGGGTTACCACAACATGAGAAACTGTATTAAAGGGTCACAGCGTTAGGAAGGTTGAGAACCACTGATTTAAATGATCAGAAGCATTGACTAATGGGAAAAATCTACTTATTATTTAATTGGTGGACTGTTTAATAGTAGTAGACTGCTAAGAGGGTTGAATTTGAGGTAAAAGTACCTGAGTTCCAATCTTGAATTCTGCTACTTAGAACCTGAGTGACTTTGGGAAAATCATTGAATCTCTCTGGCTTTC
This sequence comes from Pseudochirops cupreus, assembly GCA_028627135.1. Classification (NCBI taxonomy): domain Eukaryota; kingdom Metazoa; phylum Chordata; class Mammalia; order Diprotodontia; family Pseudocheiridae; genus Pseudochirops; species Pseudochirops cupreus. The sequence continues at coordinate 51,212,949 of CM053582.1, read as the reverse complement.
AGTTTCCTGACATGTGGTAGGAAGGTGTGTGGTACCACTGAGGTTCCTTCCAACTCTAAATTTGTGACCTTACCAAATTGCTTTTCCAGGAGAATTTGTGGATCAGTATAATTTGATCAGTAGACTGATTATAATTTTTTTTTAATTTTTAAATTGACAGGGACCTAATTCACTCCCTCTATGAAGACAGATTAAGGAATGTCCCAGTTTCAGATAGAGCGGCTATGTGGCACACTGGTTAGACCAGACCTGGATTCAGGAAGGCTCATCTTCTCAAATTCAGATCCGGCCTCAGACACTTACTAGCTTTGTGATCCTGGGCAAGTCACTTAACCCTGCTTGTCTCAGTTTCATTATCTGTAAAATGAATTGGAAAAGGACATGGCAAACCGCTCCAGAATCTTTGCCAAGAAAACCCCAAATGGGGTCATGAAGAGTTGGGCACGACTGAACAATGACAGTTTCACAGATGAAGGAACTGAGGCCCAGAGGGATTCATGACTTTTCTCTGATGTTTATTGGCATTTTTGCTCTCTCTATCCACTTAGCAAATTAGAGTCAAAAAGCAAAACTTACTGATGCTTGTAGAACCCTCTCAGATAGTCTGAGCAAAAAAAACATAGTATATTTTTTTCTCTCCCCTTGTGTTCAGTCCCTTCATCCAAAGTTGAAAATTTTTGAATTCAAAATTATGCAAAGATAACTTTATAAGTTCATTCATTTATTTTTTCAGCAGATGTTTATCATGTACTTATTGCATGCTTGGATATAGATAGAGTTTAGACAGAATGAGGCTTAACTTGCCTTAGTTGAGGAATAAGAACAGTTATATTCTGGTAAATGTTTAACAATTGGTTTTTTGGAGAAAAACACACTTTTAAATTTAATCTGTGTTATTAACATTTTCTCCCATCGCTTTCTTTGGCCTAGACAATCAACAAAACAATAGATCAAGGTCCTGATTTGGAGGGTTTGCCAATTTCTGTAGTCTAAATAATATTCATCCTGAAAATTTCCCAATCACCTCCCAAGAGCCAGTTTGAGCTGGCTCCAGGATACCTCAGGTTAAAACATAAAAGCAAATGCATTAGATCATGAATTATAGTTAAGTAAAGAATTCCCAAATCAAGTGCTCTGAGGGGGCCAGGGTGGCGGGGAGAGCGGGAGGAGTCACCAACTAGAAATTCACTCATTAAGCTCTTACTGTGTGGCAAGATGCTGCCAAGTGCCGGGCTACAGATCCAAAAGCAGGCCAGTGCCTTCCTGCCCTGCAGATGCTTATGTGTTAATAGACACACAACACACTTAGGAGCGTGGTAGCTAGGCAAAGGTTTTTGAGTCTAAGAAATCACTTGGATGATGAGTGTAGCCATAGGGAAGTAGATTGACACACTCTTTTCTTACAGAGGCTATATTGATTTGATTATAGTTCCATAGCTAGAAATGGAGGAGAGGGGGCACTGCTGGAAAGTGGGGAGGCACGCTGCATGTACTTGTGGCAGGAGGCAAGCAATAGGAAGGAGAAGATTCTGGGCAGAGCGAACAGTGTAAGCTCAGGCTCTGAGGTAACTTTGATTGTCAGGTAGGCTTTTTGGGGGGCAGGGGATGGCAGGATGGAATTGAGTTCATTGTGGCCATTTCATTTCCTTTTTGAATACCAGGAAAGTACTGGATTTATTTTAGGCAATGCTTTAAAAAAAATCATTCAATTAATTTTATTATGAGTTTTGTTTAGTTGAGAGGAGATGCTATTTTGGTGGTACCTTTTTTGATTTGGTATCTTTAAAAAATTGTCAGACTTCTAAGAATTCATGCAACTTAGGCTTGAAATAATTTAACTGTGCTCTCTGCTAAGTGGTCTGCCCACTTATCTATATTGGACTAGAGGCTATTAGTTGAAATTGCGAGCTTGTCGAGGACAGCGGGTATTGGGAAAGAAGAGGACCAAAGACAGAGACCTAGAAATCATTTGTATTAATGGTATCCTACATCTCAGCTGTTCTCAGGCCCCAGGTCTGAAGGAGTACGGTATAACGTAATGTTAATTTTGTCTATTAGAATAAATGTTGTATAATCTCCTTTTTAGGATTGCATGTGATATAATATTAAACAAAAGACAGTAGGTATTATGACTCCCAAAAGCTGGGGCATCCTTTGATGTGCTGGTATACTTTTGTTACTTTCTAATTGAGTGGATTTTTTTCTCTTTCCAGCATTTTTTTTCATCTTCAGTTTTACCTTTTAAAATATTAATGTTGGCATATCTATCACTTCTTTTTTATACAGAGTTGGAAATCATATTTTTAATAAAAATTTTTAAATTGAATGAAAAAACAATTTTTGCATTCATTTTAAAAAAATTTTAAGTTCCAAATTTTCTCCCTCCTTCCCTCTCCTCTCCTCTTCCTGAAATGGTAAACAATTTGATGTGAGTTATACATGTGCAAGCATGCAAAACATATTTCTGTATTAGTCATCTGATAAAAGAAAACACAGACCAAGAAGAAAAACCAAGAAAAATAAAGGAAGTAAAAAATAGTCTGCTTCAGTCTGCATTCAGACTCCACCAGTTCTTTCTGGATAGCACCTTTCATCATGGGTCCTTTTGAATTGTCTTGGATCATTGTATTGAGCAGAATAGCTAAGTCTTTCATAGTTGATCATCATACAACGTTGTGGTTATTGTGTCTCCTAGTTCTTCACTTTGCATTAGTTTGTGTGAGTCTTTCCAGGTTTTTCTGAAGTCAACCTGCTCATCATTTCTTATAGCATATTAGTATTTCATCATAATCACATACTACACTTGTCCCCAATTGATGGGCATCCCCTCAATTTTCAATTCTTTATCACCACAAAAAGAACTGCTATGAATATTTTTGTGCAGATAGGTCCTTTTCCCTTCGTTTTGTTTTCTCTTTGGGATACAGACCCAATAGTACTATTGCTGGATCAAAGGGTGTGCACAGTTTGGTTGCCCTTTGGATATAGTTCCAATTTGCTCTCCAGGATGGTTGGATCAGTTCACAACTCTACCAACAGTGCAATTTTCCCATATCCCTAAGTTGGAGGTAATCTTTTTTTTTTAAATTAAATTATTTATTTTTAGTTTTCAACAATCACATATGTTTTTGTTTTAAAATTTCTCCCTCTCCCTCCCTTTTCTCTCCCTAAGACAGCTTGCAATCTGATATGGGTTCTACACATACATTCCTATTAAACACATTTTCACGTTAGTAATGTTGCATAGAAGAATTCTAATGAATGGGAAAAACCATGAGAAAGAAAAAAATAAAACAAAAAAGAAAATAGTCTGCTTCATTTTGCATTCCTACTCTATATTTCTTTCTCTGGATGTGGATGGCATTTTCCATCATAAGTCCTTTGGAATTGTTTCAGGTCCTTGCATTGCTGAGAAGGACTAAGTCTATCAAAATCAGTCCTTGTGCACTGTGGCTGTTACTGTGTACAGTGTTCTCCTGGTTCTGCTTCCCTTACTCAGCTTCAGTTCATATAAGTCTTTCCAGGTTTCTCTGAAGTCTGCTTGTTCATCATTTCTTATAGCACAGTAGTATTCCATTACATTCATATACCACAACTTGTTTAGCCATTTCCCAGTTGATATGCATCCTTTTGATTTCCACTTCTTGGCCACCACAAAAAGAGCTGCTATAAATATTTTTGTACATGTGGGTCCTTTTCCCATTTTTATGATCTCTTTGGGATACAGCCCTAGAAGTGGTATTGCTGGGTAAAAGGGTATGCACATTTCATAACCCTTTGGGCATAGTTCCAAATTGCTCTCCAGAATGGTTGGATCAGCTCACAACTCCACCAAGAATGAATTAGTGTTCCAAGCTTCTACATCCTCTCAAACATTTATCATTTTTCTGTTTTGCCATGTTAGCCAATCTGATAGGTATGATGTGGTACCTCAGAGTTGTTCTGATTTGCATTTCTCTAATCAGTAGTGATGTAGAGCATTTTTTCGTATGACTATAGATAGCTTTAATTTCTTCCTCTGAAAATTGCCTGTCTTGTCCTTTGACCATTTATTAATTGGGGAATGACTGGTGTTTTTGTAAATTTGACTTGGTTCTCTATATTTTAGAAATGAGGCCTTGTCAGACACATCTATCACTTCTTAATCAACATGCTCCCTCCTTCCCCCTTGCATACCTAACAGTACTTTGACACATGGATAAAATACTTTCTCTGAATCCTGAAGACCTGAGTTGGAATGCTGCCTCAGTCATTTACTACCTTGCTTGCTGTGTGATCCCTGACAAATCACTTAACCTCTCTGGGCCTTAGTTTTCTCATCATTAAAGATGGGGAAATAGTACCTGCTCACTGGATTTTGTGAGGGTAAAATGAAATAATTTTTATAAAGTGCTTTGCAATCCTTAAAGTGCCATAGGTGTGTGAGCTGTTATTATTTCCTTAATATGCTTCCTTAAAAGTGTTTTAAAAACAAAGCCGTTTAATACAGTGATTATGGGTGACAGAACTTGTAACATTTTACTCTTGAAGATGATCATTTCTTAGCAGAGAGGAAAGAGGTTGGTTTTAGGATCAGTCACCTGGAAGTTGCCCAGTGATTCCTTTTGGACTTTGATTCAAATGTAACTTTGAAAATACTATTGGTCTCTTCTGACAATGGTGCTGCACTGAGAACAGGAATCTCCAGGAGGAGGTTTACTAGAATCTCTTCTTGTTACAAAGTGAGTACCTTTGCAGTGGAAGGTGTATGAGAGGTAGTGGTCTTGAAGGGGAGAAGAGATCTGTGTAGACCAGCGGTTCTCAACCTGTGGGTTCTGTTCAATTGGTAACAATGAAAAAACATCCTACACATCAGATATTTACATTACGATTCATAACAGTAGCAACATTACAGTTATGAAGTAGCAACGAAAATAATTTTATGGTTGGGGGTAACCACAACATGAGGAACGTATTAAAGGGTTGCAGCATTAGGAAGGTTGAGAACCACTGGTGTAGAGTGAGGAAAGAGGAGGAGCACGATTATGGAGTTTCTTTCAAAGAAACTCTTCCTTTCATAGAGACACATAATGCGCTCACAGGTTGGAGGATGATGTGGCCCCTGTTTGGTGACAGTTTTATTTGTGCTTTGGAAATGGACATTGAATTCTGACAGTGTGTGTTCTCTGTATTATTAGGAAGACATGAATCTAAATGAAGAACGAAAAGCTCCCCTACGAGATAAAGATTTTGGCACAAAGCATGAAATGGTTGTCCAGTACATTTCCGCCACTGCCAAATCGGTAAGTAGCCACACTAATGGATGAGCTTGGCCTTCTTTGCTTTTGCTCTTATGTGTAAATCTTCGCATTTCTATAGCAACTCACCCTGCTTGGCTATGTGAAAAGGAAAAAAAAAACCACAACATTTTTGTTTATGTTATGTGCTTAAAAATGTCCTCAGTTGTGGATATTAAATTCATTAGAATTTATTACATATCTCACAACTACCCATTAATCTAAAGTATGACATTTAAAAAAAAATTAAAAACCAGTAAGTAAGACTAAAAGACACTGCTTTGGGGGTAGTTGGGAAAGAGTTTTGGAGTAGAGTTTGTATGGTCTTATCCATGTAAGACTGTAGATTTGGGTGGTGCCCTTTTTAATTAAAGTGCCATGAGAAGCACAAATTTCTTTTTCAAGTCAAGTGTGCTTCCTTATTTGTTAAAAAATAATTCCATATTTGGGGAAAAGATCAATGCTCTAGATTAGAAGGGTAGTACACTGGTCCCCAACCTGTAGGTAGCAGACCCCTGTAGGGGTGGGAAATTAGTTACTCCAAAGGGTCTGCAAAATGGTGTGCATGCTAAGCATTGTCATTCGGTTCTTTCTGGAGCTCCAGCAAACTCGAGAGCTAGTAAGAGTCAAGGCTTAGCAGTTCTCTGCCACAACAAACCTACCATTATCCTCTTTTGTCTCCTCATACTGCAGCTACCCTAGCCTAGTCTCTAGACTTTTGCAGTAGCCTCTTCATTGATCTGCCCGATTTCTACTCTCTCCCCTTTCATATTCAGCCTTCACACAGCAGCCAAATTGAGGTTCTTAAAGCATAGGTCTGCCCATGTACCCCTCCTATCGAAGGTGCTCCCGTGGCTCTTTGTTGCCTGCATTTAGCACTTAAAGCCCTTCATAATCTGGCTCCAGCCTGGCCTACCTTTTTGGACTGATTCACCTTTTATTTCTTTTCATTTATTTTGTGTTACAGCCAAAGTGATATGCTGCCTCTGCCCCCCAAACATAACAGTCCATTGCCCACCTCTGTACCCTTTGCTCAGAAATCCAGTGCCTGGAATGTGTGCTTTCCTTAGTACCAGCATTTGGAATTCTGAGCTTCCTTCCCTGTTCAGCTAAGTAAGGGGCCTCCCATGTGAAGATTCCCCCTGATTTCCCCAGTTCGTAGTGCTCCTATCCGCCCCCAAATTATCTGGTACATAGTGTGTTTACTTACCAGTATGTACAGATATGATTTCCTTTAGAGAAATGCTCCCCTCGGGTCAGAAAATCGTCAGGTTTTTTTGTCTTTGGATCCTCCAGTGCCTAACCTAGTGCCTGGCACATAGTAGAAGCTAATAGCTAAATGCTTTTTAGCTGAATTTGTTATAAAAAATAAGCACATGTACTTTCCGTAGAACGAGTAAATTCCATGTTTCTCCCATATGACCATTTGTTCAGTGTATATAACTGCTCTTGTGCTTTGGGTAGGTGCATAGATTTAGGGCTAGAAGGAGCCAGAGCAACCATCTAGTCCACTACCCGTATTTTCTACTTGATCTGACACACGGGGGATGATAGAGCCAGGATTCAAACCCAGATCATCTGAATTCCAAATCCAGTCTTCTTGCCTTCCCCTGCCCTGTGATAGAAACTCATTTAAAGATGTTACTAAATAAAATAGTAGCTTTCAGTTATCATGTATTTTTTCCCATACACAGTACAGCTATTATCTTCTGGGAGTTTAACGTTAAAAAGGGGTCCTCGGACTCACAGGTTGGGAATCATCGGATCCTGTCATTTACCTCACTTTTTGTTAAGCGTTCACATTCTGGTGCATGAAATTCGCAGCAGTTTGCTATGAGTCGTGATGCCAACCATGTAAATTACTTCATGCCAGTCATTGCATTGTTATTTGATTATATAGGAGAGCATTGAATAGTAGTTCTCATCAAGTGTGTTTTTGCAAGATTCTAGAGATTTGAAGTGGGCATTTCAAGTGACAGGAGTGATGATAAACTTGGAAACTAAATGTTTGACAATAGACACAGAGAGAATGGGATTTCTTTCCGTTCTTCCCTCCCCACCCTAAGCCATTACAACATTGGGCTTCAAGTTAAATTTCCCCCAAGAAAATATATTTTCAGTCTCACAATTTTTACATTTCTAGGGAAGGAGTGTTTAATAAGTAAAGCTTATTGACTAGAGCTCTAATGGCTTTTAGATATTTTTGAAAAGGTGACTAGTGAAAAATCTAATTCTTTCTTTCGAAAACTACATCCTAAAATTATGATGTCAATTCTGTGTGAGTGTAGTCATTCCAGAGGAAATGACAAATGATGCGTTTCCTGAATTGCACTAGTGCATTGGTTCTATATTATACTTGAAGCAAGCTGAATCTGAACATGGAACAATGTAAATGTAACACATTGCAGCTGCCTGAGCAAAGCAGCAGCTCGCTTTTTAATTTGTTTTTGGTATCCAAGGGCAGAAATGTGTTTCCAGTGATAAGTGAAATTTGCCATGAGCGTCGTTTTCAATAGAATTAGGTGATGCATAGGGTTTTACTTTGGAATTCTGATGAATCTCTTTTCATTTTTGCATTCAAGTTATTGTTTATAGTAAAATGCTTTGGGAAATGCAGACTGTATATTCACTGTTATTTCTTTAAATACCTGAAGGCAGAAGCACTAGTAAACCTATGTAACTAAATCTGAGTGCAAAGTACAGATAACAATGCATGAATAATCATGTGGTGATTTTTAAAAGTAAATAATATTTTAAATGTCTCTTCCATATTTGTTTATTTTTAAAAGTGGGACTGAGTGTGATGACCGTGAGTAAACATTTTTTTTCTTTAATCTATTGAATTTTTATTTCAATATCAGCTGATTTCAACTTTGATCTTCAGGGGCTCTTTTCTTTTTCATTTTATAAGGTACATTTGGACAAGAAAATAAATTTCAGTTGGATTTCTGCCATAGGTTTATAGATACAGAGCTGGAAGGGACCGTAGAAGTCATGTGGGCCCTTTATTTACAGATCACTAAACTGAGGTCCAGAAAGGTTCACCCTGGGTCCTGCTGGGTGTGAACAGGAAGAGGGGGAGACAGCACTTGCCCTGCTGTTCTCACTCCAACAGCCTAGCCCACTGTGCTGTTACTAGCATATTACAATTGGCTTAGTGTGTGTTAAAGATGAAAAAAGAATGAAAAGAGTAAGTTAAAGCATTATTAAGCTCATAATCAGTTCTACGGCCAAGAAATAGCAAACCTGCCAATAGAAAATGTGTCCAGCCAGTATTCATGAGGATCTGACCATGTGCGTGGCACTTTTCTGTTAGGAGACCAAGATTTGAGGTATCATTTGCTAATATTTTGCTGGTCGATAAGCATATTTTAAAGCTTCCAGGTTTTGACTACACATTTTTGAATGCTGTCTTTTCTGTCATTAAAACAAAAGGAAATTGCTTTGTAATCTCCTTATTTGAAGGTGATGTGGAGGGAGAATATTGTGACAAAGAATGTCCATAATTTGGGACCTATTACTGATGCTGATTCCTATGAGAAGTCCATCATTTGTGACTGTGCATGTGGCTGTTCCACCTGGGTGTCTGACCAAGGTTTTCTTTCCTCTGGCTGTAATTTGGATTGTTAGAGAGAAAGGCTGAGGGTAGCGTGCTTTTTTTTTTAAATAAGACTTGAGTATTTTGCACTGATATATATTTTTTTAAAGAAACCCTTTATTGAATGTAGAGATTTATTTGGCATTTGTTCTATAAAAATTATAAAAATGCTTAAAACTGTTCTACAGCTTTTAAGGCAGCACCATTAAAAAAATCGTATAACCTTTTTTCCCATCGTGGTTTAAAAGCATGAAGGCAAGAATCAGTTTTTAAAAAAAAAACAAATTGAATTTTTTTTCTTAATCTGCAGTTAGTCCCATTTTTGTTTCTCCAAAGCTCATTAATAAATGCCCACTGTTCTCTCCTTAGATTCCTGCATAATGACATTAAAGCAAAATGAAAGCAAATAGAGGCATGTCTTAGAAATTCATTTCTTAAATCAGCTTATTGTTGCTGTGCTGCGTGCTATGTTCAGATGAGCCCTAGCCGAGGAGGAAAGCAGGGGAAGCCTGGCCAGACCGGCAAGGTCTGCAAATGGGGCTCCTGCGTAGATCTTGTTTGCCCCTTCATTTCCTAGCGGTTATTAAATGAGGTTGAAGCTCTGTGGATGTTTAGAGAGGGTCGTTTTGTCTCCAGTGCAAGTGAGGAGGGGGGCGGTTCAGGATAAGAGCTCCTGCTTCAATGAAGACTGTCACGGCTATTTGGAATGGAGCTTTGGCCTTGCCCCAGCTGCACTGACGGATTTAGACACTGTGGGCAGAGGGAATACACAATTGGCAGCTGTTTCCGAAGGCCAGGAATGAAAGATTTATTAGTGACTGCAATAGTGACATATCTGTTAAAACGAGATTTATATCACCACAATAGACTTAAGACAGCAGTGTTTTAGAAAGGGAAATTTGCATGCCTTACTTCTTCCTTCTGTTATGGAGGGAGTCTTCTCCCCCCCAACCCCAAACCTGGCAAATGAAATCTTGAAGTTTGCAAAATCTCTGCCCTAATTAGATTATCCTGAGAACACTTTCCTTCTGACTCAGTTCATAGGAATTGAGAAAGTAATATTCAGTGAAATATCCATTTCAAAAATATTTGAACCTCTTTACATTTGCAGTAAGTTAACATATTTAATTTGTTGGAATTTCTTTTTGAATTTTAAAGATGTACAATTTTTTATTGCTTCTTTAAGAGAAATGATAGAGCTTTTTTTAAAAAAAATTGCCAACCAACTCACTTGATCTGATAGATTTATATCAACTCCAATGATATAGGCTCACTTGGATTTTCCAGAATTGTTTTGTGCACTCTTAACTACTTATACTTGAAAGCATTTAAAATTCTGTATGGGTGTGAAGACAGTCTCTTTGCATCTAGATCATGGAATCTTGAAGACTTTTGCCCCTAACCCCCTTTTTGGCCCTTAGAGTGTGTGCTTTGAGAGGAATATTAGGTTTTTCCTGGTCTTTTGGCTATCACTTTATATCATGATATAAGCCTTTTGTTATACATTTTAAAATAGAGACTAAATGCTTAAAATGATGTTAACATATAAAGTTGATATTTTTGACATCCACATTAAAGAAAATTGAGACTAATCACAGCTCAGATGCCAGAGAGAACAAGCTTATATTTAAAATAGGGGGAGGGGAATAGGTGTATACGTGTATGTGTGTGTATTGCATGTATGTGTGTATAGATATAATTTTATGTGTATATGTATCTGTGTGCAGAAATATACACATGCATACATATACACACATACACAGGGTACACATATACATACGTGTGTATATATACATATACATATACATATACATATACATATACATATACATATATATATGTGTGTGTGTGTGTTTGTGTGTGTGTATATGAAAACAAAAAGGAAAAAAACCTGCAATTTCCCCAGTGTAGGGGGCTCCTTATGTAAAAACTCTGTGCCAAAACACATTTGTGACTCCTTTGTAACTTATACCACTAGAGGTGCCCTTTGGCTAAGGTCACAGGTCAGGACGCAGCAGTTGCAGGATTTGAACTCATATCTTACTGACTCTAAGGTCAACTCTGTATCCCATACGCCATGGCACCTTTCATGTATTCTGAGTGTGTGCATTTAACATTTGTTTATATATAATATATAATTTCTATTTTATATTTTTATATATAATAATATATAATTTTTATTTATGTATATAAATTTAATATTTGTTTATATATAATTTTTATTCCCTTATTTCAATGCAAATTGATTTTGATTTGCTTCTGGTATCAGATATGAGAACACTACTCAGACTATTTCTCTGTGGTCCTGTCAATGACAAAACAACCTGAATCATGGAATGGCTGAATCATTCACTTTGCCTCTGCCAACGTACCCAATTGATATGACATATTTTAGCCAAAATCAGTCATGTTAAAATCTGGATGCATTGTTAAACAGGCTTGGATAACCAGTTCTGTCAGGTCTTGGTTCCTTCATTATGCTTTGTATCTCTTCTCATTGTTAGGACCATCTAACTTTACCATGTCAATGTTATGGTTGTGCTAAGTTAGAAAGGGTCCAGTGGAACCTGTCCCTCCCTCCCTCCCTCCCTCCCTTCCTTCCTTCCTTCTTTCCTTCCTTCCTTCCTTCCTTTTTTCCTTCCTTCCTCTCTCTCTCTCTGTCTCTCTTTCTCTTTCTTTCTATCTTTCTCTTTGTTTCTTTTTTCTTTCTTTCCTTCTTTCTATCTTTTTTCTTTCTTTTTCTTTCTCTT
>CM053582.1:51080470-51200825 GCA_028627135.1 Pseudochirops cupreus | reverse complement strand
TTGTCTTTAGCTGTGCGTTGTTGAGGATAGTCCAGTTTATCAAGGTTGGTCATCATATGTACGATGTGTCTGTGATTGTGTACAGGTTTTGCCTGGTTCTGCTCTTCTCACTTAGCATCAGTCCGTATAAGCCTCTCCAGGTAATTATGAAGTCCATCTCCTTCCCATTTCTTATAGCACAATAGTATTCCATTACATTAATATACCATAGCTTATTCAGCCATTCCCCAATTGATGGGCATCCCCTATATTTCCAGTTTTTTGCAACCACAAAGAGTCTGCTCTCTCTTTTAAATGGTAGAAGTAGTGTGTATATATAAACAAAACTACTCCAAGTCAAGTACCACTCTATACATACACACACACACACACAGAGAGCCACACACACAACTGAAGAAAACAAGATGTCTCACTCACCATCATTTTTTCAAAAAGATCCAACACTTCCTTTTCGGACAAATTCAGGGATCGCTCCTCATATAATGGCTGCGCTGCTGGAAACTCAGCCATGGCAACTTGAGAGTCAAGAGGGTGCTGAATAAGAGGTTTCTCTTTCTTGACAGCAGATTTTCTAAAACTTGTAATTCGGTCCCGCTGAAAATAGGAAGGGGAAAAAAGCTCTAAGAAAGTGATCAAGACACATTAAGAAATGAAACACCCAAATAATTCTTAATACAACACATCAAACATGTCACAATGATGACAAACCATTATTTTAAGCTGCAAACTAATCAGAGAGTGTACTATTTTGAAATTTTAAAATAGTTTTGCCAGTGATATTTGGGGGGCTAAGAAAAGCTTCCTGCCCAACCTGTCCCAAAGTTTCCTTCTTCCCCAATACCTAAAAAAGACATTCTACATCTCCTCAGCACAAAAACAAAAAGATCCAAGCTGCAAGCTTTGGATACATATATGTGGAAGAGAAAACAAAATGCCTTGCTTCTAAACAGGGTTTCATAATGCAATTATGGGGAAATGGCTAGCAGTGATTTTCCTCCTCCTAAAGGCTAGGAGATATTTTCATGGCTAAAATGTCAGTGATGATGACAGTCCATAGGAATAGCAGAAATCTGGGGTGTTACTCCCAACAAGGTAAATCTCAAAAGGCCATTTTGTTCCCTACTAAATAACAATCGAACAGGAAAAAAGATAGTATCTTATTTCTACATGGCCACTTTTCTGAGGACTGCAGTGTTAAGGACAACTAAATCTTGAGTCATTGTTTCAAAGCACAATCTTTGTTAATTAGCTTGCAGCTTCACAGGAAAAAAAATTAATGGTTTAAGCTATGTTTTAAAACAATTCCATTTTTTTGTAATCTGAAAAAGGTATTAGACAGCACGTAATTAGTCATGTCCATAAAACTGAATACTGTTCAGTTTTATTCCGGTTTCCCTGTTATTAAGCAGCACATGCAAACCTGAACCATTCCACTCCCAACAGCAAGGGCAGCTTCCAGCCCATCCAGGCTCATGTTAAAGTTTACCTCCCCATTTAGCAGAGGCTGGCCCACACTCCTCCTATCTCTTTAACATTGCCAAAAGGAACACAGGATATAATGAAAAAAAAAAAAACCTTCAGCCTTCACAAGAAAGTAAACCACATTATTTGAATCATCTGGAGAATGTTTTCATGAAAAAAAGATGCTTGGAAAGTGGCATAAATTACACACAGACTTAAAGCATCTTATTTAGGGTTACCAAAATATCACCTGACTCTGTGTAAGGCACGTAAGTCGTACATGATTAGATATAACAGAATTCTGAAATGTGAAGACCTAGAAACAACCTTGCAAGCCTGTCAATCTCCCCTCCCTGCCTCTGCCACTCCCACCCCCCTCCCCAATTTTAATTATAAGGAGCCAGTTGGTGAAAGCAAAAGTAGAACCCAAGATTTCGGAGCCTCCCAATCCCCATTCTAGCAAGCTATGTGTGTATACACACAACATGCACATATACATATACAAATCTATGTTTACATATGTGCATATATAATTTGGTGTTTCAAGTTCCCGTGGTCTAGAACTGGAGGTTTTAGAGATAAATCTTCCACAGCCTAACATACAAAAAAGGTTGAAGTAACCCTAAATAAGGCATGCAAAGTGTCTAACATATGTGTTATATTTCACAATATACAAGGTTATTATGGACATTAAAACATCTAAATATGCAGGAAATCAATCACTATTCCATGGTTTTTCTCCCATTACCCCATATACCAGTGAACAACAAATTAAGTAAGATCATAAATAAGATCACAGACGGAGGGGCTCTGAACCCAGGGGTATACACGCCCCCAAAGGGTCCACGGATAGATTTTAGGAGGTCTATCAACTTGGAATGGGGGGGGGGGGAAGAATATCTTTATTTCTCACTCAGCTGTAAATGAAATTTAGCATTTTCTCCCATTATCTGAAAAAACCTCATCCTGAGCCGGGGTCCTTGGGTGTCCCCCAGACTTCTACCCAAGTGGTGCAGATAACTCAACAAAGCTGCAGAAGCCCAGGGCTCTCTGAGACAATGGAGCCTAACCTTAGAGAGGCTGGGTGGTCCAATGTGAAGAGAACTGCATTTGGAGGCAGAGGGCCAGCATCTCTAACTCCATTCCGCCAACTCCCACTTAAATGACCTTGGGCAACTCATTTAACCTCTTCCGGGTCTCAGTTTCTTCAACTACAAAATGAGGGCTGGATTAGATTCTGAAGCTCCTTCCAGTTGAGTCATTTTACAGAAAAGCAAACTGGGACCAGAGGAAATTAAAGGACTCGACCAAGGTAACAAAGGAAGTTAGCATCAGAGATGCCATTGGAACCCAGGTTCTCTGACTTCAGAGTCAAGTGCCCTTTCCACCATATACACAGTTACACTGAAAGCGAGCATCATAGGCAGGCAAAAGTAATGGTACGGGTGCTCTTTGATTATTTGTGAGTCCCTAAGTTTTATATTTATTCATTTGGTCTTGAATTCCTAAATAACTTTTGCTTGTATCTTTCCAAAGGGAAATGAAATTAAAAAACAAAATTGCATCAACATGTGTAAAGTACCAGCAATAATCCATACTATTTTTTGGAGATTGTTAACTCTAAATAAAACAAGGAGGTGTTATTTAAAATAATTTTTTTTATTTAATTGATCAGAATGAAAATGGTAGATTTAAACGTTGTATCAAGAACCATTTCCACCAAGATTGGTGATGATGGTATCAAATTCCTCCCGAGCAATTTACCCTTTCTTGCTTACTATTTAACATGTTATTTTCCTGACTGTTATTCAATAATTAATCAGTGAATGTGAATATCCACCCAAGTCTTACTGAATTCAGCCGCTCATTACGGCATGGAAGCCAAAAGTGTATACAAAAAGGATGCAAGCAGTTTTGAAAGGGTTATGCTATCAGCCTTTCGCCAGTTTTGATGTCGCTAACAAAGGCGATGCTTAAGACATGTGTAAGATAAATCCCAGTCTGAGTGTAATATCAAAACTGTTCAATATCAATAATATTGATGGGGAAAGGGCTGTCCATGAGATACAGAGAAACATGGATATGTGACTGGTTTTATATTCTTACATATATATCTCAATGTTTTAATGTCCATATACTTTAGTGAAAAGATAACATGCATTGGTAATCTATCATAACATGCTAAGAAGGCCACCTTACCACATCATCGGCCAAAGTTTTTATTTGAATGTTCTATTAAAACCAAAAGGAAACAAAAAGAGAATTACCTGTCAGACATTTTTACATAATTGGTACACAAATTACAATATGAGAAAAAACCAATTAAACGTTACTCTATTAATCCAAGCACTTCATCACCCAATAGTTAAGAAGCATCAGGAAATTCTGCAAAAACACATGTAAGCACACGTGCACGCACACACAGAAACAGAGACAGCAAACACAGAAGAGAATTCCCTCCAGAGGGTTCTCTTGTCCCCCCTTTAGCCCAATGCCAAACCTGGCTCAGAGTAAAAGCACTGAATGAACACTGATTAGGCGCGTGTGTGTTGGACGCTGGGGAAACACCAAGTTCCAAGAGTTTCTGCCACACTGGAACTTCAAGTCCTGTAGGATGTCATGGCACACACACATAAATAACTATAACGCAAAATACTCATGTTCATCAAACAGGTGCCAAGTGGTAGGTGAATTCAAATTTAGAATATGGGGGGAATGGGGGTGGTGGGAGGAAATCAGTGAGGACATGCAAAAGGCAGCCTTGGAAAGAGGGAGAGGCAGGGGGAGGGGGAGAGGCATTTCAGATGGAGCTAAGGGGATGAGGAAAAGGCAGAGGCCTAACAGGAAAGCAGGCACTCAGGGAAGAATAATAGCCAACGCTAGAAAAAGGAGAGTATCAAATGGCCAGGCCAAAGAGCTTTACGGCTGGCAGCAATGTGAAGAATGGCGCAACAGGCCAGGGAGAAAAGGAATATGCATGTCTACAGCACCTACTATGTGGCAGGCACTACATTTGCTAAGCACTTTTCAAACTTCATCTCACTTGATCCTAACAACAATCATGAGGTAGATGCAATCATGAAACCCATTTTACAACTGAGGAACATAAGGCAGACAGGCTAAGTGACTCGAACAGGGTCACACAGCTAATGAGTGTCTGTGGTTACATTTGAACTCGGGTCCTCCTGACTCCAGGACCAGCACTCTGGGAGCTGTGGCCTCACTATATCATCCAGACAGCTAGGTATCCACAACACTGTACTAGGTGCAGGGAATGCAATAATTCGATATATCTCAATGTAAAGGCCTCATTCAACGACAGATTGGGCATTCTGTGTAAATATGTACATCTGATATGATGACAATCTTTTTTTCACAAAGATTTCCCATGCTCAAAAATGTATGACTACGAATGTTGATGATAACGAATATATTACTTAGCCCTTCCTTTAGCAACTGCTCAAAAGGAGATACACTTCATCTGCAGAGAAAAAAAAGACCCTTCAAATAGAAATGGGGTTCTTCAGGGTTTTTTACCCTGATACGAAAGCATATTTCAAGTACAATGCAGAAGTGCCCATTAATTTATCTAGGATGGAAAAAAAAACAAACTATTCCCACCAACAAAATAAGAGTTAAATCAATTCTCTCAATATACTAGTGACAAAATGAGAAACATGTAAAAGCAGATGAAAGCAATAATTAAAGGAACTATAAAAGTTGATTTCATTAAAAGACTGAATTATATTGACTTTATTGATCATATTCCCAACTTAAATGCCAAATAAAAACATTTATTGCATTAAAGAAACAAATTTTCACATATAATGAAACAGTGAAGGGACAAGATGACATATTTTATCAAAAGGTGATTGATTTCTGTAGTTTTCCATAAGAGAAATTAAGAACCAAAGGTGGAATTTGCTCCAATGGATACAGAGGACCAAAACACTACAAAATAAACAAAAGAGTTCAGGGTCATATCCCGAGCAAGTCTGTAGATCTAATGATAACAGGCATGATGAATGTATCCTGGCCATCTAGTATCATTAAAAGTAAAAGCTAGAAACCAATGATATAATACATTATAACAGCAATCAAACCTCATTAAAACTTAATTTGTGATCAACTATATTAATATGACCTAGAACTATATATCATATGAGCATCACTCTAGAATCTCAAACCCTTAAGGATAAGAGAAATGTTTGATTTAGTTATAAACTCTAATGTTGATGTTCTGATTACAATACAAGAGTCATTCATTACTGAAAGAAAATTAAGTTTTAATTTTCTCAATCAGCCAGAAATTAACAAAAACAGCAAGAAATAAGAAATTAACTCTCTCATGGTTAGTGTTATATGGTAATGCAATGATTTAGAAACAATGCTGAAATTACTCTCGTACCAGGGAAATTGGCCAGCTAAATAGCACATAATTCAAAACTCTTTCCTCAACTGAAAAGAAAATTAGACATTAGTTTTCTATGCTTTCTATACCTTTTGGGAGTGAGGACCTATAATTTCACCACGAATAAAGAGAGTTCCCAGTTGTTTGTGTTCCAACAAGAAAAATCAGTAACTCAGTCTGGATAACAGTCTTGGAGAGCTGCCTACAACATCCAAAGGTTAAATGACTCATCCAAAATCACACAGTTAATGAGTGAAGTTTATGGCAAAACTCAAACCCAGGCCTTCCTGAATCTGAAGTAGTCTCTGTAGCCACTACATGCTACCCTACATTTAAATAAGTAAAAGAAAAAGGCTAATAATTTCAACTGAAATGAAGGATCCTGCAATACAGGTTTCAATCAGAAGTCTCTTCTGATTTTCTCAGGAAGACTAATCAATTAATTCCTCAAGGAAGACAGTAAGCAACAAGAGCCCCAAGATCAGTAAAATCAGATTCCTCTCCCATCTGTGCAGATACTGTGCTCACTCTGAACCTTAACAGTCTTACAAAAGAAATTAAAATGAAGACTGCACTCATCCAACAGCACACTTCATGACAAAGTTAACCATTTTATGTATGCCTATACTATAATATAAAAAGAAACTGGTTTTTTTAAAGGATCAAAGAGGAGACTCATTTGACCAAGGCTGAAGGAGCTCTGAGTGAGAACCAGAGGAAGACATGGGCTGACCATCGGAAAGAACAGTCGGCCAATAAGGAGATTTTTTTTCCAATGGTCACCAGCAAGAAACTAACTAAAGAGGCACCAAGTCTAAGGCTAGGTCCCCAGGCGATATGAACAACGATAGAATAGGCTAAAAGCCTAACAACTGGGTCCCTAGGGGGCAAGGAGGGCAAGAGGCAAAAGATCACCATCACCAACAAGGCCATTCAAAAGCCCTTTTCAGTTCTCTCCAGTAAGTGATTTGTAGGGACCTAAAGAATCATGGGAACTAAAAAGATTCTCACCACCACACCTCTACCCAGGTCTTTTGTAGTCATTTGAGGGAGCACACCACCCCCAACCCGCCCCCACAGCCCATCTTGTATTGATTTAGGAGAGAAACAGGGGGTAAATCAAGACTTAAAAGGAATTTTCTGCCCACAACTTAAACAAGTGTTTTGTTGTTCAGTTGTCTCAGTCATGTCCAACTCTTCACGACTATTTTCTTGGTGAAGATACTGGAGTGTTTGCCACTTCCTTCTCCGGCTCATTTTATACATAATGAAACATGGTAAAGTGGCTTGCCCAGGGTCACACAGCTAGTAAATGTCTGGAGGCCTCATTTGAACTCACATCTTTCTGACTCCAGGACTGGCACACTATTCATTGTGCAATCTAGCTGCCCAAACAAGAGTTTAAACTGAGAATATCCAAGTAAAAATCAAGATGTTCAGTTCAAAAGACAAATTTAAATGCCTAAAGACTTCCCTCCCTTGCTGGCCTGATGTGGCTTGGTGATGTCTAGTATCATAAAAGAGCTGAAATACCACTGGGACTATGAGCTAAAAAAAGCTTAAAGAAACGTGATTGAGTTGTAAGCAGAGAAAACAGAATACTAGGGAAACCCAGGTCAAGAGACAAAGCAGCTCAGTGGGGAAACAAGCAAAAGCATCAGAAAAACAAAGGGATTCCAGCAGGGATGTTACCTAAGAAGCCCGAGTTGCCTCACTTATCCCCTCTAAGCATGTTCTCTGGGTATGTGTGTTCCATAGAGTCATTCCCATTCTAAAGAGTGTTATGGTAACCAACATAACAGAATACTCCTGTAAGTAGAGGAAGAATCTTTGTTGATCCTGACTTTTCTATCGGGGTAGAGAAGGGAGTCTAGATGTAATACAAATACCAGACTGCAGATGGAGCCAGTCATATTTGGGTTAAAACTGGCAATGAAAATAAATGCCCCATCATTACAGTAAGGAGAGTCTATACCTGCATATTCATTCTACTGGGAGGAAGGCGGGGAGAAGTTGGGGACAAGCAGAATAGAAGTGTGAAGGACTCTCGCTGAATAAGAAGGAGCAAACTGTCAGAATTTAGACTTATTAAAGGCAGAGATAGAATTTGGTAAAGAGAAATTTCAGAAACCTTGAAGATATGAACACTCAAGCTGAAGGGGGAAAAAACAGGCTCAATTTGAACAAGTAAATCTGAAAGAGAAAAAGGACTGAGGAGTAAAAACCTAAAGAGAAGAACTCAAGGAGAAAGGAGTTAGAGAGATGACTAAGAAAGACAAATCAAACAAACTGGAGGAAAAAAGTAAGACGCTGTAAGAAAAGGAAGAGGAATTAGATTCTGATTCTAAAATTCCTGAGGAAAAAGGTTGGGGAATTCAGTGTGATTACTGAGTTGTTCATAAATGTCTTAAGGAGAAGGTTAGGAAGGAAAGTATATAAATCCACAAATAGTTCCAAAAAAGAAGAGGGCGGGGGAGGAAGAGGAGGAAGAGAAGCTAACTGGAGAAGTAAACAACCGATTGAGATGCTATCTGAAAAAGGGATTTGGATTGCTAGACCACATATTAAATATTTAATATCCTGGCCTGGACAAAGATGAAGTTTACTTAACAAAGGCTGGAAAGAATTGATTTGCCTATTATCTTTCAAATATGATTAAAAGGGCTATAAAACCAAAAGGGAAGGGCGAAGGAAAAGGGGAAAAGGGGGTGGGGGTGGAAACAAGTATTTAGTGACTACCTACTATGTGACATGAACTGTGGTAAGCTCTTTACAAATATTATCTCACTTGATCCACACAACAGCCTTGAGAGATAGGTGTTATTATTATTCCCATCTTACAGATGAAGAAACTGAGGCACACAAAGGTTAAGTGACTTGTCTAGAATCACAAAGCTAATGTGTATCTGGGGCCACATTTTAACTCAAGTCTTCCTGACTATAAACCCACTGCCCTGCACACTGCATCATCTAGTCGCTAGGCTGATACTAAGATAACTGCTTACAGAAAGCCAACAAGCTAGAGACCATAAAAAAATAATTATAATAAAGTAGGAATTTTTTACCCTTTTGTGTCATGAATCCCTTTGGTAATCACACTGAGATCCCTTCTCTGAATGAAGTTCTCAAATGAATAAAATCTATAGCTAAAGGTTATTGGAAGAGAAGGAACATAAGATCTTCCCATCTTCTCAAGCCATTTCCTTCACCATGTTACCTATACCTTGACCATCCTCCTCCTCCACAAACCTCCTCTGATAGGTCAGCTATCATTCATCTTATCTTGCCTACAATCAGTCTCCAGGCCTTTTCTCAGTAATTTCAACACCAGGAGGGTGGTAGCAATGAATTAAAGGAGAATGCAGACCACTCTTTCTAGGGAATCTGGGAGGAAAGAAGACAGAAAGTTCAATCACTTCCATAAGTGGCAGGGTAAAGGGTTTTTTTTTTTTTCAGAATAGGGGGAAACTTAAGATATGTTTGTAGGCCAAGGGAGAGGGTCCAGAAATAAAGGGACTGAAGATGCATGAGACTGATAAGAGTTGAGGTCATGGAGAAGCTAAGAGGGAGTGAGACAGAAAGAGGACCTAACTTTGGCAGGGAGAAGTTCAAAATCTTCTAAGGCTCAAAGGAAGAAGGAAAGAAAAGGTGAGGACACTTGAAAGATTCAAAGAGCAGGAGAAGACCCACAGGCTGAATGCAGGTACTACTATCCCCATTTCAAACATCAGGAAAATGTCGGTCATCCTGTCCAGCATCACAAGGCTAATAACAAGTCCAGGTCTTCAAGTTATTAACAGATGCCCACTGTGAGGCTTATAAACAGGCACTGGAAAAACAAGTGTAAAAGAGATGCTCCAATTTATTTGAGGGTCAGAGGGAGGAGAGAGGGCCAGGACAGCAGCATCAATGGGATGGAGGAGGAGAAAAGAAGTGTACAGGCCTCCCAAATGACTTCTTTGATGGAGGCAACACTTCTAGATTGTGTAAATTCAATTCAATCCAACAAGAACCTACTATGTGCAAGGTATTGTATTAGATACCAGTAACACAAAGGAAAACAAATCAGCCTCTGCCTCCGAGGAGCTTACATTCTACTGGATTCCCTTCTGGTCCATTAGTCTGTGACATAAAATCTCTTTCTGCTATAAACAAAGTCAGCTGACAGGATAGCTTGTGCCAAAGATATGACAGAAAGAGTAAAGTGAACAATTGCCTTGTTGCCACCTATGAATTTGAAGGAGAGAGGTGTCCTTAATCCCTTGGATGGTAACAAAGAAGTGACTAGAGGCTAATGCAGGCTGTGCTGTGTCTGTTTCGACAAACAAGGTAAAATCAATCCCAAAGAATAAAAGACCATAAAGTTGCCTTAATTTCACTGTTATAGTGTGGGAATTAAGTTGCCACGGCAATTCTCATAATAAGGCTGAAGAGATAATCACATCTTCCCTCCAACAGCCAAGACTTAGAACTTCATTTCTATATGGATTACACATTTGATCAATAATCATATATAAAGGAAGAGACAAGTAAGTTCAGAGTCAGAGACAAGACAGACAGTTTTTGAATTACCATGTTAAATGTTATGTTCTTTTTTAAAGTAGTACCTAACAGATTTCTGATATCATATATATCATTTTCCATTCATTATATAATATATATGGAAATGATCATGTTTGTTGATGCTCAAGTTCATAATGAAGAAAATTTAATAAAATAATAATCAAACATGAAGAAGTATCTCATTCTGAATTATGTAGTAAAATGCATCCTGCAATACAAGGTCCCATATACAGCAAAATATTTAAAGCAGCATTTTTTGTTAGTAGCACAGAATTAGAAACAAAACAGATGCCCACCGATTGGGGAATGGCTAAGCAAATTGTGTTACATAAATGTAACGGAAGCAACATTACTGCTCTGTAAGAAATAAAGAATATGATAAATACAAAGAAGCATGACAAGACCTATATAAACTAATGAGGAATGAAGTAAACAGAACCAGGAAAACAATGAACATAATGACTGTAACGTAAATGGAAAGAACAACAACAAAATCAGAACTGAACGCTATAAAATTAGAATTCCTGAGCTTGAATGTAAAGATCTAGGAATATACTTCTTTCTCGCCTTCTGCTGCAAAGGTAGGGGACTCTGAGAGAGGAACCCAATGTATGATGTCAGACTACATGTTGAGTTTTGCTTAGTGATTTGGTTTTCTGTTTTTCACACTCTTTGTTCTAAGGTTCTGCTCTCTATGAGAGGGGGAGTGGTAGAACAGATTGAGTGCTATAGGTAATGTAAAAAACCAAACATAATCAAAAATGATTTTAAAATATATCAAAGGTTGATAAAGAAATAAACATGATCCAATGCAATTACATTTCATGTGTGTCCTACTTCCTTTTAACCATGACTGATTAACTTCAGTGCTGACACAGAATAAATCTGAAATGTTCAATCAATGTTGCCATGTGAAAGCATACATAATTCAGCCAAAAGTGAATTATTGCACTAAATGTCCCAGGAGTATGACTTGAAATGCTATTTAACTCTATTAATAGTTTGCACCATTAGTCTATAATTGCAGCACTGAGTCTTTGCTGTAAACTTCAGCATCTTCTCCAAAGCGACTGTATTCTATCTACTCGGTTTGTTCAGATTTCTGTGTTGATTCTTACATGTTTTGTCCCCATCGGGGTGAGCAGATTTTTCACAGGGACTCCCAAGAGCAAACTACATAAAGCATCAGACTGATTTAAACTCCTTCTTTTCTGTCATACACAGATCTCCTAAATCATTACAAGGAAACTTCCAGGGTGAGCTGATCTTAAATTTGATACTCCCCGTTTAGTCACCTTACTGTTCATACCTCTTAACAGCAAGACATCACCTAATTACTTTTTAACTAAGTTCGACTTCCTGGTCATAGTTTCCCATTTAGTATAACTGCCGGAAAGCTGTTTTCCTCAATAGGTAAACAGAGCATGATAAAATTTTCAAGAATTGAAGCTTATAATTAATACTTGTAGTCAAAATCCTCCAAGGATCTGTGATTTTCTGATGCAAAAAGCAGAGGAAGGTTAAGTGACTTACCCAGGACCACCTACCTAATTAATTAGTGTCACAAGGTCAGATTTGAATATGGGGGGAATAAACGACTACAGAGAAAAAGCAGAGCTGATCAATTTTTGTTGGGGTTTTTTAGTTGTTGTTTTAGGATTTGATGGGGTTTTTGTTTTGGTTTGGTTTTTTTTTTAACACAAAACAGAACGACCTTTGCGCTGAAAATGGCAGAATAAAAATGGCTAACAGAGAATTAATACCCAGGCTACATAACCAGTTACATAACCAGTTTACCAAATTTGCCAATGACATAAAGCTGGGAGAGATAACTTATAAACACTGGATGGCAGAGAGAGGGTCCAAAAGGTTCTTTCCAGGCTACAACATTGGGCCAAATGTAATAAGATGAAATTCAAAAGGGATAAATGTAGAATCTTTCACTTTGAATACCAAAGAATCAACCTCACAAGTCCAAGACGGTGGAGGCGTGGTTAAATGGGAGTTGTTCTGAAAGAGATTTGGGGGCTTAAGTGAATAGTAAGCTCAATATAAGTCAATGGCGTGATATGGCAGGCCAAAAAACAAAACAAAACACCTTTCTCTGCTTTATCTTTCCCTGGTTCATTTATACAGACTGTATGTGTCTCCTAGACAGACCCCTTCCCTCTCCATTTCTGCAAACAATTTATTTAATACTAGAATGAATTGTTCTATGAACTGGATAGAAATCACTTGTAAATGTAGCCTTGTTTTTTTTCCTTTATAGTTCCTTTGCGGTTTATTCAATTTCTTTTTCTGAGACTAGGTTAAGTTCTTATTCTGCTTATCTGGGTAATTCTATATACTTGTAAATATTTATTCATTTAATGTATTAGTTTTGCTTATATTTAACTTGCAAAAGTCTCAGATAATTGTGTTTCCTTTTCATTTGTTATGAATTCTTTTTCATTTTTTATATTGGCAATGCTGTTTTCTTTTCATTCAAATGACCTCATCTTTTTTGATAGTTCCCCATCCTCCCCCCTCCAAAAATACCCAGCAAATACCCAGCTTTTACATTTATCAATTCAATAGCATTTTTGTTTTCAATTCCATACTCTGCCAGCGTCACCAACATGGTAAAGCCACTTATTACTTCATCCCAGGACTACTTCACCAGCCTGCATTCAGCTGGCAAGGTAATCTTCTTGAATTCAAAATCAGAGCATGTCACCCTCCTACTCAAGAAATCCAGCTGTTTCCTATCACCCATAGGCTCCAATATGAAATCCTGTTTGGCACTCAAAGACCTTCATAACCTGACTACCACCCCTCCACTGGCACATGCTTCCACTCTTCTTACTCCTGCCTCCTCCCTCACATCCCTACTATGTGCTCTTCCATCCAGTGACACTGGTTTCCTTGCTGTTCCTCTCTCCAATCTAGGTATTTGCCCTGTCCGTAGGCATGGATGGAATGCTCTCCTGCCTCATCTCTGCCTCCTGCTTTCCCCAACTCCCTTAAATTCCCAGCTAAAACCCTACCATCCTGTAATAAGACTTTCCTTACCCCTCGTATTTGCAATTGTTCCTATGCATAGCATGTTGGTATATAGTTACTGGCATACTGTGCCACCTCCACTTCAATTATGAGCTCACGGAGAGAAGGCACTGCCTTTTACATTGTTTTATACCCCTAGGCTTTGGCACAGTGCCTAGCACACAGTAGGTCTTTGACTAACTATCCCCTTTATTTTCAGGATCTCTTGTGTTTCATTTTTGTTTTCTGTCTTTACTAGTCTTAATTAATTTACACGCCCATTTTTTTTTTCTTTTTGGTTCATGGAAGTGTTTAAAGAAAAAACAACGGCACTCGCCACATCTCAAAAGTTTAGATCTGCTGTCTTATTCTTACCATTTTCTTCTATGAAACTATGTACTGTTTCTATGCCATATTCTTTGACCTCTCAATTCCTTAGGAATAAATTCTTTTCCATTTAAAACTTAAACCTTTCTTCAAAGTTCCTTTTGTTACTGTATTGTGGTCAGTAAAGGATAACTTGAACATTTCCACATACTCTTTTCAAGTATCATTTAATAATCACCAGGAAAAATCAAATCAGATTCTTAACTTTATTTTTCTCTTATTTATCATTTTCTTAGATTTCCCTGGACCAGAAAGGGACACATGGAAGTGTCCACTTATTATAGTTTTACTGTCTATTTCTCCCCGTATTTCAATTAACTTTTCCTTCATGTAGTTAGATACAATGCCATTTAGTAAGTCTATATTAAATACTGATATTAATTCATTATCTATGGGTGCCTTTAACCATAATGTGGTTTCCCTGCTTATTTCTTTCAGTCATGTCTATTTTTACTGTCGCCTTGCCTGAGATCACAATTGCTACCTCTCTCCTTTTTGGAATTTACATGAGGCATAAAAAAATTCTGTTCCAGTCCCTCATTTTAACTCTGTAGGATCTTTGCTTCAGGTGTATTCCTTCTAAACAATGCACTGTTGCATTCTGCTTTTTAATTCATTCTGCTATCCTCCTCCATTAATCCTCTCCCCCATATGATCCAGCTCTGTTTTGACCACTGACCACACTTCCTTCAAGTCCCAAATAAAATCTCTTCTTTTACTGGAAACCTTCCCCAACCCTTCTTAATTCTAGTGCCTTCCCTCTGTTAATTGCTTCCTATTTATCCTGTATATTGCCTGCCTTGTACATATTTGTTTACATGTTGCCTCCCCCATGAGATTGTAAGCTTCTTGAGGACAGGGCCTGTCTTTTGCCTCTTACTGTACCCCCAGTGCTTTGCACAGTGCCTGGCACATAGTAGGTCCTTAAAAATGTCTATTGCTTTATTGAGGATTGATTTACTGTAACTACGATGAGTTCCCCTCCTGGGGACTAACCTATGAATACCTATGAGGCTGAATTCTCCTCCTAACACAAGGTTCCCTAGTTTTCTTTGTTGTTCATGTTCTGAGAACTTGTGTATAGAGAAGCATTTGGGCATGAGAGAAAAAAATCTACTGGGTTGGGAGCCAGGAGCTAGGGGGTCAAAGACTGCCTCAGATACTTATTATGTGACCATGGGCAAGTCACTTAACCTTTTACTTCCACTTTCATATCTCCATGTATGATATAGGAACAAAGCTCCTCTCAGTTATTCTCTAATTTTTCTATACTCTGCCCAGCATTTCAAACAGCTTTTACAGCTGTTATAATGGAATACTGAAAATGGTTTATAATGAAAAGAAATATTTCTAGTAACCTACCCTACTTTAATAGAAGTGTTCTTCATGTATAAATCATTATTTAATAAATCAAATTATGTTTTAAAAGCCCTAGCACTGCTTACTAAAGGATACCTATAGTGAAATCTTTTTTGAAGAAATAATCTCTCAAATTTTTGTAAGTTTTATAAGTTCGTATTTTCTAAAAGGGAAACCAATTTTATAGGTTTACAATATTTTAAAATGAAACCCCCAAACCAGCTGTTTTTAACAGGATCCATGAATGTTTTATACCAGTGGTTCTCAACCTTCCCAATGCCACAACTCCTTCAATATTCATATGTGGGTGTATCTGCATGTGGGCAGACCCGCCTGGAGACAGATAGAGGAACAGTGTCTTGGTTCCTAAGACCATCAGAAATACGTGTTTTTCGATGGTCTTAGGCGACCCCTGTGACACCTGTGAAAGGGTCATCCGACCCCCAAAGGGGTCGCAACCCACAGGTTGAGAACTACTGTTTTATACAAACATACATACACACCCTCATGTTTTATACACATATTTTAATAACTATTTCAATATATCTGGTTTCCTTGGTATTCCTATGTATTTTGTTTTATGCATTTAAAAACATTATTCTGAAAAGGGGGTTATAGGCTTCACTAGGATGTCAAAGGGGTCAATGTAAAAGAAATAGTTAAGAACTACTGGTCTACAGAGTCTCCGGCTTCTGATGAGCTATAGACCTCTGTAAGTTTGCATTTGAATTATTTTCCATTCTGAATGTATTCCTCACATGCTGAGGTGTAAGACATCATCTGGAATATTATAGCACGTTCTAAATGCCACATTTGGAAGGTACACTGACAAACTGGTACATATTACAGGAGAGTGTTGTTGCTGTTGCTCACTCTTTCTTCTTGAAGAAAACCAAGACATCATGGGAGGGATGTCTTGACTTGGAAGTGAACTGGATTTAAGTGACACAGGGCTGTGCAAAGCCATCAGTCTCACTCTCTCCTCCACAGTCATGAGGAGTCCAGTGGCAAGACATAGGTCAGGATGACAGACAACAGCCCCAACTTGGCCTTTTTAAGCTAAGGTGACCAGAATGGCAAAGAGCAGTCAGTCATCATGCCTTAGACCTGGAACACTGGAAGCAACTAGGTAAGTAAGCTGTCCAAAAAATGGAATTGAAAGTGTTTCACTGGTCATCTGCAAGCAGAGGTTTGATGACCACTTATTAGGAATGTCATCGACAGGATTCATGATCAGAAGAAAGGTTGAAATCCCTTCCTAGTCTGTTACCATGCTGGTTAGCTTTCTCAAGCTAGCCTCTCAAAGGCTATTTAAGCCTATAAAAAATACTTTCAACATGAAAATAATAACCTACTTTTACAACATTAATCTCTCCCATTCTCTAATTTCCTATAGGACTTCGGATGTATCTCTTATAGAAATGATACAGTCTTATCTCCTTTTCCTTTACAGTTCCCTTTGTCTCTCTAAGTTCATTGAGGGTTGGGAGTTTGTCATTCATTTTTATATCTCCCATAATACCTGGCACAGTACCTCACACAATGGTATTCAATGAATATATGTTGAATTAGTGCTTTCTTAGGGAAAATACCTTCCATGGAATTCAGTGCAAAGGGAATTTAGGGCAGCTCAGAGAATAATTGTGTACTGCCACAGCTTCCCCTCAAGACAGAAATGTGGTAATGTCAGGAATACAGATATATACATACACATCTGTCAAAGCTATGACAACTCCCAATAGATACCCAGTGAGAAAGCAATACGGCAAGTCAAGAAAGACTTCTCTTGGCAACAGCTCTGGGCGTCTCTAGTCAATGTCCATAGGGAGAAGGGAATGCAGCTCCCACTTCTCTAGGATCAAGGGACATAGTCCAGTCATTCAGTCTAGCATTCATATGCAGGGGTATTCACATGTCAAGTTTTTATAACCTGAGGAAAGGCCCACACTCACATTCTGATTAAAGTTTCATTAGAAATTCAAGGGCTCATAGTGATTTTGCATATGTAACTCCATCTCCTCTATTACACTGACAAACACCTTTGGCAAGCACACATCTCCCTGGTTTTTGGCATTGCTCGACGTTTATCAACTAGGGTTACTTGTGTTTACTTTTCGAGAAACCTTCAATGATTTTGCTCTATGGATGAGAGGCACCTTGTTGGAAGACAGCCTTCAATTTAGTGTTTTGCTCTATGAAATCAAATACTTTTTTCAAAATCCACAAAAAAACTAAGCATACGTGTTTGTATTTGCTACAAATCAATTGCAAAACATAAAAGATATGCTCCATCATAGAATATTGCTTACCAAAGTCTACTTGTTCACTACTAATGCCCTCAGTGAAGATGCAGATCACATGTAGATGATGCTCCAATATTTTATACATTTAGGACTGAGTTGTTCCAAGTGTGTGCTATTTTTTTTCCACATTAATCTTTCTTCTAGCTTTTTACTAATTCTGATCTTTGCTCTCACAAACCAGTGGTCAGACTATACACAGACAGCTAATTCAGGAATGACTCCCATATCCATAGTCTATTAGAATGTTGTCAAGTTCATTTTTTGTGATGTTACCTAGTGTTCATTACGTCTATCAACCACTAGTTCATTTCCTTCTTGAACCACACATTCTGCTTGATTCTTCCCATCTTTACATAGTCCCTCTTTCCAGTGACATCAGTGAACATCAAAGTATATAATCATTTACTATCCTTTGAAATAACATTTTTCATTGCCTTTCAGGACATGATAACACCAACTCCTTTCCTTGCCTCTCCAAGGATTAGCTTGGAGCCATCCCTCCATTTAACTACAGCTTCCTTCCTTCTGGTTCCTTTCATTACAAGTATATCAAGATTCACAAGATTCAGCAACTTAAGCAGAATTTCTACTTGGTGCTCCATTGCTATCCATGACATCTCAGGATAAAATGAGGCAAGCCTTCAGCACACTGAGCCGACTTCCACAGCAAATTTACAGGAAGTGGAAGAGGCAGGCGCACAGGATAGTTATGTATTGGTGGGATGCCACCTACATTGTTAAAAGGAATATACAGATCAATGAGATCACAAATCCATTTGCACAAGTGAGATCTTGTATAGCAAGAGATGATTAGCTCCATTACTGGCACCCTCGAGAGAGAGTGAAGGTCTGTCATTCTAAATGACATTAGAATCATTTCATAATTCAATAAAGTTGGAAATTTTCCCAGTCGTATTACCTACATAATACAACCATCTCTTTATATAGTTTCATATTGCTTGTCCACAAAAAAGCATTCACCTTCAGCAAAATACAGGTAAAGGTAACTGACCTACAAGAAACTGAGAATGAAAAATAAAATTTTTCCATTTAGGTATAATCTGCATTTGCTGTACTTCAAGGAGACAGCTGAAAAAACACTACCTGTGGCAATGTGCCATTTCCAAAATGAAGCCAGAAGAGGAAGTAAGAAGCAGACCTGAACCCAAGGAACCACTGGACGGTGATGGTGATGGTGACAATGATGGGGATGATGACGATGATGGTTCGATAACAATTCAAACATCCAGCATTTATATTGTACTTTCAAATTTGGAAGGTGTTTTACACATATTATTTCATTTGATCCTCACAACAACCCTGTGAAGTAGGTGCTATTGCTACTCCCATGTTAAATATGAAGAGACTGAGGTTTGAAGGAGGTTAAATGATCTTCCTAAGGTCACAGGGCTAGAAAGTGTCTGAGGCATATTTCAGACTCAGGTCTTCCAA
Source organism: Pseudochirops cupreus (assembly GCA_028627135.1). NCBI lineage: Eukaryota > Metazoa > Chordata > Mammalia > Diprotodontia > Pseudocheiridae > Pseudochirops > Pseudochirops cupreus. The sequence continues at coordinate 51,181,868 of CM053582.1, read as the reverse complement.
CCTCCAAGGTAAGCACTTGATCTAGTACACCAATTAGCTAGCTAAATAACTGTACATAAAATTTAGAAATAATTTTAACAACTAAAATGGCAGCAAGGCAACATTTATGAAGTGCTTCTAATGTGCCAGGCACTGTACTAAAGTGCTGGGAATAAAAGTACAAGTAAAAAAGAGAAATATTCCTTATCCTCAAGGAGATTACAATCTAACAGGGGAAGACAACACACAAAAACAAGAGGGAGGGAGAAAGGGGATAGGTACTCAATGTCAGGACTCAACACTGTTAAGTTCCAGAGCCTTAGAGTGACAGCTGAAAGGGAAACGGAGGCCGGGCAGCCCAGGCTCCTCCACGAAATGGAGACCCCAGGAAGATGTCATTTATGGGAACAGGGAGCTAGCACAGCAGGGACCCATTCCAGCGTAAGCAGACCAAAGAGGCTGACGGACATTCTCAAGTGAGAATGAAGCATGGTACTGAAGTCCACAGCACAGCATCAGTGAACAGGCTGGGATTCTTCAATGAGTTTCTCTGGGAATTGAGAACCTCAGCTCCTGTCCTGCGCTTCTGCCTTTCAGTTCTAGGAAGATCTGATCTTAAATAAATCATAACTGACATGCAACATTCATCTGTCACGAGACTCACTTAGTAGAAGTGTGGCTACCACATATAAAGGATTTTCCTGGCCAGTCCTGATTTCAAGTAAAAAAAAAAAGAACACAACACTGCTTTGCAAAAGGGAAAGTTCTGCAAGACTTTATTATGTCCCAACTTTTTCATCAGGAACTATCAGCAGTAAGCATAAGGTTTAATAATTAGCATAAATTACCGCATACTTGGAATACCCTAGGCCAGAGATCACCTGACCCTGGAAGCATGCTCCTTTGGTTCCCTGACCCAATAGCTCCAATTATCTTTCTTACATCAATAACACAGCTCTACTTAACCATAAATGAATCTTAAAATAATTCCCATTTATCTGGATCACAGAAGTGAAAAGTCATAAAAGACAAGTTAAAAAAAAATCACAACACCTCAATTACTGGACTTTATTCAAAAGTATCTTATGATTCACTAAAATTTATCAATGAAGAGATGAAGACAAAAATGTCAAAATCTTGAGCTACGCAGTACCAGTGAGGATACTTTTCCTTTTTTTTTAAATCAAAAATCTATCAACTTCCTATTGAATATTTTGGAGACTCCAATTTTACTGAATCTATTCACTGTGACAGCCTTGTATGCTAAAAGCCAACTGACCTTTAGAGTAGTCTCTGTTTTTTGTCTTTTTTTCCACTTTAAACTTGGGGACAGAGACAGCAGAATGCTTGGTTTGGGAGCGTAAGCCAATGAATTGCCTACTACACATTCTGTATAAGCAGAGTAGTCTATATATAGCATATGTTGAATTTCACAGATTTAAAGGCAACAAATTAAAGTATGCCACAATGGATCAGAATTAATAGGAGCCTTTGTGTTTAGATTATAAACAGATCAATTTACTGGGGAATTCTGACAAAGAATTTTAGACTTTAGAGTATTTCTAGCTATATACTAAAACCAGTCCAGGATATCATGTTACAACAATTAACAATGGCCTAATTTTTCAGAATCAAAAATTCTTTTCTAAATAAATGGTCAAAATCCTCGTGAATTAAACTAATGTGTGTTGTTGTTCAGTCATATCCTGCTGAGCCCATTTGGGGTTTTCTTGGCAAAGATAACTGGAGTGCTTTGCCATTTCCTTCTCTAGCTCATTTTACAGATGAGGAAACTGAGGCAAACAGGGTGAAGTGAGGCCACATTGGAACTCAGGGCTTCCTGACTCCAGGCCCAACACTATCCACTTCGCCACCTAGCTGCCCTATCAGATAGTAGCTATCACTTAATACTCTAGTCAAGCCAATTCATTTCAAATTGCTAGAGTTTCTTTGACTGTACAATGGGAACACCAACCTCCCAGGCTTGCTGTAAGGATCAAATGAGACAGTAATCGTAATTAGTGCAGCGACTGGTACGTGGTGGGTGCTTTAAAAATACTTGTTTGTGCCTTGATTCCCCTAGCTGACTGAATTGTGTTCCTCCCAAAACTCTATCGTATCTATTAGTTGTAAATGTTTTACGCCCCAGGAGAACATAAGCTTCTTAAGGGAATGGACTGGTTTTTATTTTGTCTTTGTATCTTCACCTGCTAATGCAAAGCCTCTGACAGAGGAGTTACTTAATAAAGATGTGTTGAATTGAACAATTTTTTAAAAGTATTTCCTAAGTTCCAAGGCACTGGTGGCACAAATAGATCTTCTCTGGGTGTTTATAATTAGTCTGCCACTTCAGAAAAGGTAAAAAATGCCCCAGAGGTTTCTCTACCTCAAACTGTGTTACCGAGGGGTGCCAATGCAATAAAAGCATTTCAATCGAAGCCCAGGAGCTATATTTTTAAGAAACAGAACAAAGAAACTGAGTAGGAAATAATGACACATTGAAAGCATAGACTGAGGGGCTACCCACAGCTGATATGCCCCTTATGCTATAGGGTGTTACAAAGTGACGGACTAAAGAGGTTCAGACAGGAAGGGAGGAATTGTTCGTTAGACAATCAGTAGGTGCTGAGAGACAGAAAGAACTCAGACCACATCAGAAAGGAGAGAGATTTTTTATTTCAGGGGGGGGGGGTGACTATAAACTTGTGTGAATTAACAGGAAATAGAAAAGTAAATTTGGACTAAAAAAATTCAATTGGCTGATCATTCCAGCCTATTTGCATGATCCTATCTACTCCGTTACTGAATGTCCACTACACCCTAGCCCTCCCGGGAATTCCAGGCATAATAAAAGGCCATGTTCCAAGCAGCGGCAAAATCTTGTCAATTCTATGTCCACCATACCACTCTCACTCACCCCGTGTTCTCCATTCACGCTATAACCAGCCTTGCTCAGCCTAGTTCAGCTCCTGAACAGATAAGGTAGACATCTGCAGTAATCCCTAGAATGACCTCCTGACCTCCTGTCTCTCCTCTCGCCAATCCATCCTTCCCACTGTTTCCAAAAGAACTTCCCTAAAGCATGAGCCTTAGCAGGTCACTCCTCCACTCAAAAATCTGCAGTAGAGCCCTCCAGCTAAGAGAAGCCAAACTCATTAGACTGGCATTTCAAGCTTTCCAGAATCTGGTTCCATTCTACTCTCTAGCCTCATTTCATATTCTGCCCTCCCCCATACGAAGTCTACATTCTACTGAATTCCAATGACTAGCAACCATGTCCCTAGCCTCCATGCTTTTTCACAGTTCAACTCTCATGTATGGAATGCAATGTCTTTTAAGGCTCAGCTCAGTCAGGTACCTCCTCCTGGGCAAAGGCTACCCTTATTACCTTCTCCTCCCTACCTCAATCACTGGTTTCAGAGCTCTTAATCCGATTCCTTCCTTTGCTCCCATCACTTACTCACTATCTTGGATTATACTTAGCTGTGCTCATGTAGCATCATACCCCTCCCACAGTAGCAGCAGAAGCTGGCAGATTTATATAGTACTTTAAGCCTGCAAGTATTTCCCATAAGTCACCTCACTCCATTTTCACAACAATCCAGTAGAATATAAGCTCTTTACACACAGGAAGCACTGCATGGATGACCTATGTTCTCTCTATCAAGTCTACTTTTCTTCTCCAGTCTTTTGTTGGTTTTTCCCCGGTGGGGTGTGTGTATGAAAGGATTAGGATTTAAATAACATTTTACATGAATGTACTACTTGGTACCTGAACCTATAATGTGGTGCTAGATTCCTTTAGCTAATACCAATTTACCCCAGCCCTTCTGCCTGCTAACTAACTAAAAGCAGATGGTACAGTTAAACTTTTATGGCAGCCAATTCTTGTGCAAAACAGATCCAGAAAGTAACAGGAGAAGGTAGGTGGTTCTTGGCATTTCCTTTTTCTCAAGAAATCAAGAAAAACTTTTTAGTAGTGGAAGATATGAATCTGACTTTTTATCTAAGCATATATATTTCATATGGGGTGACAATCTTCCCCCTCTGGGGGTAGAAAATTAAAGAAGTGGAAAAAAGAAGGGTACTAATAAATGGTAAGATAAGGAAACTGCCTGCTTGATAAGCAATGAAACCTAGTGTGTCTTTTTCTTGCAAGAAACATGCAAATAAAATGAAAACTGAAGACATTCCATGTTATATAATACAGATTAAGTATATTAGGCCAGTTCCTGACCAGAAAATAATTTCTAAATATTTTTTTAAGCAAAGCCAAAGACATGTGTAACCCAGAGTTGGCCAATGATGGCCCAATCCTTAGCGCACGGGAAACATTCTTTGCTTGCTAATATTCCACGTGGAGGCCTAGTAAGTCTGCTTCCGGACATGCCTGGTGAAGGGCTCAGGCCCCTAGGTATACACAAGGGGGAGGAGGAAGTGAACCAACCTATGCCCTCAAGGAGGTTATATTCGATCGCTGGTCTCTACCACCCTCAAACACCTTCTCCTTAGTATCTACTAAATAATCAGCACCGTTAACCCGTAACTTCCTCAATTAGAATCCGTCTTTTGATGACAAAGCTAACCTGATATTGTATATATAGGCCTAAATATAGGTTGGCACAGTTCTGACTCAGACTAGAGTTAGAGATTTAAAGCTATTCCAATTTATTCTGTTCACTCTGACTCTTATCACATGAACCTGAAATAATTGGTCAACAGTCAAAGCAAGATAATTCTGAAAGGTTCACAGAATCATTTTGAGAACTGGAAGGGTCCTGGAGGTCATCCAGTCCAACTCCATTACTTACAGTAAGGAACTTGGGCCCCCACTCCCTTTAAACATGTCTAAGTCTTCTCCCCACACACAATCTTTAAATATGCCTGATTCTCTCCCTTACTGCCTTCCAATAAGCCCCAATTGTCTCCCATCCTTAAAAACCCTTCACCCTACACATCACCACCCGCTCAAGCTTTCATCTTATGGCTCTCCTCTCCTTCTCACATATCCAGAAAAAGCTGTCGATCCTCCTTGTCTCTACTTCCTTCCCTCTCACTTCTCAATCTTTTGTAACCTAGTTTCCCACCTCATCACACTAAACTGAAACTGCTCGTTTCAAAGTGATTGATCATCTCTTAACTGTTGGATCTAATGACCTTTTTACAGTCCTAGTTCTTCTTAACCAATCTGCTGCCTTTGACAGAATGACCACCCTCTCCTCCACAGGAAGCATAAGCATGTATTAAACACCTACCATATGATGGGCACTGTGCTCAGGGCTTTACAAATATTATCTCATTTGATCCTCATAGCAACCTTGAGAGTTAAGGGCTATTATTACTTCCATTTTAGCTGTGGAAACTGAGGCAAACGGAAGCTGAATGACTTGTCCAGGGTCACAAAGCTAGTTGGGGTCACAGGTCACGTTTGAACTCAATTCCTCCTGGATATTCAGCAACCAGAGGCGAGAAGTGATGGAAAGTATATGGGAGGGCCAGCTAGGTGGTGCAGTGGATAGAGCGCTGGCCCTGGAGTCAGGAGGACTTGAGTTCAAATTTGACTTCAGACACTTGAAACTTACTAGCTGTATGGTCTTGGGCAAGTCACTTAACCCTGACTGCCTCAAAAAGAAAAAAAAGCATATTGAAAAAGATAAGAGGCAAAAATGGAAGCCATCTTGTCACTGAGACATACTAACAAGCACCTGAACAAAAAGAGAAAACAGCTAGGAGTTCAGGAAACTTTCCAAAGCCTAGCACCAAGGCATGAGAGAGCAGTAAGGGGGAACTTGAATCACCCAAACACTGGCTGCAGCTCTCCCTCTTTTTTGCCAAAGGCAGAGCAACTAATCATTTGTCAACATGTGTCAAGCATAATTTCATCTCTCAGAAGGTTCTGAAACCAACAAGAAGAACCACTATCCCAAATTGAAATCTCAACAATGAAGAGCTGGTGGCCAAGGGAGTAAAAGAATTGAAATTTCCAGGGTTTGGGGGGAAAGGAGTAACCATTCCATCAGGGAATTTAGAAAGATGAAGAAGGAAGCTGGGCCCAGTTTTACATACGCTTCAGACTTCAGGAGAGCAGATATGAAAGGATTCCGAGAAAGGATAGAAGGTATTCCCTATGGCCTAAAACTCTGCAAAGAAAGAATAGGAAGTTCTCAAGAATGAAATTCTGCAAATACCACATGAAATAATTTGGATAAGGAAGGAAAAGGGGGAGCTGTCAAACGAAACCAACATGGGTACACAGAGAACTCACCAACAAACTTAGGTTTTAACAGTACATCGACAGAAGATGAAAGCAAAAGAAAAGCAAGGCAGGCCTGATTAGAGTAGTTTCACAAATGCTGAAACTCAGAATGAGCTGAGACTGGCAAGGAAAGCTAAGGATACAAAATGAAAAAAAAGACCAGGCAATCAGACTGGGAAAAAAAGAAAGAAACGATACTTATTTTTCTTCTGAACTCATTTGGTGTCTGTGTGAGCAGTGAGAAGGGTCATATATGAGAGATGCTGTTAATAGGAAGTTGATAACCAAGGTAATTAGGGGGATCATAAGAAAGCAGCAGAAACCATTAGAGACCACAGGGGAGAGTGGTTCTTTTTATCTTTCACTTTAACCATATTGGGAACTGTGGGGGAGAGTAAGGAAAAAAAGGGGAAAGGGGCAGCACGTACCTTCTCTAAGTAAGGACTAGTCTTCCCAGGACCATATCCCAACTCAGCAAAGGGGGATTTCTGGATTCTGGGAGGCAATGAAAGAAGACACAATCCAGAAGGGGGATAGACTAAATCATCAATGTAAGGATACAGAAAAAGGCCAGTCCAGATATATATGTGATGCATTTATAGAAACCTGGAAATATATGTGTGAAATGCTACCAAGCAAAGGAAGAAAAATCAAGAAAATCATTTATATAATATACGAATGCAAAAGAAAACAATTTTGAAAAACTTCAGAACTCTAAAGTCAGTGACCAGCCACGACCAAAACAGCAATCTCTAAACCTTTCTGATGATGCATTCCATCAGTAAAAACTATAAGCACACACCCAATATGTGCACATTTATTTATATATAATGGTACTATCAATTAGAAGGCAGCTAGATGCCACAGTGGACTAAGTGCTGGATCTGGAGTCAGGAAGACCTGAGTTCAAATCCAGATTTAGACCCTTACTAGCTAGTTGATCCTGCACAAGTCACTCAATCTGTCTGCCTCAGTTTCCCCAAGTTTAAAATGGGGACAATAACAGCACCTGCCTCTCAGGGTTATTGTAAGCATATAATGAGATAAAAATTGTAAAGTGCTTAGTACAGTGCTTAATAAAGTTTTACTCCCTTCCCCTAATAAGCATGTGTATCACAAACTTACATAAAACTTACAAAAATATCTATGTGTAGGTATATGTGTGAGTAAACACAAACATATATTTTAAGAATGAGATAAAAAGAAAATAATATTTGATCCTTGAGTCAATAAGGCACCCCTTGTGCTTACTAACCAGGGCAGTAGCACGATCAGAGTTCCACTTTAGAACAAAGCTTTGGCGGCTGTTCCAAATATGAATTGGAGCAGAGACAGACTTGAGGCAGGGAGACCAATTAAGAGGCTACTGTAATGCTACGTAAGAGATGATGAGATCCTGAACTCATTTGATGTGATGTCTGTGTGATTGGTGAGAAGCATCACATAGAAAAATGTTATAGATGTAGAAGTGGCAAGCTCTGGCAATTGACAAGGGGGAAAAGAGAGTGAAGAGTTAAGGAGAGCACAGAGCTTGCAACCCTGGGACACTTCAAAGGATGCTGGGACCTTCAACAAAAATAGCAAAGTTCAAAAAAGTGATCAGGTTTGGGGGAAAGTTAATATAGCAAAATGCAGATCACAAACCCCTACACATCTGCTCATCCTAAGCAACTCATTCTGAGGAGGAGGGGAATAGGGTCATTGCCCACTGGGACACCAACCCTCGGTGCAAAGCCTACTTTCTGAGAAAAGGCCTGACAAAGCCACAAGCCGATGCCAGGGTAAGAGGTAGATGAAAACTGCCCAAAGGGACCAACACCAAGCTCAGAAGGGGAAGGAGAGGGAAGAGTGAAGGAGGCTTGAGGGCTAAAGGTCCGTGTGACTGTGCTGGAATCAGGCCCTCTAACTTGCACACTGCCTCCATTGCACCCTTTGCCTGATCACACACACCTTGGCCTCTGGCCACAGACTCTCTCCATGGAGAGACCACTGCTTCCCAAGAGGGACAAGGAAGGATGCTTCCAGTGTTTTGGCCAAGATGCACTGGATGAGACGGCTTTGCAGACATGGCCAGTGTGTGGTTAAGTTTCACTTCACTACACCTATTAATTATGAGGGAAGACAGGACGGGCGTTAATAGTGACGAACAAAAAGAAAAGAAAGAAGAGAGTCAGAAAATATTTTTTTTAAATATACAGAATACAGCACAAGGAAGTTCAGAAAGGACACAAATAAGCTGGACATTTGATGCTTTCATAGTAAATTTAATACAGACTTTAATAAAAACTGTATATAACAGAAGTACAATTTCATACATAGAACACTGGACCTGAAGTGGGGAAGACCCGAATTCAAATCCAGCTTCTGTCACTTTACTCCCTGTATCACCCTGGGCAAGTCACTTCCCCTCTGTCTGCCTTGGTTTCCTTACCTCTTGGGGTGATAGGGAGTATCAAAGGAGCTAATATTTGTCAAGTGCTTTGTGAAGCACAAGCATTGCCATTAGCTATATATTAGCAATCCTCTCTGTTTTGTATATTGAAATATTCATGTGGATGTTTAAGTTGATAAATGAAAAAGAAGAGAGGGAGGGAGAAAAGGAGAGCTTAAGGTCAGTAAGCACACCAAGAAATTCAATGAACAAAGGAGGGAGTGAGGGCTCTGCTTCCAGAAGCCCCATCAAGCTCACGTAGGCTGAGCTGCTGTTTTCTGAAAAAGCATCGAAACCTTCAGGATACTTGATTGGCTCTAAGTCCCAACCACAAAAGTCAGCCTACAAGGAAGAAAACAGTCATTCATTAAGCACTTATGTATGCAAGGCCATGTGCTAACACATTACAAATATGATCTCATTTGATCCTCCCAACAACCCTCAAATGTAGAGGATAGCACGGTCTCCATTTTCCAATTGAGGAAACTGAAGGAAACAGGTAAAGTGACTTGGACAGGGTCACAAAGTTCCAATGCATCTGAAGCTATATCTGAGCTCAGGTCTTCTTCAGGCCCAGCATTCTCTCCACTGAGTCACTTCATCATTCAGTCAATAAAGATTTATTAAGGGCCTGGTATAGGTCAGGTGTTATGCTAACCAAGCACCTGGGATACAAAGAAAGACCAAAAAAGAGAGTTCTGTTCTCAAGGAGCTTACAGTCTGATGTGGGAAACATGCAAACAGCCACGTCCAAACAAGAAATATACAGACAAAAACTGAGATCATCAACATCGGGAAGGCGCTAACTTTAAGAGAGTGGGAAAGGCTCCCTGTAGAAGTGAGATCGTTGGTGGGATCTGCAGGCTTGCAGGAAAGCCAGGAGGCACAAGTGAGATGGCAGAGTAGTCTATGCATGGCAGGCAGCCAATAAAAATGGCCCACGCAGGAGATGGCATGTCTTTTAAAAGAAGAGCGGTCAGTGCCACTGGATTACAGAGTGGGTGAGAGGAAGAATAAAGGCAGAAAATGTGGAAATGGCAGGTTATGAAGGGCTCTGAATGACCAACAGAGGATTTTGTATTTGATCCTGGAGGCAACAGGGAGACATTGGAGTTTACTGAGTGGGGAGGTGGGGAGATGACAAGGTAACATGGTTGGACCGTGCTTCAGGAAAATGACTTTAATATGTGAAGAGGATAGATTATACCCAATAGTTATAACAGCACTCTCTGTAGGAGCAAAAAACTAGAAACAAAATAGAAAGAACAACAATCACAAAACAACTGAAAATAAATGCAACAGGGACAGGGGCAGCTAGTTGGCACCATGGACAGAGCATTGGCCCTGGAGGCAGAAGGACATGAGTGCAAATCCATCTCAGATACTTCCTATCTGTGTGACCCTGGGCAAATCACTTGACCCCAACTACCCCAAAAAAGAAAAAAATCCTATAAAATTATGAAGAACAAGGTCGGCCCCAAGGAAGATAAGAAAAGACCCCTCCTCTAGCTTCACTAAGAGGTTCCTACTCCACAAATGTGGAATATTGTATAGAACATCAGATTTTGAAAAACATGGCGATTCACTTTATTTCTCTTCTCCCTCTTTTTTCATTTAAAAATTATTTGTTATAAAGGATGGTTCTCTGGGGTGGGATATGGGGCAAAATATTTCCAATTTTAAAAGAAGGATATCAACAAATCCATGTTTTTTTTAAAGTCCATGAATGGTATTCACATTACACAGACTAACACTAGGATGGTGCTACTTCCTCCAAACATTTATTTACATCCCAATAATCACTACCAGAGAATCCTTGAATTTAACTTCAACAAAAAGCACGAGGCTTTTCTTCATTTGATAAGAAAAACAATTTATGAACTAAATGGGAAGTCCTCCCATAATAAGTAAGTTCTAAATGAAGACAGTGATACTCAAAAGAAGCACTAAGGCAGAGTGGGTGGAGTCTGCAGCCTCAGAGCCGAGGAGACTTAGGACAGTGCTCAGCAAACATTAATCACAATCAATAAATGTTTTTTCATTCATTCAAGTAATGTCTCTAACATATACTGGCTGGGTCAGCCTGGGGAAGTTATGTAACTGTCTAGGCAACTCTCAAAGACCTCAAGTTGCTTGAAAGTGCTGCCACGCATTGGTAGAAGGGATTGCCTCACCCAGAAGTTCCCTATATCAATGAAATTACAGGTTCACTTCCTTACCCAGGCCAATGAGGAATTATAGGAGACTGTAGATATCCTCCCAGATTCCAAATTGAAAAGTTTAGAAATAAATGCCCACCAGGTCCTAGTTTATCTTAATAATCTATTACATGGATGTCATTTCTTAATTCAGTTAAAGCTTTTTTACAACTATTTCCTTTTTTAACTTTTCCCACTTTGTGCAAGGGGGGAATAATGAGATTCAGTGAGACATAACGATATATAGAAGGAATACCATATTTAAATTTCATTCAAGAACAGTAATTCAACAAAAATGTATTAAACATCTACCATATGCAAGGCAGCCACCGACTGGGTGCTGGGGAGCAAGAGCAAATAAACCTAGCTCTTCCCTCAGGCTTGGTCAGTATGCCCAAGAAAGAAGCAAGGAAACTAATCAACTGAATCAATGCTGTAATTCCACTCCATACTTGTTAAGTTGTTTTAGTCCTGTCCAACTCTTTGTGACCCCATTTGGGTCATTCTTGGCAGAGATACTGGAGTGGTTTGCCATTTCCTTCTCCAGCTCATTTTACAGATAAGGAAACAGGCAAACAGGGTTAACTGACTTGGCCAATGTCATACAGCTAGCATGTCTGAGGCCAGACTAGAACTTGGGAAGATGAGTCTTCCTGGCTCCAGGCCTAGTTAGATACTATATAAATCAGTGGTTCTCAACCTGTGGGTCGCGACCCCTTTGGGGGTCGAATGACCCTTTCACATGGGTCACAGGGGTCGCCTAAGAAAACATATATTTCCAATGGTCTTAGGAACCGAGACATCACTCCTCTATGGTCTCCAGGCGAGTCCACCCACATGCAGATACACCCACATACAAATATTAAAGGGTCACAGAATTAGGAAGGTTGAGAATCACTGATATAAATGCTTATTCTCTCTTCCTCCCCTCCTCTTCCCCATATAAACATAAAAGTCAGCAACTGGAATTAAATTTCAGAATAGCCTAGAAGAAGAAAAGAATAAGGAAGAAATGAAAGACAAAATAATTAAGAAAGAATAACAAAGTAAATTCAGGGAACTTTAATTCAGATAAGGCAAAGAAGGAGGAATCTATGGGAGGAGTTGGGAATCAAATTAGTGTAAGTAAAACTAATTGCAAGGACCAAGCACTAGTGGAAGAAGAGTGGAAAAATCAATACAACAGAATGAAATGTAAGAAAAACACCAATCTGACCATTATGATAGTAAATGGGAATGAATTAAAACTCCTCAACAAAACAAAAGAATGAAAGAAGGGATAAGAAAACAAAACCAAATAATTTGTTGCAGACAAGAAATGTCTTTTAAAATACACAGTACATATTGTGGCAGCATCTAACACTAAGGCCTCAACTGTGTTAGAGATACTAAGAAATAATACGATGAAGATGGCCTACTCTGAAGTCCTTGGTCTCACTTGAATCTAATGACTCTCCCTTGAATAAGAAGATAATCAATTCCAAGGAAAGAGTTTGATTCCCTGAAACTAAGAGAGAATTAGTCTTGGGTTTATTGTTACCAAACCAAAGGATGAAGAGCAGATATGTCTTTGTTTAATTTAGTTAAGAGAAATATCTTTGTTCGCCTTTGACCAGCCTGAAAGGGGAACACTTCAAAGACAGTAATTGGTTTCAGCGGGGACATTTTTCCCAGGGTAGAGTGGAATTAACATTACTATTTGTTTAGCTGATTAAAAACCCTAACCAAACTAAGTACTCTTACTTTACATTGCTCGGAAATTCAGTCTTTCATTTTAGGATTATTATAAAATCTGGAGTCAGGAAAATCTAAGTTAGAATCTTACCTGAGACTAACTGCAGATCTCTGGGAAAGTCATTCAACCTCTCTCAGTCCCTGTAAAATGGGGCTGATATTAGCACCTACCTCCCAGGATTGTTGTGAGGATCAAATAAGAACATGTGTAAAGGGCTCTGCAAACCTTAAAGCTACGGAGATGGTGGCCATCATAATCTACCTGCGAATTGCTTAGGTCATGGAGAATTCCCATTAGCAGAGGAAGGGCGCCAATTCTATCCATTCTTCAAGCAGGAATGACTTATTAATAAACTGTCTCTGACAATTTGGCTAAAATGTGGAATACAGAGATCTTCTTCTGCAACATATACCAAATAACAAAGTATCTAAATGCTTTGGAGAAAAATTAAACTTATTTTAAAAAGTAGGTAGCCATACACTAACTGCAGGACACCGTAGTCAGAGCTGGCTATATCTAATGCAAAAAATAAACAAAAAGGAAAAAAGAGCTTAACAGACTGCTAGAAAAAATTAAATTGTAAAGATTTATGGCACCTTCCGAATGAGAATATTAAAGTATAAACACATCCCAGCACCATATGGTAAATTTACAAAAACTGATTGCTTGCTCAGGCCCCAAGAAATTTTTTTAAATACTCCAAAAGATGTGTGATCTCATGTCTTCAGATAAGCCCTCCAACAACGGAGACTGTCACTCATCCAATTCTTGTCTAAGTCCTCCCATATACTTGCCACAAGGAGTTTACCCAACATGCTTGATAGCTTCCTCACTTTCTGGTATCTCAAGGAAACACACTGGCAGCAGGGCAGAAATTGAAGATGATTCAACAAGGTCAGAGTTGAATGACTTAACTCTCTTCCTAGGCATGGTCTCTAGAAGGTGACCTGTAGGGTAGAATAGCAACAGGAAGGAAAATGGACAGTATGAAGAGGAAGATGTGTGGGCCTTGGGAGTTTGGATCAGAGTTTCCTAATTCCTCCTAGAGAGGGGCTGCTCTAGAATTCTGCTTTGAAGAAGAGAAGAGTTGAGCTAAAACTGGCTGGGGTGAAGATAAGGACATGTAATCCATAATGCTATAAAAGCTAGTAATCAAAAGGAATATAAGTAAACTATTCAGACATGAAGAGAAACTAAGTAATGTTTTGAATGAGTGGGTCAAAGAATAAATCTTAAAACATGACTGTTAAAGAGAATGACACCAATGATATGATACAACAAACCAAAATTTGTGAGATGCAGTTAAACCACAAAAAAGAAAATTTCTCTTTGAAAAACAAAAACAAAAAATGTAGTTTTTTTCAGTTAAACCACAAAAAAGAAAATTACTCCCTGAAAAAAAGTATTAATAAACTACAAAGAGGATTTCTTAATCTGTCATGTAATTTTTAAAAACAAGAAAAAAACAAGATATTATCAAAGTCACCAAGACTAGAGGAACTAACAACAATGATACTGAAAGCATATGTGATTGCTAAGCCACAGTCATCTCTGAAATATCACAGAGAATGGGAGAGACTGGAGAAGGACAAATGTCCCAGTTTTCAAAAAAAGGAAGAGAATAGAATCTATCAACAACAGGCCAGTGGTTTGACTAGAAATTCTAACCAATCATTAAAGGGATGGTTAGCAAACATTGAGAAAAAGAAGCAGTGATCACAAAGAGCCAGTAAGGCTTGAGCAAGAACAGCTCATGGCAGGCTTACGCCACTGCCTTCTCTGACAGCATCACTAGACTGGTAGATGGGGGAATGTTGGAGATATCATTTACCTAGACTTTGGTAAAGTATATGACAGGTTCTCAGGACATTCTTCTGGAAACACATGGAGAGCTAGGCTGAACAAAAAGACTGTTAAGTGATTTCAGTACTGGACTGGAATGAACACAAAGGCTGGTCATTAATAAACAGCTCAAGGTCAGGTTATAGGGTCTTCAGGACCATGCTTATTGTATCCATGCTAGGCGCTTCCACTTGTTAGTGTTTTTATCTATGTATGACTAGAATATAAAGGCATAAATGGCAAGTTTATCACATGTACAGAAGAGAGAAAACTGGGAGGGAAGATCTAACACACTGAATATTAGAGGCACTATCCAAAAAGACCTAGATAGGTTCAAACATGGGACCAAATTGAAAAATAAGAAATTTACTGTGGAAAAATGTAAAATTTTAAACTTGGATTTAAAAAAAAACTTGACTAACACAAAATGAGAGAGGTGTGGCTAAAAATTAGGGTTGAAAACAGGATTAGAAATGGAAAAAGATCTGGGGGTTTAGTGGCCTAAACTGACAGTATGATACATCAAGCCACCAAAAGAAAAGTCCTTAGGCTGCATTGAGAGGTACAGTGCCTATAATGAGGGATGTGCTAGTTCTGTTCTGCTATTCAGACAACAGCTAAGAGCCATATCGCAGGAAGGGCTAGACAGTGTCCAACGGAGATAAATTAGACAGCATCCAAAGGAGAGCAACCGAGAGAGTCAAGGGCTGCAAGGTCATGCCACAGGAGGATCAATTTAAGAAACCGAGGCTGTTTAGCCAGGAAAAGAAGAGGGGGGAAGGAAACAGAAGAGACATGACAGCTATTCTCAATTATTTGAAAGGCTGGTATACAGGAAATAAATTAAAATTGTTCTACTTAGGGCCAAGAAAATCATATACAGTGACTAAAACAACATAAACAAAAAGAAACACAAAAAACAAGCAAAACTTAATGTTGAAAATTATAAAGAATCAGCACAGCTCAAAAGAAGAAATATGAGAAGATACCCCAATCCCATCCTTGAAAGAGGGACGAGTACCACACATGTAATTATACATCGCACATATCTCCAGGCTTTTTCAACTCTTTCTTGTTTTATTTGGTCTTTAAATAAAATCATTTATTATAAGGGATGGCTCTCTGAGAGGGGGAGTGGCAAGGGGAGGAAGACCAATACTAGGGAAAATTATGGCAATATAAAACAAATAATAAAAACTTATCTTTAAAAATAAATGAATAACAAAAAAAGAAGCTTATTGTGCTGGGTTCTGGAGGGTAGAAATGGGAGCAACAAATGCAAACTGCAAAGAGGCAAATTAAGCTTGACATGAAAACAAGCTTCCTGCCAATTAGAGCTGCCCGAAATGCAATGGGATGCCTCCAAAGCAGTGGGCTCCTTCCCCCTTCAATCTAAAAGATGGATGGACACTTATCGGGCATACTGAAGAGGGGATAGTTGTTCGAGGAAGGATTGGGCCACACGGCCTCTTAACCTCTTTCCAGCTTTGATGTTCTCTGAATAATAGACAAAGAAAAACATCTAAGCTTTTCTGCCCCAACAGGTCTCCCCTTCTACTCCAGCTGACCTCATCCTGTCTTGTTCACTTCTAGAGTTTTACCCAGAAAAAACAAACAAACCAGTCCCACTACAAATCCATTGCCTCAAAATAAGGCATTACAAATCTAACAAATAACAAAGCAAGTAACTAGTCAAGAAAACATATGCAGTACGTGATCTTCCATTTTTAGGATTATGTTTTCTAGTTCTTGACCCAATCAGAATCAAATCTTAAAGTTGGAAAGGAATTAGGCCTATTTTTGCAGATTGCAAAACTGACTCAGAAAGTTAAGTGACTTTGCAAAGGTAACAACTCCTTTGAAGGGAGAATAGAATATGGGTCTCTGGTCCTGTCCAAAGTTCTACTACAGGACACACCTAAGTGGCATAGAGCATTAGGAGCTGAGCATAAAGTCAAGAAGACCCAAGTTCAAATCGAGCCTCAGAGACTTACAAGCTGTCCAATTGTGACCAAGGCACTTTAAAATTTGCATTTCAAAAATTCAATACCCAACTCTGGTTTTCTCAGCAGAAATGCTTGCAAATGCTCTATTTTTAGAGAAGGTCCATTTTTCCCCTGTAGAATTATACTCACTTTTGCAGGGTAAGCTCATCTTGGTTGAACAAGAGTCTTTATCTCTTGGATAAGTACCATTTGCTCTAAAAAACGTTTGTAAACAATATGGAACAGCTAGTCTCCTTTAGTCATTCACCTCAAATTGGCAAAAATCGGGATCAGTTTACAACTACCTCTCCCCCTGTCAAAAATAGCTCCCATCTCTAGTGCTTTTTCCCTCAACTATCCTGTAAGGTACATATTTAACCATCAGTGGGTGGTGCTGAGCAAGCAACAGGTTCCTGTGACCACCACGTGGCAATGCTGAGCAAGCAGCAGGGCCTTTGACCACCAGGGGATGGCGCCAAGCAAGCAGCTGGCCCTGTCCAGCAGTAAGGCACAAGGGCAGTTTAGTACCTGCTTATTCCCAGAACTGACGGTCCTGGGGTGCACCTGGGGATGGCTACCTCTCCCTCCTGGCCCATAAGGTCCCACTGATGGCACTAGACTAAGAAGTCAAAGTGAATTTATCCACTCAGACCTCTCAGACTGAGATCAGCTCAGTCCCCCCCACTAGAAACACTGCTTCTCAGTGGAGTTTATTCATGCTGGAGTAGCACAATACACAGAGCAGCAGCTAGGGGGTGCCAGAGAGCACAGAGCCCAGGCCGGAAGTCCAGTAGACCTGAGGCCAACTCCAGCCTCAGATATTCACTGGCTATGGGACCCTGGACAAATCATTCACCCTGTCTGCCTCAGTTTCTCCATCTGTCAAGTGAGCTGGAACAGGAAATGGCAGGCCATTGCAGTCTCCCTGCCAGAAAAACCCCTAATGGGGTCACTGAGTCAGCCATGACTGGAAAATGACAGAAGCTGCTCTTAGAGCTTGATATACTTAAATCATGACCTTGCAAAAGGAATGAATAAAGAAATAAGAAATAATCAGCACGGATTGGGAGCCTGTCAAGACTTTTCTGCCCAGCACTTTTTGGCCAAAATCACAGTTCAGGCGCTCAGACTCAAACCTCCCAAACACCTGGGTCAAGCAGCCAAGGAGACAGGTTGGTCACCATTGTAATGCCAGCTAGTACAAGGAGCGTGTGTGTGCAGCTAAAAAGGCTAACGCCAACTTGGACTCCATTAAGAAGGAAGGAAAGAAACCAATATTTCTTAAGCACCTACCATGTGCCGAGAACGTGCTAAGCACTTTACAAACGCTGTCTCATTTGATCCTCTCAGCAACCCTTGGAGGGGATTCTACAGTTATCCCCATTTTCCACATGGGGAAATTGAGGCAGAGAGCAGTTAAGTGACTTGGCCAGGCTCCCATGACCAATAAACGTATGAGCTCCTCTGAGATCTGTTCTTCCTGACTCGGACCTTCACCAGCAAGCTGCCTCCGAGGGCCAGAGCTCCCAGGAATAGGGAGGTAAGGGGCCCACTGGACGCTGTCCTCATCGGACCCCATCTGGGGACCGGTTCTCAGCTCCATGGTTCAAGAAGGACATCAGTAAGCTGGAGACTGTCCAGAGGAAGCCAAGCCACACGCCGAAGGGCTATGACTAGCATCTGTAGGACTTTTTCACATAACACTGGTAATGAGAGACCTTGCTTGATAATCTCATTGGAAGGGCCTCTATTGAAGCAGCTACAGGTGTCCTGAGCCTGGAGTCAGGAAGCCCTGCGTTCTCATGTGAACTTGGACACTTACCAGCTATGTGACAGTGGCCGAGTCATTTCTGTCCTGTCTGCCTCGGTGTCCTCAATGGAAAATGAGGATAAACATAGCACCCACCCCTAGGGTTGTTGTGAAGGTCAAATGAGATAATATTTAAAGGCACTTAACAAAGTGCTCTGCACATAGCAGGTATTTAATAAAAGCTTTTTTCTCTCCTTCCTTCTACTATTCTATGTCCTCATCTTCTGGCAATAGATACCACCACAAAACAGCCTAAGAAGAATTAAAATTATACTTTGGTAAACATCATATCCCAAAGTAAAGAATCCACATGTGCCTGGGCAACATTCCTCGAACTATTGTTTCAGTAACATGACTATATATGATGCTGGTTTAAAAATGGGATACTTGATTGAAAATAGCATCTCTCTTATTTTGTAGGCTTTCTGTATTTGAGAACTTCAGTATACACTGTGCTATCCAGAGAGGACATGATTTGGGCCACACACTTCCCAAATCCACAAGACAAGCAGCTGTGGGACTTTAGGGAAGTCACTTAACCTTTCTGAGTCAAGGGGTTGTAACAGAGGGTCAATAAGCTGAAGAACTCCCTTTCAGAGCTGTTGTTACGATCAAATGAGATGATGCATAGAGAACATTCTGCAAACCTTAAATAACTCAGTACAACATCAGCTGCAGTTATTATATAAAGCATATTTACTATGGAGAGCTCCATCTCACAGGGCTGTCGTAAGGATCAAATGAGATAATACATGTAAAGTGCTTTCAACTCTTAAAATGCTATATAAATGTGAACCACTGTTATTATCAAGTGGCAAAAATCAATGAGAAAAGGAAAAAATAATGTCCCCTCTACCAAAAAAAGGCCCAAAGCCCACTTTGGACACACACGACGAATACCCCTGCTCTCTAGGTTTGCGTATTCCCATTACTACGTGACATTAGAAGATGGTGCTTTATTTGAGCAGTATTCTGGAGGGCAAGGGAGGGGAGAAGGGAGAGAAGACGGGAAGATCAGTAAACGTTCCTCACACATAAACCTAAGGTTAAGACTTGCTACTGACTACTCGCCCCCTAAAAATACAGTTTATAAATAGACCAATGTTCCCTAGTAATATGATCAGTGTTCATAATGGCAAAGTACAGGCTCTAAGTTAAATTCCTAAGAAGAATATTATCTGTTAAAACAGCAATGAATTTGGAGCTCCAGAAGCTCAAGCAAGAGCAGCCTCATTATGATCAGGCCCTTAAGAAACTAGCAGAGCATCTCCATTTACTTTAAAACTCTAGATGATTTTGCCATTGAAAACAAGTACCACTGAAACTCATCCACAGAGGAGATTGCAATTTACAAGTCCAAAACCGGTTTAACCCAGAGCACTGTTTCAAATATTAAAATGAGGATGCTCATTTCCTGCAGTGGTAAAACCCTCCATCTAGTTTATTGTAACTCTGTATAGCATATTAAATGCATTCCCAAGTCATCAACAGAGGACCAAGCCCTAGTAAAGTAGGGGAAGTGGTACCAAGGTCAAAATCCATCGTAGGCTGAGATTTTTCAATTAAATTGTGGTGATTATCAACCCTTTACTCACATTATTATAACTGTTGTATCTGTCTATCCTACTCTTTGATCAGAGAATAAGATACAAGCCTTTAATGAGAAAACAAAGAAGAGAGAAATAATAAGATGGAAATGCAGGCTGGAAATACGTGTTGCACCTCTGGGTACCCTCCTTCCTTAATGTGAGGACCCTCAGAAAAAGCTATACTAGGTTCAAGGCACTCTGGATTTACATCCACTCAAAAGCCACAGTGCAGGAGTCCCAATGCGCATGTTTGCCTTTATAAGTCAATCAGAAGACACAAACACATTAAAGCAAAGGCATTTAAAGAACAGCATTGCCCAGAAAGTTAGACTAGAACATTTCCTGAAAAACATGGGGCACAGTCTCCCACAAATACATGCACCACCAGGAGGAAATGTGGACAGACCCAAGGAACATATGTGGAGGGGCACAGATCAAGGGGCACCTCATGCATGCAATGTTGCATAGCTGGCAATGTCTTTTGGGGAGGTTGTCATGCTTCTCTCACTAGTCTTATGGTTGCTACCGGATATTAGAGTCATTGATCTAGCGGTTGTGCAGATCAGTTGTGCCCCTGGCTCCAGGCAGGGTCCTCATCTGGAATGCCATCTCTCCCCTCCAGAAGCAGAGAATGAGCTGTGCCATTTTGTTCAGCTTAGAGCCCAAAGGCTTACACTTCAACTCTTTCAGGGAAGGAGGTAGGCCCTTCAAAACCACAGAACTTACAAGATGGAAAAAAAATCTTAGATTAATTTCCTTATGGAAAGAAAGTAGCTATCAGTCTCCATGGTCTTAGCTGTGTGCCATTTTTTTTCTCTCCATGAAAATGTTTCTTCCAGGAGATCATCCTACTTTGGAAAAACAAACAGCCACCCCTGTCTAGATAAAGAGAAAATGAAAGCATTAAATGTGACAATAAACCTTTGCCCTCCTGCTTGCCAAAGCTCTGACTTGGGCTTAAAAATTCTTTAGTAATTCCAGATGAACCCCTTATGGAAATTCTGCTCCTTTAAACTCAGGGAGGGGGTACATGGAAAGACGATTAAAAATCATACCATTAAAAAGGAAGAAGAGGTCTCCCATGCAAATGAATGAAAAAGAAAAAGGCAAGATAAAAAAAATCCATAACATCCAAACATAATGCTTCACCCTCCTGTCTTTACAACCATGTGGCTTACAATAAGTCTCCCAAGCTTTGAGTTGCTCTACACATGCAAGACTTGGAAAAGGGTAGGAAAATAAACCTCTAACACAGTGGTTCTCAACCTTCCTAATGCCACAACCCTTTAATACTCATATGTGGGTGTATCTGCATGTGGGTGGACCCGCCTGGAGAGGGATAGAGGAGGCGTGTCTCGGTTCCTAAGACCATGGGAAATATGTGTTTTCTGATGGCCTTAGGCCACCCCTGTGAAAGGGTCATTCCACCCCCAAAGGGGTCGCAACCCACTGGTTGAGAACCACTGCTCTAACAGGAGACAAGTCAGGTTCCTTACAGGGTTTCAGACCTAGAAGGGCTTTTCAATATCTAGCCCAACATATTTGTGTTTTGTGGAAACACAGGCTGAGAAAATTAAGGCCTCATCCAATGTCAAACATAAAGTTGGTGAGAGAACAATGACTAGAATCTATGTACTACAAACTCATAGTCTAGTGGTCTTTCCACTGTACCAATTATCTACAAGAGATCTGGGTTAGGTGAAAACACTGTTAATCATACTTTATAGAACCAAGCAAAATAATAACAAAATTCATTGAAATAAGGGAAATCATGAAAAAAGGTAGGAATGAATGGAAAATGGCACCTCTCGGTCTCCAACTATATTATAAGACAGCAGTCATCAAAACCAATTGGTACATGTTAAAAATTTGAAAAGTAGCTCAATGGAATAGAGTACAGAAGGAAGAATCAGAAACAATAGAATTAACTAATTGACTATTCACTTAACCGGAAAACACTAATTACATAGGAAAGAGCTCCCATTTGATAAGAACTGCTGGGAAAAGCGGAAAACAGGATGGCAGAAATTCGGTTTAGACTGCTGTCTTACTTCATATACCACAATAAATTTGAAATAGATATGTGACCTAAATATTAAAGCTCATACTATTAAAAACCTAGAAGAAAAACCTTTCATAGGCATGACTAGGGAGTGAGTTCCTAATCAAACATGGGATAATGATAAAAGAGAGAGATAAAATAGATCATTTCAACTGCATAAAATTGAAAAGTTTTGCATAAACAAAATGGATACAACTAAGATAAGAAAGGAAGCAATCAACTGGGAAAACATATTATCAACTATCTCTGATAAGGGTCTGCTTTCCAAAAGATAGAGGCAATTAACAGAAATGTATAAGAAGGAAAGGCATTTCCCTAGGCCTAGGGGGAATGGACAAAGGCTATATAAACAGTTACAAATTATTAACAAGCATATCAAAGACTGTTCTAAGTCACTAATAAGAGAAATGTAAATCAAAACAACCCTGATGTTTTACTTATATCATACCTAGCAAATTGGTCAAAATGACAAAATACGGAAACTGTCGATGTTGGACGGGCTAGGGTGGGCACATCAATGGGATAATTGGGAATCAGTCCAACCATTCTGGGAAACAATCTGGAACTATGTGAAGAGAGTGACTAAAACGTCTGTCCCCTTCAACACAGAGATTCTACTTATAGGCATATACTGCAAAGAATTCAATGATAAAAAAGAAAGGCCCCATATTCATCAAAATATTTAAAGCATCACTTTTGTAGCGGCAAAAAAAAAAAAAGAAAAAATACCCATTGACTGGTGAATTACTAAACAAATTGTGGTATGCAAATGCACTATAAGAAATGAATATAGAGAATGATGGGAAAACTGACATGAATTGATGGGAAAGTAAGCAGAATAAGAGAAATAATATATACAATTACTACAATAATGTATATGCAAAGAAAAACACAACAATCAAAATTGGATGCTATGAGACTATGACAATCAAGTTTGATTGAAGAAGAGATAAGACAAGGCACATATTATCAAATATATCTTTTGTACTGCTTTTCACTGTGCCTGATATTCAAATAATCTTAATTCCAGAGCTAGATAGAACCTCCGGGACCAAGTCCAATCCCCACATTTTACAGATGAAGAAACTGAGGGTCAAAGAGGTCAAGTGACTTCCTCAAGGTCACACAGACAGTAAGCATTAGAGGCAGGATGTGAATCCATGTTCTTTGACTCTTCTGAGTCCAGAGGCAGCGCTTTTTCAACTGTACCAGGCTGCCTCCTTCATTCTTCCATTAGTCTGTTATTCTTCAGGGTGGTAAAGAACCTCAAGAATTCCCTATTGAAATGAAACACCATTTAACAAATATTTCGTGAGCCCTTAACACAAGCAAAGCCCTGGTGGCCATGCCAAGTTGTATAAGATACGGTCTCTGGACTCAATGAACTAAGTCTAGTGGAGGAAAACAAGAGATTTACCCCAAGATGATGAGATGATAGATCATTCAAGGCACTGTCCATGGCCAAGTGCTGCAGATGAGACAAAGGAGAGGTCACTTGGAGCTAGCTAGGGTGGTGAGAGAAGATTGTCATGGAAGAAGGGTCACTGAAGCAGAGCCTTCAAGAACAGGCAGAAGGATTTCAAGAGGCACACACCCAACAGAGACATTTCAGGAAGAGAAGCCTCAAAAAGTCAAAACAACAAACAAAAACAGGGGTGGGGAGGGCACAAGTAGTATTAAGGACAAGCATGTAGGCAAACTGACCTAGAACAAAGAGAGGCAAAGACAGGAAGAGCTGGAAAGAGAGGCTGATGCCATGGGGAAAACCTTGAATGAAGGCTTAGAGGGTTTGGACTTTGCATCTAGGAGGCATCAGAGAGGCATCATAGGGTTCTGAGCAGAGTAGGCACAAGCTCATAGCTTGCATTAGAACTTTATTTGGACAGCTGGCCTATAGGTTCTGCCTATACAGCATACCAAACCTGAAAAGAACAGAAAAGAGAGTGGAAGGTACTTTCCATTGAACAATGCTGTCTATTGTCCCTGAAATTTCAGCTTATCAGGTGAGTCCCAGTCCATTTAGAGATAATGGCTCCTAATGAAGCAAGCTGATACAGCCTCACAAAGAAGAGGCTCTAGAGTCTAGGAAGATTTCAAAATGAGGCTGTTTTCTTAAAGAGAGTTAGCTTCCAAACGCATCTAGCTCTACTTACTAGATACTGTATGCCCCCACCCCCACCCAACTGTGTACACTAAACCTGGGGTGGGGAGCCTGTGGCCTCGAGGCCACATATGGCCCTGTAGGTCCTCAAGTGTGGACCTCAAATGGCTTTAATAATCAGACTCAAGCTAGACATTTTGACTAAGATTCTCCACCTCCCCCACCCCACCCTGTAATGAGAAGACACCATATAAATGAGCTGAAACTGAGAATTTGGTCAAAAAAGTAATTTCCAGATTACATCCTCAATTCGATTATGAGTTAATTCAATTATACTGTTGGTACTGATCATTCATTTCCATTTAAAACTTTAAGTAGACTTCTTCGACCTATGTATTCAGAGTGGTCACTAGATGTTTCTAGTTGTGTAGATGTTTAGCATCTGTTTCAGGTCACCTGGATGCTATCACGGTTTTTTCACTGCTGAAAAGAACCAAGAAAAAACAACTCCAGAAATAGCTGAAAGGAGTTGGGGGGAATGAGGGGGAGACAAAACACAGTCTTCACACCTCCTGCAATTAAAGCAATTTGCTTACTCCTTAAACTAATATATCATTTGAAGATAATCATTTATTAAGCCTCTACTGCATGCAAAGCACCCAGTTTAGTCCAGAATAAACCCACTGGGGCCAGCCTTGGAAAAAGTAATTTAAAAAGATATCTATTCATTCTGAAGAACTGGATGATTAGGTGAGAACAAGGTAGAATAGAAAATTGGCATTTTCCTGAAATCTTCCCAATGGAAAGAAGTTGAATCATTCTTTTCACTTTTAACCTGAAGGAGTCTGACAAATCATGACTCAGTGGGCTAGGTTAACCACCACAGTGGATATTTCTGGGGCTTCATTTTAAAAAACTTTCTGTCCTCTCTAGAACTTCAATTCCTCCCCTTCAATGCCTCCACTAAACAACAACCAAAACTTAAAAGAATCTTTTTTTGGGGGGGGGGGGGAGGGAAGATTCCAAATTTTCCAGGGCTTTCAGCACCATGAGGTACTTTCCCCCACCCATCAGGAGCTGCAAATCCTAGAACCTGTGTCCACATAGGGTTGCCTGGGGACACTGAGAGGTTAAGTGGCTTAGCCACGGTCACATAGTCACGATGTGTCACAGGTAAGGCTTGAAGCGAGGTCAAGTCTTTCCCTTCCTCACACTCTGCAGCTGACATGTGATATTCTATCCGCCAGCTACCTGCCTCAGCAAAGGCTGGTCCTCCATGTCTGCAATGTACGGCTTCACAGAATCCCGAGCTTTTTTCAAAGTTCAGATCATATAACATTTCCTTCTGAAGGTTTTCCTTAATCCCCTCAACTTACAGTGCTCCCTTCAAACCAATTCCTAGGCCTCACTTGACACATATTTTTCTGCCCTCACCCGCAACAGAATGTAAGCTACTTGAAGACAGGAACGGTTTCACAGGAAAAGATGACCATCAAGGATTGGGGAATGGCTAAGCCATGGTATCCATGAATGTAATAAAATAGCACTGTCATGAGAAACAACAAATACAAAAGAATTAGGAGAAACATGGGAAGAATTTTAGGAAATGATGCAGTGAAGTAAGCAGAATCAGAAACACAATATATGCAATAAGTACAATAACAAGAAAGTAAATGGAAGGACCAAAAAAACAAAACTAGGGCACTACATAATACATCAGGTCCAAGCATGCATCCAGAAGAGCTGAGAAAAGGCACTGCATGACCTTCAGTGAACATGATGGGGGATTACACATACGAAATATTGAACATACTGTCAGACATCATCAATGTGTTGCTTCGTTTATTACAACTGGGCTTTTTTTTTTCTTATTCGTCACCAGGGAAGGCTTATTGGGAGAAAGGAGAGGGAAACAAGATATTCAGAAATGAACGTGAAATAAAAACAAGAGAAATCAATTAAATAAAGAAAGAAAGCTATTAAAAACTTGAGCTACCATTTCAAGGAGAAGCTTGAGGTCAATAAAAAGTACCACCTAATCTCCCAAGTGTAAGGCAGCCTTCTCTTCTCTTCTTCCTACTCAATTCTTTGCCCAAGTCACTGTCCATCTGCAGTGTCCAAGAACTAAGTACTGAGGGATCCACTGAAGGATTTCCCATCCAACGAGATATCAGAGTCTGCACAATAGGCATTCTTCATCTACTTGGTTGTTCGATGGGATAGTGAGGCTGAACTCTTTAGTAAACACAATATCACCTTCAAACAGAGGGATCTCATCCCCTTTAAAGAGGCCCTCTTCAATTTAGAGTCTGTGCTGGACATCCTCCATAACAGCACCTATGTTGAATATGCATCTCCTTTATTCCTAGGAAACTCTTAAATTTTTCAAGACAGTTTACATGATTTGCTGAATGTGTACATATGATGCTTTACCCACTACATGGATGAAGAAGACATAGATATCATCCTTATAACATCTGAAGAGACAAAACTAAGGAGTGGCAGTTATTATGACAGATAAGGAAATAGTCAAATCCATGATGAAGACATTTAATAGGAATGTTGGTTTATCTGGTACACATTCAGAAGAGGGTGACTGTTAAGGTTAGAGAACTAGAGACTATGCCATAACACTAGAACGAGTTGAAGGAACTGGGAATTATGTAATCTATAGACAAGATTTGGGATGGAAGTGTGGGAGAATGATTACTGCTTTATAAATCTGGAAGTGCTATATCAAATGTCTAGGATTATTCAAACAATAGAAAAGTCCTCACAGGGAAGAACTAGATATATTCTGCTTGGTCCCACAGAACCGGAACTCAAGTGTGAAAAAATGGAGGCGGTAGGCGGCAGCTCAATATAGAGAACATTATCCTAAAAATATCACCTCCCTGAAATGGAATGGGTTACCTCAGGACACAGGTAAATTCTCCATCACTGGAGGTACACCAAATAGAGACAGGACTAGGCAGGGATTAATCTAGGTGATCAGTGAAGTCCCTTTCTGCTGCTATGATTCTATTATTCTAGTCAAGAAGGCTTCACTGAGAAAGAAGTAGAACATGTACAGGGCAGATTTGAAACAGGGTTGAGAGAGGGTGTTCCAGATTGGGAGGTAGGAAAAAAGACTAGCAAAGGTGTGAGAAAGGCAGAAAAAAGAAACCATTTTCTAAACAGTGAGATTAGCTTCACTGAAGCTTAGGGTTATGGAGTAACTACAAATAAAGTTAGATAGATATGGGGTCAGATTAGAGGCTACTAAATATAGTTATTTAGAGCCGGAAACACCTTCAGAAGTCACCTTGGCCAACTCCTTCATTTTACAGATGAGGAATCTGAGCTTGAACTTTATCCTATAGGCTCAGAAACCACTGAACAGTAGAGAAAGCTATGATGAAAGCAAATATTCCCAGAAGAATACTGGGGTAGTGCCTAGAGTCAGGCAGTCCTGAGTTCAAACCAGTCTCAGATACTTGCTAGTTGTGTGACACTGGGCAAGTCACTTCACCTCTGTCTGCCTCTGTAAAATGAGGACCATAATAACAACCGACCTCCCAGGGTTGTTCTGAGTATCAAGTGAGATAATAATTGTAAAGTAACTACGATCCAGTAAGTACTACATAAATGTCAATTACGATTATTCTTATTATTAGAGGAAAAGTAGACTCGGAAGTTTGGTAAAGAGGGAGTTAAGATAGTGCCGGCCAAATAGCAGGTGCTAGGTGTTTGATTCCAAGACATTATGCCTGCTCGGAACTGGAATGTCTACCAGGTGATTCAGGAAAGTTTCCATAAAACTGTACTAGCTTTTTAAAGAAACCCTCCACAATAAACTCAATGGAACAAAACTGCCTCTCCAGCTCTTACTCCAGCCAACTCCAGGGCGGAAATGGAAGAGAACAGACAGTACCTGAGCAGCACACCAGGTACCATCACCACTACAACAACCATCACTGCCAGGGCAGGCAAGCCAGCCACGCTACATAATAAGGCATGTACAAGTAGACCAAACGAGCCATCCGACCTCAAGCACCACCTCCCCTTCACTCTGTTGCAGATACTCCAAGAGCCCTGGGAAGAGTAATGCCTCCCAGACTATCAACTCTATCTCCAGCCTGGTCCCTGAGGTCAGCAGAGAGAACACTTAAGGAGAGGGGACCTGGCAACTGCATCTACAGGTGATTCAGCCGCTATCTCCTTCAGATGGACAGACAGCTACTGAAAATCAAGAAATAAAGTTCTCAACAAGAGAATCCTAAGCACTGACAAATGATTCAGCGTCAAGAACAGATGCTACTTTATCAATGAAAATGACATGAAAAAGATGAATTACCATCTGCTTTGCCTCTACATCTTAAGGACCACTCGGCCTTCCCATATGACTTGCAGCTGAAGCCTGGTACACGGGATGTCTCCCCCTAAGAGAATGGGACCTCCCGGAGAGCAGAGACCATCTTACTTTGCTAACTGTATCTGGGTTTAGCATAGAGCTATGCACACAGTAGGTGCTTAATAAATATTTTGAATTCATTCATCTATTCACTTATTAATAGGTTTTTAAATAATATGAATTTTAGAGTTCAAACCAAGGTTCTTCATTTCAAAGCCAAGGAAACCAAGTCCCAGACAGCTTAAGGGGTGCATGAGGGGGAAAAAAGGTTTAGAATCAAGGGACTTGGGTTTGAATACCAACTCTGACACTTTCTAACTTGTGTCCAAGAGCAAGCCATTTATGGAATGCTGAAAGTGGTTTCCTCACCTGTAAAATGGGGATCTGACTTACACTACCTATCTCCCAGAAGATTTGGAACATTTTCAAGCTCTTTTGAACTACTACTATTCTTTAGTGACTCATCCAAGGTCACAGAGCTTGAGCAGAGACTCAAACCCAGGTCTGTGACTTCTTGCTTGCAGAATTCAGTTAGAACATGGCCACTCATCTTTGGGTTTGCCACAATTCTCTCATTCCATGGAGATTTTGAAATATCTCTGTTATGTCTTCCTCATTCCGTAGTTCTATTCCTATCTAATGGTCATTTACTGCCTTGGATCTCTTCCTACAGAACACATAAGGTGGAAAAAGGAAAGTAGAACTGCATCATATTTTTTTAATTATAAGACTGCTCAAATTGCCTAAAAGAACCAGCTGAAAACACCTGATTTTCCAAGTGTGAACAGACCAAGGGGCTCTTAACCTATTTTGTGTCATAGACACCATAAACCCTTCTCAGAATAATGATTTTAAATAACGGAAGAAAATGCTAAATTTCAATTCAAGGTTAGGGAAAATAAGGACGATTTTTTTTCTCATTCAAGTTCACAGACACTTTGAAATCTATCCAGGGATTCCTTGGTTTGTGGATCCTACATAAAGAACTCTTGGACTAGACTAAGCCTTAAACTTTTTTCATGGAGCCACTTACCCCACATTACCCCAATGAATCCTAGCCAAAGAAAAGTAACAAAGTTTTTCTAAAATCACTGTATGTGTGTGGGTAAGTACCTATTTCCATGCTTTCAAAAGGTGTTGGAGAATCCTTTATAGTAATCCCTTTTCCCTGGAATCTGCCATAAAAACAGGACAGCAGCAGTGCTGGCTGCAAATTACCCTCTAACCCTTCATAGATCAAACTGTCCTCTTTTTAAAAGATGTTACAATAATCTCATGCTCGTAGAGCTCTTAATCTGAAACATTTTAATTTTACCAAAATTAATTACCATTCTTTTTGGTTGGGGGGAAGAAGGAAGAAATAAGAAACATGACTAAAATCAACAGAAAAAAGTCTTGCTAGGTAGGAGACTTGAGGCGGATTTCACAATCAACTTCTAATTTGGCAAAGGGTTAGTTACATAAGAGGCTTCTGGGACTCAATTTCTACAGCACAAAATAGAGAGTCAATATCCAGGATAGATAAGGGATTACACAGAACCATCGATAGTAAATGTCAGCCAGACAGTGGAGAGTACACTACATTAAGAGGCAGGAGACCCTGATTCTAATCTTCACACTACTGCTTACTAGCTTAGGAGCACAACCTTTAAAAGCTTGAGTTGCCTATCTGTAAAATGGGAATACCACAGAATCCGAATAAGAGGGATCTTAATCAAGTAAGCTTTGGAGGCCCCAAGCTGTGAGAGCTGATTATTCCTCTACAGTGTCTTAAGTACTAAACAGTACATGAAGCATGGAATGGAGATGAGGAAGAATCATTCACCCTAGGAACAAATCAGCTTCTGCTGCCATCTGGACAGCACATTTTAGGAAGAACATTTGGGGAACTACCTAGAGCAGGGGTCCCTGAACTGGTTTGGGTTTTTTTTTTTGATATTTTGACAACTATATTTCATTACAATTGATTTCTTTTATAATTTTATGTATATATGTGTGTATACATAGATATAGATACAGATACAAACACATACATACTACACCTGAAAATTTTTCTAAAGAGTTCATTCCCAAGAGTGCCAAAGGGACCCATGATGCACAAAGGGTTGATAATCCTGCTCAAAAGAGTGACCAGACCGGCAGAAGGAGGTGACTGCCCCACTGCACTTCTGTGTAGTTTTGTATTCAGTTCCAGAAAGACACTGCCAAGCTGGAACACTGCCACAAAGTAGTCACTAGGAAAGCTGAGAGGCCTAGACACCATACCAAAATATGCAGCACTTCTTCAAAATTCTGATCAAAGGAAGTGCAGGTACAAAAAAAAGGGAAGGGGGAGAAGTGGTGAGAAAGAGGTTTATAAGCACTTTATTTGAATTCAAAGAGGGCTTGCTCTGCCTGGCCTCAAAGGGAAAAACTAGGAACAATGAGAAGGAATTTTAGAGAAGCAAATTTAAGCTTGAGATAAGGAAAAACTGGTTCCCAAGTATCAAGGCTACCCAGAATGCACTGGACCAACTCAAGAATAGTGAGCGCCACCTCTCCTCCCCCTCAAAGCTAGATGCCACTTGATGAGTATATTGTAGAGTGGATTCTTGGTCAGGTGTGGGTGGGACCTCTCAGAGAGCCTAAGAAGTTCCTTCCAATTGCGAGATCCTATAATTTACAATTCATTTAGAATCAAAATATGATTTATGCTTCTGGAAACAAAACAGCCAAAGGGGTAGGGCTGTATTAGCCCAGTGACATACCTTGGGTACCTTTTGCAGAAGCCTTTCATAACCTGGTCTCTGCTTACCTCCCTAGTCCTCTTCAGCTTACTGTCCCTTTGCAGACTCTCCAAACCAGGGTCAATGCCCTGTTGGCCGCTACTCCCACGTACCCCTCCAAGTCCCAGCTCCCGGCTTTTGCACTAGACGTCCTCCGTGCGTCAGATTCTCTCCATTCTCCACCTTCCTGGCTTCCTTCAAGCCTCAGCTACAAGGCCACCTTCTCCAAAAAGTCTCTCAGTCCTGCTTAATGTTAATGCCTTTCCTTTGAGATTTTTTCCAATTTATCCAGTAAATAGCTTGTTTCTACATAGGTGTTTTCATGTTGTCTCCCTCAATTATACTGGGAACTCCGTGAGGTCAGGGACTGTCAGAGCCTTTCTTTCTACCTCAGTATCTGGTCCACAGTAAGCACTCAATAAACACTTGCTGATCTGTTTAACAGAGTAGGGGTCTCTAAAGTGGAGGCCACAGAGCGACTGCGAGAGGCATGTGATTAACCGCTTGGAGGATAGGAAAATGAACCAATTGTGGGGCAATGTTTCTAATACAGCTTTACCATTGGCTGCATCTAACCCTATCCCTCCCACAGCTGGCTTCCCTTAGCAATAACATTTTATTTGGCCCTCAGGACAGTTACAATATAACCTAAACTCAGGTACCCACAGCATGTAGGCACAATTCCCTGACCACTATCCCCCAAATCCCCATACCCTGCCCCCTAGGTCATGGAAGAAAGCCATGGCAGGGATCCGTCATTCAGTGGGCTCTGCACTCTGGAAATGCTCCAGCAAAATGCCCTCTCCTCCACCCTACTTTCTATTTTTTCAGAAGGAAAGAAAAAGCAGGCCCAAATACTACATTATTGGCCCCATGCCCTCATCAAACCCACAACCCTCCCAAATTTCCCTATTCCTCCCCACTGTCTTTCCAGTCTGCCAGGTCCTTGAACTCTTTATCCTTGAATGCTCAGTCCTCTCAAACTGCTCTCTTCCAAGTCACCCTTGGTGTCTTAACTGCCAGACTGATGCCCTTTTCTCAGTCCTCAGACTTCTTGACCTCTCTGCAAGATTTGATACTGCTAATCCCATTCTCTCCTCTCTGGGTTGCTGAAATGAATGAATGAAAAAGCATTTATTTTACAGGTTCTTAACCTGGGAACCATGAACTTTTAAAAATATTTTGATAACTGTATTTTAACATAATTAGTTTCCTTTGTAATCTTACGTATTTTACTTACCATGTTAAAAAAAAAAACATTCTGAGAAGGGGTCCATAAGCTTCACCAGACTAGGGACAGGGTCCATGACACAAAAAAGGTTAAGAGATTTGATGTATTTATTTATCTTGACTTCTTTACTCTTTACTATAGACCAAGCACTGCGTTAAATACTAAAGCTACAAACACATGAGTGGAAACAGTCTCTGCCTTCAAGAAGGTCATATTCTAAGGAGGGAGGCAACACAGAGAGAAGTGGTAGCCCAGAGGGAAAGTTACAAGAATGTGGAGTGGAGCCATAGGGAAGGAGATAAACACACTCTTGCCAGTGGCAATGGCAGGGTTGATTTCAAGCCGCTCCTGAACTGGATAAAGGGGGAAATGCAGGGATGGAAGGTATGCAGTACAGAAAAATGACTGGATAGAAGATGGCGTGACTAGGGCTGCCTACGCAGAGTGGGTCAAGTGAGGCACTCACCACAATCAGGTGGAGGGATGGGGTTCCTTAGCTGAAAAAGTTAAGTCCTTCTGGGTATGGTCTTTGGTCTGGTTGAGATGATAGTGGTATGTGAAGGAAGCTTGAATCTGACTAGATATTGTGGGCCAATGAAGTCCTTATTGATGGGGGTGGAGAGGCAAGGAGGTCAGGAGTTCTCCAGGTTAGGGTCTCTGGTTAGGGAGGATGGGGCAGGGAGGAGGATTTCCACTGTATCATTTCTAAAAAATCTTCTCCACATAAAGACATGGAAACAAAATATTCAAACCCTTTTTAAAAATCTTCTAAATTACAAATTCAAGTGCCTTTTAAATTCATTTGTTAAAAATATAAAAATGTAACACCTTCCAATATTTCTTCTTCAGGGAGGTGGAGTCAAGACGACAGAGTAAAGGCAAGGATTTACTCTCCAAATCCCTCCAAATACATTTAAATAATGACTAAACAAATTTTAGAGTGGCAGAATCCACAAAAAGACAGAGTGAATCAATTTTCCAGCCTGAGACAACTTAGAAGGTTGGCAGGAAAGGTCTAATGCACCAGAGTAAAAGAGGAGCACACTCCAGCATATCGTACCAGGTACCAGCAAACCAGGAGCAGGCCACAGGGTAACTGAATCAGTAGCAGCAGTAGCAGTTTCCAAACATCTCAGCCTACAGACAGTAAGGGGATTGGACAATGAGTCAAAAGGAGATTTACAGGGGTCCCTTTACTATCAACTGGGACAGGACTCTGTTGCATTGCCTGTACTTGGATCTGGGTCACAGTCCTGGGTCTTAGTCCCAGTAAAGAAGGAGCACTAGCACAGCAGAGTTTGTGGCCACAAGTGAGGTGGGACCCCAGTCACAATTCCAGGGTTTAAAAAGGTGCTTGTGGTCAATCACAAATCAGTGCACAGTACAGGAGAGGAGTAACACACCTCTCCCTAGATCACACCACCTTGGAAGAGCCAAAACCTTACATGTCTCCAGAATTACCTCTGAAAACAAATGCACAGAAAACCTGAAGCTCGGGACAGTGCCCCCTCTACTTGGGAAGCAGAGCTCCACTTTAGCATAGAGTTAAAAGTCAAGAAATAGGCTGGAAAATTAACAAACAACAGAAAAAGGCTCTGACCAGAGAAAGTTACTATAATGACAAGGAAAATCAAATCACACACTCAGAAGAAGACAACAAAGTCAAAACGCCTGCTTCCAAAGCCTCAAAGAAAAATATGAATTGGTCTCAGGTCATGGAGGAGTTCAAAAAGGGTTTTAAAAATCAAGTAAGAGAGGTAGAGGAAAAATTGGGAAGAGAAAGGAAGGTGATGCAAGAAAAACATGAAGAAAGAATCAACAGCTTGGTAAAGTAGACACAAAAAATACTGAAGAAAATAACACCTTAAAAAATAGAACAGGTCAAATAGTAAAAGAGGCCAAAAAAAAAATCCAATGAAGAAAAAAATGCCTTGAAAAGTCAAACTGGCCAAATGGAAAAGGATATACAAAAATTCACTCAAGAACTCCTTAAAAAATATAATTGACCAAATGGAAAAGGAGGCACAAAGTTGCTCACTGAAGAAAATAATTCCTAAAAAATAAGAATTGGGCAAGTGAAGCTAATGATTTTACGAGACATCAAGAAACAATCAAACAAAATCAAAAGAATGAAAAAAAATAGACGAAAATGTGGAATATCTCATTGGAAAAACAAATGACCTAGAAAATAGATCTAGAAGAGATAATTTAAGAATTATTGAACTACCTGAAAGTCATGATTAAAAAAAAGAGCCTAGATGTCATCTTTCAAGAAATTATCAAGGAAAATTGCCCTGATATCTAGAACCAGAGGAGAAAATAGAAATTTAAAAGAATCTACTGATAACCTCCTGAAAGAGATCATAAAATGAAAACTTCCAGGAATATTATAGTCAAATTCCAGACCTCCTGGATCAAGAAGAAAATATTGCAAGCAGTCAGAAAGAAACAATTCAAATATTGAAAAGCTACAGTCAAGCTAACACAAGATTTGGCAGCTTCCACATTAAAGGATTGGAGGCCTCAGAATACTATATTCCAGAGGGCAAAAGAGCTAGGATTACAACCAGGAATCACCTACCCAGCAAAACTGAGTATAATCCTTCAGGGGGAAAAATGGACATTAAAAATGAAATAGAGGACTTTCAAGCATTACTGATGAAAAGACCAGAAAATCTGACTTTCAAATACAAGATGCAGAAGAAAGATAAAAAGGTAAACAGGAAAGAGAAATCATAAGAGATTTGAAAAGGTTAAACTATTCTTATTCCTACATGGGAAAATATTCATAACTCCTAAAAACTTTTTCATTATTAGGGCAGTTAGAAGGAATATACATAGACAGAAAACAGAGGTGTAAGTTGAATGTGATAGTACGATTATCTAAAACAATAAAATTAGGGGATGAGAAAGAATGCATGGGAAGAAAGGGGAAAGGGAGAGGTAGAATGGAATAAATTATCTGACATCAAAAAGGCCTGAAAGAGATTTTACAGTGGAGAAGAAAATGTAGGAACCAGAGAGGTGATCACATGGACTTTACACTCATTAGAACTGGCTCAAAGAGGGAAAAATATACACACTCAGTTGGGTGTAGAAATCTATCTTACCATGCAGGAAAGTAGGAAAGGAAGAGAATAAGAGAAGTGGAGAAGCTAAAAGTCAGAAGCAAAACTCTTTTGAGAATGGACAGGGTAAAAGGACAGAGAGAGTAGTATAAACAGGGTGAAAATAGGATGGCAATCATCACTGTGAAAAAAAATTTTTTTTACAGCAAGTTTCTCTGACAAAGACTTTGTTTCTCAAACATATAGAAAACTGAGTCGAATTTATAGAAACAAGAGGCATCTCTCAAATGGTCAAAGGATATGAACAGGCAGTTTTCAGACACAATAATCAAAGCCATGAAAAAAATGCTCTAAATCACTACTGATGAGAGAAACACAAATTAAAACAACTCTGAGCTACTACCTCACACCTTTCAGATCAGCTAATATGACAGACAAGGAAAATGACATATGTCGGAGGACATGTGGGAATATTAAAACACTAATGCACTACTGGTGAAGTTGTATACTGATTCAACCACTCTGGAGAGCAATTTGGAACTACGCCCAAAGGGCTATAAAACCATGTGCACCCTTTGACC
This sequence comes from Pseudochirops cupreus, assembly GCA_028627135.1. Lineage (NCBI taxonomy): Eukaryota > Metazoa > Chordata > Mammalia > Diprotodontia > Pseudocheiridae > Pseudochirops > Pseudochirops cupreus. Next base: position 51,145,842 of record CM053582.1, on the reverse strand, counting down.
AACTAATACTGCTTCTAGGCCTGTATCCCAAAGAGATAAAAACTAAAAAAGAAAAGGACCTATGTGTACAAAAATATTTATAGCAGCTCTTTTAGTGGTGGCAAAGAATTGGAAATTGAGGGGAATGCCAATCAATTGTGAAGTGGTTGAACAAGCTGTGGTATATGACTGTGATGGAATACTATTGTGCTTTAATAAATGATGAGCAGGATGCTCTCAGAAAAACATGGAAAGACTTACACGAACTGATGCAAAATGAAATGAGCAGAATGAGAACATCATACACAGTAATAGCAATACAGTATGATGATCTACTAGAAATAACTTAGCTACTCTCAGCAATCCAATAATGCAAGACAATTTTGTAGGATTTATGATGAAAGGTGTTGTCCATCTCCAGAGAAAGAACTGGTAGAGCCTGAATGTAGATCAAAGATACTTTTTATTTACTTTCTAGAGATTTCTTAGAGGTTTTTTGTCCGTTTTCTTTCACAGAATGACTTACATGGAAATGTGTTTTATATGACTATGTATAACCTATGTCAAATTGCTTCCTTCTCAATGGGGAGGAGGAAGGGAGAGAGAGATTTTAAAATTCAAATTTTTTTAAAAGAATGTTAAAATTGTTTTACATGTAAATGGGAAAAAACCAAGTATTAAATAAGATTTTAAAATAAAATAAAATATTTTCTCTTCATCTCATTCTTTTTATTTCTCTGAGGTTTTATTATGTATATAATTACAGCACAGTAGACTCTGTGTATAATTTATCAACATACCTATCCATATTGAATAAGTAGGCTTAAAAAACGTTTTTACTGGTTGGGGTGTTTAAAGACTCCTCTTCTAGAGAATCAAAAGATCCACAAATGTCTCAGCACAGTTAAAGTCCCAAGTCCAAACATGACCACAAAATAAGGGCAGGTGATCCACCCAACATTCCTTCTTATGAAATGACTCTGCCTTGTTTGCGGCTTGGCGGTGCAGTAGCCAGAACACTGGTCTTGTAGCAGGAAGACCTGAATTCATGCCCTTCCTCAGATATTTCCTAGCTATATGGACCTGGGCAAGCCACTTCACTTCAGACTAAGCCTTCATCTGTAAAATGAAGATAATAATTGCACTGACCTCACAGGGCTGCTGGGGTAACATATATGCAGTGCTTTGCCAAACCTTAAATGCTAGCTATAATCAAGACTTAAAAAGCACACTCCTATCTCACCTGACAAAATGCATTCATTTTAAATGATTCGTTTAACATGCCTAATTTAGCCTTGCAGTTAGATGACACACTCAAGTCAGAGACTAACTAGACGGTTAAGTCATCACACACACAAAATCAAAGTATCATTAGTCAAGATTTGACAAGTGTTAAAAACAGCAGGGAGTGACTACACCGAGTAGATCTCCCAAGTAAACTTGAACATTTCTAGCTTTTAAGTCTTGGACAAAATCCATTAGTCTACCCCAGAATGCAGTTAAGAAAAATGGGTCTCTTAGTACTGAATAAAAAGCTCATGCTACATTAATAAATTAAAGTGATCTCCATGTACAGGAAACATGTCCTGGAACTTCAGTTTTCAGAAACCACAAGGAGCCTAATTAAGTCCAAACAAAAACACTTTGTGTTATCAATGAGCAGTTTCAACAGCCAAGTGGGGGAAATGGGTCTAAGCAACCTCACTACTGAGGCTGTTCCATCAAATAAATAGGCCTTATAAGGCTGAAGACCTGGAAACAAAAAAAATATGAATGGAACATACTTAAATCTTAGGAAAGGTCATTGCACATTTCATATAGGCAACTAACTAATCTAAACTCACAGGTGGATTTTCTTCATTACAGATCACTTATGTTGGTTTGTATGGGCACTTTCCCCCAAAATTGTCTATAACTATTTTATACTAATTCCAGGCGTTAATTTTTCTTTTGCCTTTTTTTATTTAAAAAAGAAGCTATCCATAACACTATTCCCAAATAAGAAAACAGTAACTACAGTAAAAAGTGCTTAATTAAAACAAGAAAATGGAAATGCTTAGACAGAATGTTTTATTCTACTAGGATTATTTTTTGGTTGAAAAGCCCAAGTGAATTCTAAGAGGACTTATGGCTTCCAATATTTTGTTTTAATATCCAAGGCCTAGATTTCAAAGATTTCAACACTAAGCATAAGGACTAGAATTGTGATTTTCATTGGTATAGAGAACTCCCAGGTGAGGAAACGCACTTTACCAATACAAGTGATCACTTTCTCTGCAAACAGATTTAGCTGTCTATAGCTGTGCTAGGTTAAGTGACTTGCTTAGGGTTACACAGCAAGTACACGTCTGGGCCAGCTCCTAGGCCAAGTTTCTAAACACTATGTCATGCTTGCCTTTCAACACTAAAGGAATTAAATGCTTCCCCAAAAAGCCACTAGTCTTTTATCTATAATGTGCTTGCCTTAAAATATGTTTTTCTCACAGGTTTGTTTTTATTTGCTTTGCCCAGTTGAGTTTTAAGATATACCATTAAATTATTTGTACTGTTTAACTTACATGTTTAGTCTAAGAAAAAAGAACTTTAAAAAATATATACAAACAACAGAGTTTCCCTGCTTAGAGCAGTGGTCCATACGGGATAGCTTGAAGAGCATTGGGAGCCAGAGCTGACAGTATCACGTTCCCCTAATAGCTAGTTTCGCCACCACAGACCTATCTAGTTTCTTTGTCTAAGACAAGTGAAACATAAAAGATGAAACAGGACAAATGACCAAAGGCGAGTTAAGAATAGAATCAAGGTGCTATTACCAACAAAGATAAACACTTTTCCTTGACAGCAGGCTTCTTAAAAGCAAAGCTTCTTGTTAAATGGCCTCACCAATTACTTGTAACTACCAAATAATTTTTAAGGTTAAGTGAAAAGGTAGTTCTAGCATTATAGCAAAACCAAAATGACAAATATTACTATGAATTCAGAAGAGCAGAACTTCTAGGCTGATTGATTTAGAGCTAGAAGGAACCCTAGAGGGGTCTGACCCTCTTATTTTGCATAAGAGGAAGTGAGAGGAAGGAAGGAGCCACATTAAGTGACATGCCCAAGGTCACACGTGTAATACAGTGATGACTGTTGGCTGATTGTTGTCAAAGAGGACCAAAATGACATCACTATGCTAGAGTCAAGTATCAATGATAAGAGTCAGTCTGTAGAACTGTGATCCTCTGTGAATCCAATTCAGCATACCTTCCAAGGCACTCCCTCCAAAAGTCACCAGGCTCTGGCAAACTCCTCATACAAAACATGGAACTTTCCTTTACTGAGATACTACAACTGAAATAGGTAGGAGGCAAACAAAAACCAATTCAAACAAAGCTTGCTGTCTGAGACAAGTCATTTATAGTTGGTGCAATTCATAACAGAATTTGTTTCTGTACCAGAGTTGTAAAAAAACAAAGTGGGTGCTTGTTGATTGGTGAAGAGGCTGAACAAATTGTGGTATATGGAGGTAATGAATATCACCATGCAAAGGAGAGCCATTACGGTGAATTAGAGAAGCATGGGGAAATGTGTATGACTGATATAGGTTGAATCAAGAAGAATCAGAATATCCACAATGACTAAAAAAACCATACCCAAAATCCTAGAATGAAGACATATACCAAGTAATTTTGATGACCTATCTTGGAGAAGAGCTAAACAAATGAACATCCCTCCTTCTGGTAAAAAAAAAAAAATAGGGGAAATACATCTCACTCACTGTCTCCCATGACAGACAAATTGGCTCAAGAAAAATGCAGGTGGGTTTTGTGACAAGCCAGATGACACATAAAACTGATTTTCCATTATCTTTTCAAAAGAAGCAAGTAGTTAATGGAAATGGCTTCTCATGTGCAAGGTACCAAAGCTGACCAAGTGCTAGAGATAGGGTCAAGAAGATCAGGGTTCAAATTCCAGCTGCTGCCCTACTCCTAGTCTGTATGTCAGTGCAGATGGAGTGCTCACTACACTACATATAAGGCCTATGTGTACAGCACAATGTAGTTAGTATAAGGAGTGCAGGAAAAAGGAAGATGCCTCCATCTTTTGGCTTGGTCATTTTCTCTGGCTGTCTCCCATGAGTGGAGTACCCCCCCCATTTCTACTTCCCGGCTTCCTTCAGGTCCCAGTTAAAATCCCACCTTCTACAGGTAGCCTTTCCCTATCTCTCTTAATTCTAGTGTCTTCCTCTTGCTCATTATTTCCCATTCATTCCACAAAAAGTTTGTACATTACTCCCTTGTAGGCTCCCCAATTAGTGAGCCCCTTGAGGGCTCTTCTTGTATCCCTAAATGCTTAACCCAGTGCCTAAAACGTAGTGACAAAACTAAATGACTGACCCTATTATCTACTTCACAGTTATAAATATCACATGAAAATGGGAAGTGAATAAAAGTAGCCATCATGTATAGTATGTATGTATATGAAATACGTAAATGTTTGCTTTATGCTCTATGGAGACAAGCTTGGTACAAACTGTGTTCTCCTCCCCAATTCTCCAAAAGAGCTTTCGTCTCTCATATGTCAGTAGTGCCTCCAATGATGAAGCTGACAAGTTACTATAAACTAAAAACTTGCAGCGTTGCCTCTTCGTGTGCTCACTGACTCACACGGGCAGAGGAGGCTCCCCCTCCTTCCCCCCTCCCCCAAGATCGGGCCGACCGAAGGGGGAAGCTGCTACAGGATTGCCCAATATATGATCCCTTCCTTTCCTAAGGCAGCGGCAGGAAGTAGCTCTAGCCAGTCAAACTTGGAGCCGGCTGCTGGGGCTCAAACTTTCTGCAGGCAGCCAACGAGCAACCCCACCCCACCCCCACCCCCACCCCCTACCTAGGCTCCTGATGACTGGTGCCCAACCACACCAAGGGGGGTGACGAAAGTGGGAAAAAGAAAGAAGGAAAGAAAGAGAAAGAGAGAGAGAAGGAAAGAAAGAGTAAAGTAATGAGATCGAGGCAGAGACAAGAGCCAAGTGTGTGTAGACTTGTCCTCCCGGAGGAAGTTCTCTGAGTAGGGAGGGAGGGAGGGAGAGACACAGCAGGGAGGGTCACGGGGGGGCCCTCGGGAGTGGGGGGCAGGCTCCCTGGCCCCGAGCTTTGTGAGAAGCAGCAGCCACAAAGAGGGGTGGGCGGGGAGTGGGCGCGGGCGCGGGCGGGCACGCGTACAGACAGCCACCCGCGCGCACACACCCCAGCGCCCCCGCGTGCAGGGCAGGCCCCTTCCCCAGGCAGCCGGAAGAGGGGAGCAGGGGAGGGGGCTGCGAAGCCCGAGGCGGCTCTTCGCCCCCGCGCGGCGTGGGAGGCCAGCAGGCGGGCGCGGCAGGGCTCGGAGGTGGGAGACCTCGGGGGCCCCCTCCTCCTCCCTTCGTGGGTGTCCCCCCCCCCCCCCACCCCGGGCAGGGCAAACTCACCAGCTTGGGCTTGTTCTTGGTTTCTTCATCGCCGGCGGCCCGGCCCCCGGCGCTCCGCTTCCCACTCCGGCCCCCGCCGGGCTCCTCGCCTCCGGGGCCCGCCGCTGTCCCGGGCTGCTCCATCTTCCTCGGACCCCCGTCACCTGCACCCCGCACCCCGCCCCGCCCCGAGCTGGGCTAGCCGCTCGACCCTGCCCGGGCCGCCGGAGGGAGAAGCCACCCCTAGGGGCGCGGCCGCCGCCCTGAGGCCCCGGGGGCGTCCGCCCGGAGCCCACGAGCCGAGTCGAGCTGAGCCTCCGCCGCTATTCTGGGAGGATGGCAGGCGCAGCGGGGGCCAAGTGGGCGCCTGTGGCTTTAAGAGGGCCTCGGCACATGTGATTCCGCCGAGTGGCCGCTGACAGCCGCCCGGGCACGGAAAGCAGAGCTTCCGACTCCGGTGCCGAGTCGGGCCGCGCTACTGAGCATGCCCGGCGCGGGCTGGAGCCAGCGACCGCGCTGCCCGCCCGTCCGCCCGTCCGCCCGTCCGTCCGGCCCGCCGGCCGCCTGTCCGCACTCAGGCTTTCAGAGAGCGGCTTTCACTTCCCGGGGAGGGAAGGCGTGGGGAGGCGCTGACCCGGGGGAGGAGCCCATACTTCTGATGGGGAAGCGGAGGCCGGTGTAGGAGTCAAAAGTTGCACAGACAGTTGGCAAGCCACCGAAGGTCATTCCTGGCCATGGGCCACACCGACTCCCACTACACTCACGCTTAGGATCCTTTGGAAGACAATGTAGTAGATATGACGTCGGGAATCTTGGCTACCTCGGCTACCTTGTTTGACCTTGGCCAACTCACTTGCCCTCTCTAGGACTCGGTTTCTCCATATGTAAAATGAGGTCATTGGAATACATCATCTCAAAAGTTCTTTCCCAACTTAGTTCTGTTACTGGTTCCACAACCAGTATCCCTTGGAAACCACCAGAAGCATGACTTTACGCCCTCTACGTGGGCCTCCCAGCCTCAAGTCTCTCTCCACTCAAGAACAAGGGCCAAGCGGCTACTCCTAAAGTGCAAATCTAGCAGTGCCTTTCCCTATTGGTACTCAATAATTCTGGTGGCCCCCAGTGGCCTCTTAAGATCAAATAAATTCCTCTACCTGCTAAAGCCCCTAACTGCATCGGCTAGGTGCCCAGCGAATAGAGCACCAGCCCTGGAGTCAGGAAGACCTGAGTTCAAAGCCGACCTCACACACTTAACACTTGCTAGCCTTGTGACCTTGGGCAAGTCACTTAACCCTAATTGCCCTGCCCTTCCTCCCTCCAAAAAGAAAAAGAAAAAACCCAAAAAACTAAAGCTCCTAACCTTCGTTTTCAGGCTTACCACACAGTGCTCTTCTTCATACATACATACTATCTAACCAAATTGACCTTTTCCCGGCTTCTCACACACAGCACTCCTAGTACATCTTTGTAATGGTTTTTTGTTTTGTCTTTCTTGCTTTCTCAACTAGGGGAGGGAAGGGATGTGAGAGGGGAGAGAATGCAGATCCCTAAATAAAATCTGATGAGAGTTTTAAAAAATTCCCTTGCTAACCATAATTGTTAAAGGTTCTTTCATTTTCTTTTAATTTTTACCCCGTCTGACCTATTATATTCATTAATTGTCTCCCAAGCCTAGAATTTACTCCCATCTCTCCAGTTTCCTTCAAAACTCTGCACAAGATCTTGATTCCTCAGACATGTTTCCCCTCCTCCCATATAGTCCCCTTATATTTATTTTTAATCCCTTTATATATGCACATTTCCATCCTGTAGAATGTAAACTCCTTCAGGACAAAGGCTTACAGTTGTGTCTTTTTGTAAGCCCAGCATAATGTTAGGAACTTATGTTGTTTGGTTGCCCAGATGAGTTTACGCTACTTACCTATTTATTCCAATGCAGTGAGATCACAAGTCAGATAATCACAAAGTACTATCAGACAGTAACCATCTAAACATATTCCCCTCTAATGCCTTATCATGCCATATAGTGGAATACAAGCCCTCAAAGGTTTTACCAGAAAAGCACGAGTTCTGATCTGTCCTACTATAATAATACCTGATATTTATGCAGTGCTTTAAGGTTTGTGAGGCATTGTACATAGTCTTACCTGATCCTCAAAACAACAACTCTATGAGATAAATACTACAGATCCCCACCATTGTTCAGAAGACCTTGAGACTCCCAACAGGTTATATAACTTGCTCAGGAATCTCAAAATTCCAATTCCCAGCACTGGGACCAGAACTCTATTTCTTGAACTAGAAAAACTTTGAGAATGGGTGTTGCTTAAAGGCTAGCAAGGGGAGGGCACTCTTTGTCTGGTAAATATTTGCTAGGGACACATGGGATGCATATGAACAAACTAGCTGCTTAAGTGAAGTGGAAATGAGCTTGAATTAACATAGATTTTGAACTCTGGGGTCTGCAGACCAGGCACATCATGCCGCTTATACATACAGAAGAATGGATTGCACTTGCCAAAATTAAGAAAAAACTACCATAAAAAACTCACCAAAAGTACAGTTGGCCTCCTGGGGAGATAATAAGTTTGCCATCACTGGAAGAATTTAAATGTAAGCTGGATCAGTCACAAGCTGTATAATAGAGGGATCCTATTCAGATGTGGCTTGATCAGATAACTTCCAAAAGTCATCTCATCTCCAGGATTTTTGGACCTTGTTTTCAAATGGGAACAGAAGGGACTGTGATACAAGTGGCATTGATTTAGATGTTGTCATATAGTTTATGTAAAGGTGACATGGCTTTCGATGGAAGGTTCTGTCACTTGTGTTTGATATTTTCAAAATGAGCTACATTTTCAAAGGAACTCGATTGTTTATGAATAAACTGAAAAGAGATGTGCCTGATCAATTGTGTCGGTATTTTATCTTAAACTCCACCCCTGCTCTTTTAATTCTTGGTGTTTATTTTTCAGTATTTTGTTAAGGTTAATGTCAACAATGAAAACTCTTTTCAGAGGTAGGGGACATTGGCCTCAGTTTGAAGCCAACACACCAATGTTGCTGCTGCTCTCTAGGCAAGGATACAGTCAGGTGAGTCTGGAACTGGCACCACTTCAGCTGGAGTTTTAGAAACAACCTTGCCCCACCTACATGCCTCTCTTTTCTCCCTTCTTGGGAAACAAAGAAAGGCTGGGGCAGAGAGACATACCTGAGTCATAGGGCAGTGTGAGGGAAGGAGATACCACCCACAGCTGGGATTCTAAAAAGTTATGCAAAAACCACTAGCTGATTTGGCTTCTTGTGTGGTTCCTTCTCCCACATAGCTCCCAGTAGTCTAGGACCTGGAGAACATAAAAGTGCCAGGACTAGGGGAAATACTTCAATGGAACCATGACACTGCCAAGCCTTCTCTCCCCAACCACCACCATGGGAGTACTCCCTCCACTGAAGTAAATTGGAAAACCTACCTACCACCTTCTCCTGAACAATTCAAGTGCCTCCCTTTCCACAGAGGGTCTGCTCAATGCATCGGAGGCCTTCCTCTGGTACAGCATGGGGATTGTCCATCTGCTCTCTCTCATTCTGACTACATGATGGGCCACCTCCTTTTCTAGTTATGTTGTCCGTTTCCTTGATTTTGAGATAAGAAATGTGATTAAATTAACACACGAAGTCATTGGGGAACAGTTATTTTCTAGACTTCCCCTCTCTGATGGAAAAGATAGTTCTTGGACTTCCTAGGTATTTGTCTGCATACATGTTGTTTTCCCCATTAGAACGTAAGCCCCTTGATTAATGTTCTGCAGGAAATGGTTAATAAGATGGATACAGAGAAGCAGTCAGGGAAACACAGATGACTCCAACCACATAAACCTGAAGAACAATTCCTCTGAGCCGCTGAGGTCAGACTGACCCAAGGGCTAGATTAAAAGTGAAGGTTGCAGAATTGCAAAGCACAAGCGTGGTCCAAAAAAAGGTATTAAAGAAGACCTCCCCTCACTGCTTTGCAGAGGTGGGAGGACCACAGATATGGAGCACTGCATAGATTTTCAGATTTTTTTTAATGTATTGATCTTGCTAATTGTTTTTCCTCTCCAGCCTTTTATTTTTCTTTTAAAAATATTTATTTTGTGGGAAAGCATTCTGGGAGGGGAATAGAGATATTTAGATGATATTAGAAACAAAAGATATGTTAAAAGTTACTTTAAGAAATGAATGTAAGCTCATCAAGGGCGGGGACTATAGTTATATTCCCAATGCCTGGCAAATTTATGCCTGGCATAAGGACTTTCCTTAATATATGATTGTTGGATGATTCAAAAATCATAGAAGCCAGTTTAAAAGCACTTATGAAATTGTCTAGTCCAGTCTTCTAGGAATCATATTTGCACAGTTTTTCTCCCCCAATAACAGGGAGTATAATTCATCTGCTACCTTCTCAGTTATCTAACACTGTGCCTGTCACATAGTAGGCCCTTAATAAATGTTTGTTGTCTCTTGACTAGGTATGGCAATGATTCCACCTTAACCAAGTTTTTAATCCCTTTTGTTTTCCTAAACAATGAATCAAGCAAAGTCCAGTTGGAGCACCTTTATCTACCTTCTCCTGCCTCTGTGTCCCACAGAGCCCGGTACCTTTCTTTTCCTTGTTTTCTGCTTTCCTCATTCCATCAATTGTTATTGTTTATCCTCTAAAATTACTTGTGTTTATTCTGTATTTACTTCATGGTGTACATAATGTTCCCTACCACCCCTCTCCCCCAATAGAATGCAAGAACTGTTTTTCTTTTTGTCTTTGTATCTCTAGCATTTAGCATAGTATTTAGCACATAGAAGTCTCGTAATAAATGCTTGTTGAATTGGATTGCTCCAAACTTAGCTTTAAAAAGCCTTTTCTGTTGTCTTTGGGAATGGAGTGACACACTAATGAGTTCCAAGTGTCTCATCAGCACCATGGGCAGCAGCAAAACAAGGGTAGCCCTGCAAAAGTTGCTACCAGTGGAGGCAAGGACCATGCAATTATCAGAAGTCCAAGGAAGCTGTGCAGTCAGGAATCTGGACAGACAAGAAGAGAGTGAAAAAGTATACAAATACCAAAGGCCAAGGCAATTTCGGAATATAGAAGAAATAGAAGAGTCCGTACAAAACACCAGTAATCTAACTGCCATAAGATAGACCTGATACTGAGACAAAGCTTAGCTTAGCCATGAGCCCACAGATGGAGGAAGATAAGTGACTTGGGCAGGAATCAAGAAGAGTTGTTGATAGATCCTGACAGAGAATTCTCAACAACATGCAGATAATGATTGAAAGCAGGTAAAATCTGGGCGAATGCAGACTATATAAAATACCATCTTTATCCATTAATTTTCTTGTGTGCACCTACTTTGGTTTTTAGGAAAAACCTAGTGAAGATCACTGCATTAAATCATTCGAAGAAAAAAGCAAGACAGGAAGAATTTATGAAGTGCCTACTAGATTCCAGGTGCTGTGCTGATTCCTGGGGACTCAGAGCAAGGCAAAAGACAATCCCTGCTCTCAAGGTGCTCACAGTCCAATGGGAAAGACAACATGCAGACAGCTAGTGGTGCAGTGGAGAGACTTCAGGGCCTGGAGTCAGGAAGACCTGGACTCAAATCTGGCCTCAAATGCTTCCTAGCTGTGTGACCCTGGGCAAGTCACTTAACCCTTTTTGCCTCAATACCTCATCTGTACAATGAGCTGGAGAGGGAAATGGCAAACCACTCCAATATCTTTGCCAAGAAAACCCCAAATGGGGTCACAAAGAATCTGACAGGACTGAACAACAATAACAAAGGTGCAAACAAGACATATCCAGCATAAACTTCCCTCTCAGGGGGAAGGTGCTAAAATTCATGAGAACTGGACAAAGTTCCTTGTAGAAAGTGGAGCTTCAACTGAGAAGTGAAGGAAACTAGGGAATCCCAGAGGCAGGGAGAGAATTCTAGCCAAGGGGGACAGATAGCCAGTGAAAATGCATAAAGGTGGGAAATGGAATGTCTTGTTTAAGGAAAAGCTAGGAGACCAGTGGCACTGGATCAGAGAGTACGTGGAGGGAAATAATTCTCGTAGATTTGCCACTCATTAAGGGCTCTCGCCTCCCATGATTGAATCTCTGGGATAGTAACCCAAGGTCACTTTCTGCTTCTGGGATCTATATAAGGAATGACAGACTGATATATTCTCCCATCACACCACCTCTGGTTTTATGTTCAATGACACCATTACATTGAACTTCATCTGGAAATGAGTGCAAGTTTTAGAGTGTAGAATACACGCTCCAAATAATAATAACTGACGTGTGTGTATGTGTACATCTGTGTATATATTACTGTAAGGTTTACTAGCTGTCTCATGGACTTCACATTTTAACCAAATGGAAAAACATTCAACTTCTGTGCAAATTAAGGCCCAACTTATTTGAAAGCCACAGTGGATAGAGGATTGGGCTTGGAATCAGGAAAACCTAGATTTGAATCCCACTTTTTCATTATGTAGATCTGAGTATGTCAGTCACTTTGCCTGAGCCTCAGTTTCCTTATCTGTAAAAAAAAAGTAGGGGTGATAATCCCTTCGCAGCATTATTATGAATTTAAAATAAGAAAGAATATATTTAAAGTACTATATCATTATTATTACTATATATGTATATATATATATGTATATATATATATACATTACTAGATAATCATTATCATGATTCATAGATAGCGTATAATGGATTATAATAGTCCATTGTGGAAGTTATTCACTTATTTAATCAACAAACACTTATTCAGCACCTCTATATTAAGTATTAAGCTATCTCTAAATGTAAATGTTTCATTAGCAGAAGTATCATGCAATTAAAAATCTATTGCCTATTCAAATTTGTAGTTGGTGAATATGAGCAGGTGTAACATCCTACAATAAAAAATTGCACAAGGAAACATTGTAAAGGATGTCATCAAAGGGTATTAGAAAAGGAGATGGACAAGCCATGTGACAGAAGTGAGAGATAACTAACCATCGGACAGGCTCCATGGTATCCACACAAGATCAAGAGAGCTAGAGGAAGGCCACAGAATTTTGGGTGGACTCCCTGCAGAAGATTTACAGGAGGCCTAGGGTGAGAATGGCACAGTATGAGAGGGCATGGATAGGTTATAATTTGTATTCTTGGACAGAACATCCACACTGATGAGATCACCGACCCATTAAAGTTTCAATATTCCTATCAATGTTTCCAAAGATTGCATCAATATGGATACTACCTCCATCGGTATAGATGACATCCATCCCACGCCTCTATCTCCTTTTTCTGAATCATACCTTTATATCCTTTCATCCACATAACTTATCATTGGTAATATATTGTTACTTAAACCTACCATTCCTCTTTCCATTGCCTTACAATTTTAATTCTTGGATAATTGAGGTGTTTCATTATTCACAGTCATATACCATTACTAGAATATTGACATTAAAATGACAGTTTTTTGTTAGTGAAAGGATCATTAAAAATGCTACACAAACCAAGACAACTATGAATCTATCAGAATGAAGAAAAACAACATCAAAGGACGTCCGATTTCAGATTAAGCACATTGACCAGTCGGAGGATTGAAGATGAAACATACGTCTATCCTCTAAGCAAAGAGTTGGTGCACTTTGGACACAGAATGATGCAGAAACTGTCCAACTTGGTCACTCAATCAGTTTGTTTTACTTGACTGTTTTTCTTTGTTATATGAGAAGGTTCTTTGGGGGGAGGTAGAAGTGGAAGGGGCATTGGGAAGTGACAATGATGTAAAATTGACAAACATCAAAACTTTTTTTTTTTAAGTTGCACAATTTTCCAGTTGCAACCCAGCTTACTCCCTTCCTTCTGTCCAATTCAGGGCTCAGTTTGTGGCCATCTGTACCACTTGTCAAAGCCACATCCTGGTGGGTGTCCCACCCAATTCCATGCAATGGTCTGTATTACAATCATTCTTCCTTCATTTGGTTTGCCATATGCATATTGTTTGACCAATCTCTTTTGAATAGCCTTGCATTTTATTGAAAAAGCCCACTAGTATTAGGGACTGGATACAATTAGTATCCCTCAAGGCTCTGTCCTGGACTCTCTTATCTTTTCACTCTGTATACTCTCTCACTTGGTGACCTCATCTGCTCCTCCCTGAGTTCAGTTATTATCTGTATGTAGATGATCCCCAGATCTAGCTGTATATCTACTGCTTACCTCTCTCCTGAGCTCCAGTCTCATATAACAAGCTGTCTCTTGGATACGTCAAATTGGATATCCCATAGATATCTCAAACTCCATATGTCTAAAATTAAACTCATTATCTTTCCCCAAAAAACTGTCTCCTTTTCCTACCTTTCCTGTTACTGTCAAGACCACCATCTTCCTCATCACTCAGGCTTACAACCCTGGCATTGTCCTTAACTCCTTTCTCTCACCCAGCATGTGCAATCTGTAGCCAAGTCTTGTTGTTTCTACCCCTTTGTTTCTTGTTTCTCATATATACCTCCTTTTCTTCACTGACACAACGGCTACTCTCATGCACACTTGGACTAGTGCAGTAGCCTTCTGCTTTCTTTCCCCCCCCCCCCTTGAATCTCTCCTCCATTCCAGTCCAATATCAATAGAACCACCAAAGTGATCTTGCTAAAGCATAAGTCCTGCCCAAGTCACCTTGATACTCAATAGCTCCCTATTACCTCCAGGAGATAACATGAAATGCCTCATTATCTTCTCAATTCATAATGATTAGAATGAACAATTGCTACATTTAATCTGAAAGCTCATTGTTCTTGCTGCATTAATAAAAAAAGACATTACTATGACCTTTTAACATTACTTTCCCTCTCTATGGCATTTCCTCTGGGTATAAATCGTAATTAAGAGCAGAAACATTTTCACGTGGGAAGTATTTCTCCCCCTTTCCTGCGTCTTCCTTTCTCTTCTTTCCCTCAGCTGCAGAGGAAAGGATGAGAATACCCCCAGAGTGGTGGCCTCTAGCCAAGAGGTTGTCTTCCATCCCTGGGGCTGTTGACAAGAAGGGGTGGGGCTGTAGAATCAAATGGAGTTTAGCCTGGAGCTAAGGGGAACCTTAATCAGCCTTTCAGATCATCTTTACAAGTAAAATGAATGGTATCACTTCTTTGGGAGCTGTAGAACTACCCATAAGAGAAGAAAGTTGATAAGGGGGTGTAATTGGTTGAGCGGGTGTAAAGACAAAATAGCAGTGAGTCAAATTGCTAGAACTGAGAGTGCCTAATTATCTTATAACACCTAAGAAGGCTCATTTCGTTACTGGGATGTGGCCTGTGTTCTCTCTGTCCAAATTTATTGTCCTTCTCAGTTTCATCCAGAAACCAGAGGGCTAGATGGCCTCCATGTATATAAACCTGGTTCAACTGATCTTTACTTGGTTACAACCACAAAAATACGGTCCAAGATTTTTAGACTTCAGAATCCAAATCCAGATTCTGAGTTCTCAACCCCAGATTCAACATAAAATCCACTTTTTCTCCTCCCCACCTCATGAAAAAGGTGCCCAAGAAGATAACAGCAACCACCAACTCTTGTTACTACTTTCTAATTTTTATAAAATCTTTTTGTTTTTTGCTTTTTATAGGGCAGTTGGGGTTAAGTGACTTGCCCAAAGCCACATGGCTAGTAAGTGTGTCAAGTGTCTGAGGTGGGATCTGAACTCAGGTCCTCCTGACTCCAGGGCCAGTGCTCTATTCACTGCGCCACCTAGCCACCCCTATTTTTATAAAATCTTTATGACAATGGCCTATATGTGGGTCAAGGGTCTCCTAGATGAAAAAAGGAGTGAACATGAAGGCTTACACAGATTATTTTCTGTAGCAGACCATATATCTTCTCAGTCAGGCTGAGAATTGCAGAGAATGGCCCCATTTTATCTATAACTTGGTAATTTCCATAAAACACAATTTCCTGGAAAAAAGAGAGAATATATAATATTGTATATAAGAGAATGTAAAGAATAGAAAGCCTCATTACTATTTTTTTCCATTTCAATAAAACACAATTTCCCAGAAACAAATTCAACCTCTCTTAAAAATAAAAAGGTGATCTCCCTCCCTTGTGTTAAAATCATATGAGATGTTATGTCAGATGCCATTATGGAGAAAAGCTTGTGATCTACTAAATGATCTACTAAGAATCAATGTCAAACAAAGCATCAAACAGAAGACATAATAGGCTCATTCAGGGTGTGTTCCTATCAGTGACAAGATTTTCCAAATCTTTTTGTACATGATATTGTACGAACTTCATTAAGTACCAGAACATTCATTATAGGATCTCCTGACTGTATTCGAAAGAGAACAATTTAACCATCTACATTGAAAAAGCAAATTGCACAGATAACAACATGCTGCTAGCCTGGCAGTAAATTGAATAAATCCAGCTCTAGGTGCTGAAAATAAACAGTGAACCGGGACCAGAATTAAATAGGAAGAAGAGAAGAGACTGGAGAAAATTTGAAGAATCATCTAACAGTTTCAGTGATTGCAAACCACCCTGCCACAGAAGTTCTGTTTTTTCAAGCAAATATTATAAGATTATAAAAAATTATGAGTAGTATTACTTTATAAAATGGTATCAACAGGAGTGATCCCTTGAGTGGGACAGGATTCTGGCTCTTTTCTGAGCAACATATGCCTTGAAATGATGTAGCAACTCCTGATTAATGACCAGTGATGAAAGTCATATCAAAGATACAACTCAGAACCCAAAAGAGCCACCTATTCTATAGGGTAGAAGAATAAATATAGAGGAACAGTCTTCTCTTCCACCACTTGTTCTCCTTTGAACTTTCTACAAATGATTGGGAGTGAGGGCACAGGAAAGAAGGAAGAAGGGAGTTCTTCCCATAGTAATGGGGGCCCTAAAAATGTGTGAGTCTGAATCCTTAAACTCTACTTTCTGCTTTTTGTTTTCTTCCCTGAACATAGACCAGTGCACCTGAGAAATGAATGTTTCAGTCCTGGAATTAGCCTTGTGAGTTCAAGAGGTAGAAAATTCCTGAATCAGATCCTAGCTTTCCATCATGTTGTAATTTGTACAATAGCATCACATCTGGGAGGAGAAGTACCCCTGACAGGAGCATACTGCAGTTGAAAGAAGTAAGAAGGCTTTAGATAGGCCCTCGCTGGCCAGTCCGTCTGGATGTTTCCAGCTGCTTTAATATTAAAGCAAAGGTCTGAGATGAAATCAAAATAGCTACGCAAGCGCTCTCCACCCTTTGAGAGAGGATAAAGACAAGTGTGCAATGGGTTATTCTTTTATGTTTCCATACTTGAGAATATATATTTCTAAGTCTTTTGTGTTTTAATAATTTTCAGTGATGTAGGAAATATACTGTCATTCGAGAGCTGAGGGTCAGTTCTCAAGGACAGAGTGAAAGATAGCTAACTATTTGAAAAAAATCATAGATATTATGACTGCCCTCCAAAAGGCCACCTTGAGGATTCCAGTAAGGTCAGCCTATCAGCTTTCTCATCTCTAAAAAAAATGTTAAGAACTGTGTATGTAAGAGCTTCTTTGATTAAAATATGCAAACAGAAGTCAGGACCTTGAATATTACCATATATACTACATAGCAGGCCCATATTTCTACCATCACTCAGTTGGCTGAACCGTAGAGAGAACCCAAGATTCACTGCTTATCATTTGTTGATTATAAAAAGCATTTGATTGGCAGTCCCTCTGGCCAAGTGCCTCCCGTACATATGTTAAGATCATTCAAGATTTCTTGATAGACACAACAGAAATGACTTTGCTTGACTATCTGCTGTTCATTATTACCAAGCAAGTCATTTATTTATGCTTACCAAAAGTTTTTATCACTATCACAGAGGGTGTCTAACATAAAATCCTGATGATAGATCTATCCCCTATTGATGGGGTATTTCCATTGCTTTTGTTTGCTGATAACATTGTACTGATTGCACTGAGCCCCAGAACATTACAGTCTCTTAAATGAGATTTACAACCTAACTGTGCACATAGAAAAAACCAAGTGGATGAAGAATACCTACTGTCTAGACTGGAAAAACCAGAGAGTTGGTCCATCAATACATGGATCTTGGACACTGCAGAAGGACAATGACCTGGGCCAAGAAGTAAATAAGAAGAGAGGTCTGGTTCACATTAGGAAAACTGCCCAGTGTTTTCTTTCAATGACCTCCAATTTCTCCCAGAAATAAAACCCCACCTTCTTTAAAATTTCTTTTTTTTTTCCTCTTTGGAGGGAGGAGGGCAGGGCAATTGGGGTTAAGTGACTTGCCCAAGGTCACACTGCTAGTAAGTGTTAAGTGTCTGAGGCCGGATTTGAACTCAGGTTCTCCTGACTCCAGGGCCAGTGCTCTATTCACTGAACCACCTAGCAGCCCCAAAACCCTACCTTTTTAACATAAATATTCTTCTGTTGAAGCTAAATGCCTGTTAATAATAAAAGAACACCAAAATCTCAGGGGACTCAAAACTGCAAGTCGGTATGACAGACACAAATAAGCAGTAACATATTACCAGCAGCAAATTTTGTGTGCAAAATGATATCAAAAGATGTATGACCAGAAAAGGAGGTAGACTAGTGATATACTGAAGATAAGGTAAAAGGGACAGTCTGAGTGTGGCAATGATAATAATAATAGCAACTAACATATAGTGCTTTAAGATTTGCAAAATAGTTTACATATATTATCTCATTTGATACTCACAACAACCCTGTATGGTAGATGCTATTATTGTCCCCATTTTATGGATGATAATACCAGGACCAAGAAAAGTTAAGTGACTTATCCAAGGTCACACTGCTGGGAAGTATCTGAGGCAAGATTTGAACTCTAGTATTCCTGACTAAAGTCCAGCACTCTTGCCACGACAATACCCACAAGATCTTGAGGAAGATCCCAAACACATTGGGTGGACAACTTGTGGAGGGTTACAGGAGAACGAGAACACAAAATGCACAGGATGAGAAGACCTGGATCAGCTATGATGTGCACCACTGGAAAGAGTAGACGCATCAATGAGATCACGGATCCTTTGAAGCATTAAAATTCGGTTATGATGTTATACAAAGAGTTTTGCAAAGGAAGTGTGGGATAAGAGATAGCCAAGTCCAATGCTGCTCTGACACACATGAGATATTAAGAGAACCGAGGGAAGATTTCTAGTACCTTAGATAGATTCTCTGTGGAGAAATTATGAAATGATAGGGAGAAAATCAGGACAGGATGAGAAATCAGAGAGGTACAATGAGCTGAACTTGTAAAGAAAGTGCCCACTAGCAAGTATATAGATCTGTCAGAGTATTAAACTTTTAGGGATGAGATTGAAAATCCCTGCCAACTCTCAGCCTTCAGTTGTTAACATTTATGAACATGTCATGTTTCTTATTCTTTGTTCGAGTCCTTAGAAAGCACCATTTGAAAGATACATCTTCAAAGAGCATTTGCTGACCTTTTCCCTGTGGCAGTTGCTGACCCAGTACCCGTGTTTCAGTTTGTAACATTGCATTTGAAGGACTAAAGAGAAAAGAAAATCATAATGAAGATTCCCCAGAGTAGGCAGAGATTTGTGATCAATTTATTCCTTGCTCTCCGGTAAAATGGTGGTATTATGAAAAATCATTTTGAAATGACTGAACGCTTCTTGAAAGTGTATCACAGCTTTAAGACAGCTTTTTGAACACAGAGATCCATCTAAGAGGCACTGTACTTGATGATGAATTGGGTTCTCTGACACCTTTTTTTTTTTAAACTACTGTATATATCAGAAAGGACTGGTCTAGATCAGATCAAACAGTTCATAGATCCTGGTTTTGAACTGTCCTGGGATCTCAGAGTTCTGATGTATCAATAACTTAGGTTAGTGTCCTCTTAGGCTAACTCTTGATTTGGGTACCATACTATTTGAGGTCAGGGCGACCTTAATACCAAAAAAAGTAGCATTCTCTTTTTTTTTCTGCAAACATAAGAATATCATATTAGAAAGTTTTGCCATAAAAAATTGAATAGATTTTAATACTTTAGACAAAAAAATAAACATATGAAGAAGGTAAATTTGAAAAAAAAATGTCCAGCTCAGTATATAGCTTTGGCAGTCTGGTAGTTTTCTGTGGCTCGTAAATTTTATCAGCATGGGTCCCGAACAGGGGTGTGCTGGTACCAGCTCCCTCTGAGTCACAAGAGCCCATTGTTAAATTTTTATAAGAAGCATTTACACCTCAGAAATCAGTAAACCCTACAAATTAGGGCTTAATTTCTTGTTTTGTTGACTGTCTACACTTAAGAAAGTGATGAAAACAATGTTAATAATGCAGATTAAATTTTAAAGTGTGTTAGGTGTACCTGATTTTTTTTCTGAGAGTCAGTTGTTAAATATTTACCAGAATATTACTGGCCAAGAGCCTGATCCTTTGGCTTTCAATGCCTCATGTGACTCATTATTTTAAAAAAGGATCCCTGGAAAGGTAAATTGAATTCATTCATTTGTTCAACAAATTAATAATTTAATAATCAGGATGTTTCTCAGAATTCTACAGAAATTCAATTTATACATCTTGTTTCTGCATAATAGAAGGTAAGTTCCTTGAGGGCAGGGGCTGGGTCATTATTTTCTTTATGTCTCCAGCATCTGGCACATAGTAGTTATTTAATAAATGCTTATGGAATGGAATTAAACACTTATTGAACTAGGCACTAAGAATACAAAGACACAAACCAAAGCAGTCCTTGCCCTCAAGGAGCTTATATTCTACTTTAAGGAAGTACAAAGTACACAAAGTACATAAAAAATATTTTTTCCTGTTTGAACCTTTGCCAGTTTTTGCTTCTTCTGGAATCTCATTGACTTTAGGCCTGTTATCTATTCCATTTGGGCTATTGTCCATTCTTTCTATTTTTTTCTGGTTCTTGATTATTGCTTGTATTGCCTGTGAGATTTTGATAATGAATATTAAGGATCAGACTATATAATCTCAATTCAGAATCATATATATATATATGTGGGTGAGGAAATTTGTCTTTGAAATTATATGGAGCAGAAATTGAATTAGGAGGTGCGGAAGAAGAGAAATGAGTTTGCTGGAGAACTCTTATGGCTTTCTGGGTTTAATTTTAGAATCAGAATTAAGTTTATTTTATTGCAGAGAAGAGGACCTGGTCTAGAAGTAACTGCATGGGAGTCAACTCCTATGAGATAGTCTTTTTTTCCAAAAGAAAAAAAATGTAGCAGTGAGGGAAATATCCACAGTGAAGTATTTCGAAAACAAGGCAGTACATCACACTCTTCTGAAGCTAGATAGCATATTTCTCTTGTGATATACCTGCCTCTTGAGAGTCATGGAGATAGCAGCTTTGACAAAAGTAACAAAACACATTAGCAGATTTCTCAGCAGAATAATATTTCTAGCCACAGGCAGAATATTCAGAAGTTATCCAATTTAGTTTGAGAGTAAAGTCCTAGGATTCCATAAGGATATAAGTGATTCAGCTCCCAAGAGTGATCTGGGCCATGATATGCTCCAAAGGATTTATTTCTATATTCACATTGATCTATCTTTTTTATGAACAAATAGATTGGACAACTTTCCAACTAAAGAATAATCCATGTATTAACTAGGGATTTCATCTTTTCAAGAGAGAAGCTGTGGAGTCCATGATGCTTTCTGTTATTGACCAAGTGACAGATTAAAAATTTGAGCGACTTCACTTAAGATAGTTTCATGAAGAATGGCTGCATTGGTAATATGCCAGAGTGCTGCCTAGGAGGAGAAAAATGAATTGATTGAATTTATGGTCATCTTAATGAGCACATCAAATCAAGTATTTGGCTTCTCTCTCTCTCTCTCTTTCTCTTCCTTGCTTCCTTCCTCTTTCTCTTTCTCTCTCTTTTCTTTCACAACTAACTATGATCTTTTCACTAAGCCATGGATTGTATATGAGTCTACTGTCCACGCCTGGAAATTCTCTCTTCAATATGTACCACTTCCCAGAGTAAGAAGGTCTGCGTATTTCCTACATTTCATGTTAGTAAATTGTTTGACTATTCCTTAATAATACGACCAGTTTTATTATGTTTCATTGGGGATTCCCAATAATTGATCACTTTTATAGAGATGAGAAGATGCAACAGGTTATAATTGCAGGGCCTGGGAAGAGTTCATTTTCTAGAAAAAAAAAACCCTTTCCTCCTTTATTTCAGGCATCTTAACTTCCTGGCAAAAGTTTCATCTATTTGGACAAAATGTAAATTCTCCTGAGAAAAATAACTGTTCTCTGTTAATAAGTTGCTATAAACAAATGATTTGAGAAAAGTAGAACTAGGGAAAGAAGCCACAGGTGCTCTGGATGGGGTGGCCTGTGGACCTGGCAATTTCCCCTACCTTAGAATTTTGCCTGTGGCCAGTCCTGCCTATAGTAATAGTATTAAGCATGTCGTACTTTGATTTTTAGTTTGCCTATCAAAGCTTTTAGTTGAAATAATCACAGAACCCCAGCATATTTTCTTTGTTTCCTAGCCTCCCAGAAAATATAAACTGATACTGTTCTCGTGTTTAGAGTTGCATGGGTCCTCTTTCCTATATCTTTTACGTAAATTGGATACACCACAAATCTGAGACTTCTGACTTAAAATATCTACCTCAGACATCATGTGTTAGATATTGTTTTTTGGGGGGTTTTTTTGGCAGGGGGGAAGGCAGGGCAATTGGGGTTAAGTGACTTGCCCAAGGTCACACAGCTAGTAAGTGTTAAGTGTCTGAGGCAGGATTTGAACTCAGTTTCTCTTGACACCAGGGCCGGTGCTCCATTCCCTGTACCACCTAGCCGCCCTATGTTAAATATTGTTGTCCAGTAGACTATAACTGCCTAGCGGCCAGGAACAGTTTCCTTTCTGTCTGGTTTACGCAGCCTGGTTGGCCAAATGAGTAAAGAGTTACAAGGCACCTATTACATGCTTGGCACTGTGTCTCTGCTGAGGGAATCAAGAGGATTAAGACAAGTGGTTAATCGTGGGAATTGAGTGACCATACTGACTTCATCTTGTGACTCAGTTCTGAAGCTAGCTCAGTTCCCTTTCTACTCAGTTATGGATCTAGTCCAAATTCTACCTTGTGAGAACAATTTACTCAATTGCAGGAATAGAGAGAAACCCTCATTGCATTGTTTGAACCTAATGCTGAGTGGCTGGGAAATCGGACCACCTCCCCCCTGCTGCTTAGAGACCCTTAGCTAAGGACCTAGGTTATGCTGACCAGAAACCCAGTCAGATCTGAAGATTAATGCAAGGAGTTTTCTCACTACTGCACATCTCAAGCAACCCATATGTCTTATCTGACAACTGGTCCTGTACTGATCAATCAGTTATTGCTGCATTGTTCCCTTGACTATTTACAGACATTTGGGGAGAGGACAGCTCCTTTTCTGAATTCAGGGAATTATACCTGTTCACTCTTTCCCCCCTGCCCCATTTGGAAAAATCCATCATCTTTCATCCAATTAGAAATCAGATTACCTAATGTCATGTCCGTTCCTTTTAATTAATTGGTGTTATTTGATTATTGGTTTTTCCCATGTAACAATCTCTCTCCCCCTGGATTCGGGTCCAGCTCTGCGCTGAGGAAGGGATCTGGTTCTACTTTTTAGGTAATTGGCATGCACTGCTTAATAAATTGATAAGCTCAGAAAATCAAACCTTTATTTTTCTCAGTCATTTCATCTCTTACCTGCTACAATGCTAAGCACTGGACAACAGAAATGTTTCCTGAATTGAAATGGGAAGCCGATATTCATGAGTTACAGAGAAGTTGGTATAATAATAACTCACAGGTATACAGCACATGAATGTTTATGATTTTCTTTTCTCAAGAAACATACTTCTCCCTAAATGTTGGGAGCAGGGGGGATGGAGCTGCCAGTGGGGAGTAAATAGAGAGAATTCAAGTGGAGGTGTCAAAAAGAGGGAGCAAAAGGGGAGAAACTTTACACAAGTCTAGAACTAGACTAGACTAGAAAGATAGAAGGATTGGGACATATCTCTCTGTCACAGGAAATGGAAGCTGAAGATTTCAAGGGCAGAGAATGATTCCATGCCAGAAGGGCAGGGGTCAGCTATTCCCTGTTGCAGCCTGCCAATGAATTCACTCTTCCTACTCTGCAAATAGCTAGGAGAAATAATAATAGGTAACATTTAGATAGCGTTTACTATGACTGTGCTAAGCACTCATTTTATGTGAGCCTCACAACAGCCCTGGGAGGTAGGTGTTATTATTATTATCCCATTTTCCAGATGAGAAAACTAAGGCAAAGATTATGTTACTTGGCATGGGTCACACAGGAAGTGCCTGAGACTGGATTTCAACTCAAATCTTCATTCTATAAAGGTCTTTTCAGCACCTTTATGCCACATCTAGCTCTCTATCCACTGTGCCACCTAGCTTCTGAATTATGTATTATTTTATTGCTTTTACTGATTCAATGCCAAGGGCAAAAATTTATACACAGTTAAAAATGCCCTTTTGGATCCTAAAGGGAATTGGCTCCATTATGCCAATGTTATATAACCAGGGTTCAGCAAAATATAGTAGTTTCAAAGAGGAAGTAGAGTTTCTGGCAGGGGGGGGGCTCAGAGCTGATACTTTTTTGATAAATGAATACTAACCACACCTGCCTATACTTAGCAAGTCAACATGGCCACCTTCAGGTGGAATTATAAGGGCAAAGGAGATATTAATAACAATACTGACTTTTATTTCTTTAGCACTTAAGCACTTTACTTAGAAGGACACTCTGGATAGAATCAGAAGACTAAGATTTGAGTTCTGACTCTGCTGCATACCAGTTTGGGTGATTTTGCTTGAGTCACTTCCTTTCTCTGGGATTCAGTTTCCTCCTCTGTTAAGGGGGTGGGGTGGGAAGATGAGTATAGAGAAGGTAATCTTTAGTTCATTTGGGCTGTCTGATTCTGCTTCAGATGAGTTTCTCTTTTAGACAAATAAGACTAATGTGAGTCTTTGTTTTCAGTTCCAACTTAAGAAGAGCTTTAAAAGAGAATCAAAGATTTCCATCTTGCAAGCTTAGTGTAAGAGTGTGCTGCACATAACCTTTGAAAAAGTTGAAGGTCATAAGGGGCAAAGTCAGAGACTACAGCAACATATCAAAAAGATTTTATACTACGACCAGGCTAGTTTTACACCAGGTATTCAGGGGTGCTCCAATGTTAAGAAAAACATAAACGGAACAGACCATATTCATGACAAGAACAACAATCATATGATTATGTCGAAAGATGTAGAAAAAAGCTTTTGAAAAATACGATATTCTATTAAACACTAAAATACAGGAATAAATGGATCTTTATTTAATATTGCAAGTGGTATCTATCTGAAACCCAACACAAACATTACATGTAATGCATCTAAACTAGAGACCTTTCCCATAAGATCAGAGGTAAAGCAAGGATGTACAGTATTGCCATTACAATTTGATATAGTATTAGAAATGCTAGCTAAAGCAATCAGAGAAGAAAAAGAAATTGAGAGAATAAACACAGGCCAAAAGGAAATAAAACTATCACTTTTTGAAGATGATATGATGTTTTAATTATGAAACCAAAAAGAATCAACTAAAAAGCAATTGACACAACTTTATCAAAGTTGAAGGATATAAAATACATTTACACAAATAATCAGTATTTGAGTATACAGTATTAACAATAAAACCCAGGAGAAGATAGAAACTCCATTCAAACATAACTTTTTGTTGTTCTTGTTTAGTCATATTCCAACTCTTCATAATGTTATTTGGGGTTTTCTTGCCAAAGATAATGGAGTAGTTTGCCTCAGCTTCCTCATCTATAAAATGAGCTGGAAAAGGAAATGGCAAACAGCGTGAAATGACTTGCCCAGGGTCACACAGCTAATAAGTGTCCAAGGTTACATTTGAACTTGCATTTCCCTGACTCCAGGACTGCACTCTATTCATTGTACCACCTAGCTGCCCCTCAAAATAACTACAGACAGTGTAAAATATTTGAGAGTCTTCCTACTAAGGAACATATAGGAATTATATGAATATAACTACAAAACACTCCTGGTCTCAGACACTTACTAGCTGTGTGACCTTGGGCAAGTCACTTAACCCTGTTTGCCTCAGTTCTTTATCTGTAAAATGAGCTGAAGAAGGAAACGGCAAATCACTCCAGTTTCTTTGCCAAGAAAACCCCCAAATAGCATCATGAAGGGTCAGACAGGAATGAAATGACTGAACAACAACCATCAACTGGGGAATGACTGAACAAATTATGGGATGTGAATATAATGAAATATTACTCAACTACAAGAAATGATAAAAGGATAGTTTTGGAGAGTTGTGGGAAGACCTGTATAAACCGATACAGGGTGAAGTAAGCAATACTAGAATAATTTATGCATTATAAAGAAACAGAACTTTTAAAGACTTAACTCTGATCAATGCAATGGCCTATTCATCAGTCCAGAGGACTGATGATGAAGTATGCTTCATCACCCACCTCCTAAAAGAGAGGTGAAAGACTCAAGATATGGAATGACACATGCATTTGTGGCCAATATCAATATTGTTTTGTGGGACGGGATGAGGGATAGGGGAGAATGTATAAGGAAGAAGACAAGAAAACAGACAGAAGGCCAGAAGGAATCCAAGACAAATAGGACAGCTTTGAATGTTACATGTTGAATCTATTATATACTTTAAAAGAAAATCAAGTTGTACATAATGGAGGTTCACAGTTTCGTGTACCATCTTCTCCTGTTTTACAGAATAAAAAGAAAAGAAAAAAAAAAAACAAAGCAATTTCATTCAGCCTGAGATTTCTTCCTACTGCCTATATGATCATCGATTTATAGTTGGACGGACTTTTATTTTTTATCTTTTTGGTTTTTGGAGGGGGGGAAGGCAGGGCAACTGGGGTGAAGTGACTTGCCTAAGGTCACATGGCTAGTTTGTGTGTATGTGTGTGTGTGTGTGTGTTAAGTGTCTGAAGCTGGATTTGAACTCAGATCCTCCTGACTCCAGGGCCGGTGCTCTATTCATTGTGCCACCTAGCCACCACTGGAAGGACTTTTAGAGGTCATTTAACACAACCCCCTCATTTTACTGAGGCCTAGAGAGGAAAAGAGACTTGTCCAGGGTCAACCAGGTAATGAAGGCAGAGGAGATCTTATGAACTTGAATCTCTTTTGACTCCAAATTCATAGGTCTTTCCATTCAACCAGTCTGCCACTCAGGAAAGTACCAGTGTATGTCCAGTCCCCCAAGCCAGTCCAAAGTCGAAACAGTCCTAGACACTGTGGGAAGAATTTATGCCTGCTTATTCTTCTACTATAATTCCCCTCTTAGGGAAGAAGGCCATTAGGAACTGGGCAAGATGGCCTAAAGGTTCCTTTGCTATCCTCTGAGAAGTCTCTCTTTAACTCTTTAATGTTCCATTTTCATTTTCAATATCGGAATAGTTACAGACAAAAAAGGAAGGCAAGGAAGTGAGGTAAACACGGTCTGTAACTGAGTTACTACAGCTCAGTGGGGCGAAAAGGTCACAGTTTGCATCTCAATTGCAGTAATAAACAGGGAAAGCTGTGGTTACAGTCTAGGAAAAAGAGGTCAGGGGACAGCTGGAAAAGTTTGTTAATTAATTAAGCCTGGGCTAGGGTTGGGTCACCCACAGGCAGTCTCTAATCCTTTTATAAGAGGAATGGAGACATTGTGGGACACTATGAACACATACTTGCAAGCATTTCTCCCCTTCTTTCTCCTCATCCTCCCCTTTTTATTTCTTCCAGTTCTTTCCTCCTACAGTATCAGACTTAATCCGTAGAAGATTTTTCATTGCTAAATTATTTGAGGAATGTAGTTGAAATTCAGGAACAAGGTGTATGCAGAATCTGTTTGCCAGCATACTTACTTTTTAAAAAAATGGGTGTACTTTCACTGATGTCATTTGAGAAATGAATAAAATGTTTAGTATTTGTCTTGGGATGTATTTTATTTCTTGATGCAAATAAAAGTACTTTACAAGTGAAGAAGGATAGAAATAGCCAGGTAGCTCTATACAACTAACCATGATTAAAAGCGACATGGGCAAAAATGGATGCTGACCCAAGAAAAATTAAAAGGTCTCTCTCATTCACAGGGGTTGAGGGGAAGTAATAGTTTTTTTTAATAATGGAACCCACTGTGTGGGTCATCTAAGTAGGAACTCTTCCAAATGGGCTGTCCACAAACTCTGTCCATCTGCATCCCAAAATATTCTCTCCTCTCTCACCCCATCCTATGAGGTGGAGAAATGAAGATAATCTTTTAGCTCTCTAGTTTAATTATTCTTGCCTACTTGGTGCCAAGCACAGTTATTTCTAGTTGCTGAAGGAACAAAAGTGTTACCAAATGTAGCACATTTTAAAATTGTATGATCTTCTAAAATCATTATTTAGAAATTATACCTTCTAAAATTTTGCACCCTATGGTAAAAGCCCCAAGCCTCAATCATCTGCCCTAGTTAAAGCTCGAGTTATAATTTCCTTGAAAGGGAAGCTATTCTAGTTTGATAATCACGTTCAGGAAGTTTCCATTTTCCTAGAAGCCACTACTAAAAGGAATACAATAACCTGGACATCTCCACCCTCCAAGTTTTTGCAAAACAGAAAAGCAGGTGGCAGCAGCCAGTGGAAGGAGCACCAGATTTTGGAGCTGGAGACTGGATTCACTGCAGTGTGCTGACAAATGTTTAAGAACCAGCTCTGCAGTTTTAACATTTTCTCCATCACTTTCTTAGTTTCAACAATCAACAAAACAACCAATGAAGTCCTGATTTGTAACACTGGCAGATTTCTGAGGTGGAAATACTCCTACTGAAAACTGACCAATCAGCACTCTCTGCCTGTTCAAGCTGACTCCAGCACACCCTCAGTTTGTGGTTTCCTAACTGTGTGACTTTGGAGAAGTCACTTAATGTGTCTGGATCTGAGATTTCCTCACTGGTAAGATGAGGGCTTTGAAATGGATAATCTTTCATTATTTCTACCTCTAAGACTTTAATCCTATGATCTTATACTAGCCTCTATTCATTCAAATGGGGAAAGGATTTGGTTCCCAAGATCTTTATCGCCCAGAGACTTGAAACCATACACTTAATTCTGAGCTTGATAAAGAGTCTGTTTCCATTCAAATGTAGATATTTCCAAGAAGTTTCTTTCTCAAACGTCATTTTCCTTCTTCAGTTCCACTCCGACCATTCTCAGATAAGAGCCCTCCCAGTCCCATGTAACTTGTGATGAATTCGATTTCACAACAAAATGGAGCTTTAGCTCCTCCCCTTATCATTGGCACATCCATGAAATCTCATCAGAAAATGTATTCTGTTACATAGTCTATTAAGTATTACTCAGAACTGTGAGAATTGAAGCAAATCTAAGTATGTTTTGCAAGTTTTTTAATATCACTCAGCGGTAGCAATAATCAGGCATTACCTATTAGAAAATTATATCGGTATTAAATTCCCATCTTTCTGTAGCTTGACACTTAGACTGAGAGGCCAAGCCTTGAGAATATGATTTTAACATAATACTGTTTATGCTGTCATTAACATTTCTTCGAACATTGTAAAAAATAAAATAAAACCAAGTGTGCACAAATGGAGCTGTACTACAGGAACCAAGGGTTGTTGTTTCAACGTCGTTATTGTCGCTTATTAGCTTAAAACGAGATAAAGAGCAAATGATGAATGGAGGGAAAGGAGGCTAGGGAGACGCCATAAGAGAACATTTAGCAGATGCTATTTTAATGTGTCTGACATTACTCTGCATAACTTCACACCTTTATGAGTCTGTTATAATGGTGGCAGGGAGATCCAGCCCCTTGCATCTAGAACTAATAATACCATTCTGGTTACCTTCCATTCAAAACTCAAGAAGATGATAGCAATAAGTCTTTTCCACTGCAGAGAAAATGCCCTCCTTTCTTTCTAGCCTGAATTCTCCCTAGCCTCAGCCTGACTAAAGGGAAGAATAGTTTTCCAGCTGCAGAGAGCATATCTTCCATTCTTTCCTTCCTGGATCATCCTCAGCCTCATCCTGGTTGCGGGGGAGAATAACCTCTCTCAGCTCTGGAGAAAATTCGCTCTCTTCTTCCCATACTGGATTCCTTCCAGAAGTCATTCTGGGCCTGAGACTGACCCAAGGGTCAAAGAGCTTCTCTGCCTTCTAAGCTGCAGAGAAAACATTTTCTCTTCTTTCCATCCTGGATTCTCCCTAACAGTTAACCTCAGAAGGGAGAATAGATTCCCAGGTATTGTCAGTGACAATAGTAGTACCAATGTGGCAACCGGTCAGTGGTTATTTCCCTAATTCCCAATCACATTGCTGGGCTACTGGCTATTTCTCCCCTCAAGGTTCTCTAGCAAAGGAGGACTTTATTTTGGTATGGTTGGCCATAAGCCACCATCGATATGCTCCCCATTAAATAACAGCAAGACTTGATTAGTTTTTAGAAAACATATTTACTAAAACCATTATAGTAAGAATCATTGGAACAAAATCCAACCCCCACCCCCACCCCCCCAGAAAGGCACAGATCTCCTCCTCCCAAAAGCCTGGGGCACACATTCCCACAAATATATACAGAATCCTGGGGAAGAGTGATCTTCAATTCAGAGTATGAAGGTAGGGAGGCGCTGGTGGAGAGAATGGGTATGTCTATAATTAGATGGGTTACAGAAAGTCTTATCTGAAGTCCCTAGCTGGAATTCTTTTCTAATTCAAGGTGTCATACACCTTGAAGCCGGTTCCTTCCAGGGTCACTTTTTTCTTGCTACTGTGTCTGCCTTTGTCCATGCTTATCTTACTGTGTTTTCTACAGTATGCAGTGTTTCCTATTGGTCCCTTCTCACTAGAGAAATCTTCAGTGGAAGGAAGAAGTAAAGAAATCAGTCCCTTAAGCCCCCTCCTCCCCCCCCTTCCCCCATGCAAAGTGGTTCCCTTTCAAGGGCATATCTAAAACTGCCATCCTAAACTCCAGAACCAAGGTCTTTTGCCTCTGGATGTGACCTTTCTGGTCCAAGCCCACCAATAGACTGACTGTTATTTTATATATAGACTCTTTTTAAAAAGTTTAATTTTATCTTATTTTCAGTTCCAAATTCTCTCTCTCCCCTACCCATTGAGAAGGCAAAAAATACAATGTCCAATATACATATGAAGTAATGCAAAACATATCTCTGCCATCTTCAAAAGAAAGGAAGAGTAAGGAGAGAGAGAGAGAGAGAGAGAGAGAGAGAGAGAGAGAATGAGAGAGAAAATGTTAATCATTGTATTGATCTGAGATACTAAATCTTTCACAATTGATTATCTTTACAATATTGCTGTTGCTGTGTAAATTGTTCTCCTGGTTCTGTTCACTTCACTTGGTAATCAATTCATACAAGTCTTCCCAGGTTTCTCCGAAACAATCTCCTTCATAATTTTTTAAAGCAAAACAATATTACATCATATTCATATACCATAACTTGTTCAACCATTCCCCAACTGATGGCCGTCCCCTTAGTTTCCAAGTCTTTGCTACCACAAAATGAGTTGCTATAAATATTTTTGTACATATGTGTTCTTTTCCTTTTCGTCAGATCTCTTTGGGGGTATAGACCCAGTAGTCAAAGGGTATGAGTACTTTTATAACTTTTTTATATACAGGTTCAATGATTCTCTTAGCAAATTATACCGCTTTCTTTCTTGACTCACTCAAAGAGATTCACAGCTTTGTAAAAGATCACAATGTGTAAACTCGTCTTGTTTACACATTAAAAACTATCATTGTGATGATTTATTAGGTGGGGGGGTGACCTTTACACCTAAGCTGGTGATAGCAATGGTCATATGAGGGAAAGGGGCAGTAGAAGAGACATACTGTGGTGTAATAGATGAAGTACTGGGTTTAGAGTCAGTAAACCTCAGTTTTCTTCTGACACTTAACTAGCTATGTGACCCTGGGCAAGTCAGCAAACCTCTATGGCCTTCCTAGGAGTTTTGTACACTGAGATGACTGTATAATCCTTTGTGAATGGCTGAGGGGTGAAAAGTGAGTTTCAAGGCATTATATCAGATCACACAAGACCAAGAGCCCCTGTTTTGGGAGGAAAGAGAAGACTAGAGATCATTAATAATAAACTACAATTTGAGAATCATTCCTGGCACATGAAACATCATCCAAGATTTGGTTTGAGCTCAGTCTGAATCAAATTGATTTGGAGAATGCACTTAGAGGGCTTCAGAGGGCAGGTGAAAGAAAGCCTGGGGGGAAATATTGTCAAGCCTGACCGTTTGAGCTCCGGGCGGCTGGTGTGGTGTTTCTATTCTTAAATAGTGGGAAAGATACTTCTACCCCTCAAGGGAAAACTGGCTTGGTGGGAGAAAGATCTATATGGAATGACTAGGCTGCGGTGGAACAAAAATATAGACTAGGAGGTCACTGACTACTAGTCTCTTGAGCCTGAGCGGCATTCCACAGAAACTAAAAAGAAAGGATTTCCTAAAAAATTTCCTTTGGAAGAATTGATCTTAAGTGAATTTGCAGGCTATCCTCTGAGCATAAGGACAGTTATCAGTGTAGGTTTGATAAATTTTCATTCTGAAGCCTAGAGACCCAGAAATCCAATGGATTTTTGGTAATCTGTTTAATTCGCATCTTTCTAACTAGGTGCTCAATAGTATTTGATTTGGAAGGGAGGTTTAAATTCCACACTGCCTGTGATTGCACAATGAAACATCACGAAAAAGAATGTTTTCCAAATCCCAAATTATTCTGCACTTTAGGACAAAGTCTGCTTTCCTATGTAACTGTCTTTCTCTGACACAGTATCAGCACCCACAATGCTCATGCAAATGTATCCTCCCCTTTTCCTTCCCCTCAGATATTGTTTCTTCTTGGAATTTTCTAGGATACATTGTGGAATCTCAAACTGGTTTTCTAGAATTTCAGTACTAATACTCTACTACAGGCCCATCTTCTTGCTCACCACTTCCTACCAAGTCTTCTCACAGAGTGAGTCTTCATTCCTAGAACTTTAACTACACATTTTTCTATTTGAGACAGTGGGAAGAGGAAGCTATTGTGGGGTACAGTCTGTGAGAAGGAAGCCCACTGTGGGTCTGGCCCCTGCTTGGGGGAAGAGGGTCGTTCCAAAACACCCTGAAGTTCGTCAATTGCTGAAAAGGGGAAGAAGCAAGTCCTGAAAGCTCGCCTTCCTTACCCTTTACATTTTCTGCCAGAGGCAAAGTCTTGGTAGCTTCACCTTAAAGGCAACTCTGATTACCTTGTGAGCCAGCCTTCCTATCACAGCTGGCCATATCTTATTTATTATATCACTCCTTAAAAATCTTCAATGACTCCCGACTGCTTCATGATGTATCCTTAAAAGCCCTCCGTATTACTCCCTTCCAACTACTTTCTACTTCTAAACTATACTATTCTTTGCCTCCACCCCGCCCCCCCCCCCCCCGCAATATCTGGCACA
The DNA here is from genome assembly GCA_028627135.1 of Pseudochirops cupreus. NCBI lineage: Eukaryota > Metazoa > Chordata > Mammalia > Diprotodontia > Pseudocheiridae > Pseudochirops > Pseudochirops cupreus. The sequence continues at coordinate 51,112,855 of CM053582.1, read as the reverse complement.
TTTCTCTCTTGGTGCTTTTGCCCAGGCTATTATTTCGTGTGCCTGTAATGGATCCCCTCTCTCCCTTGGTTTGTGTTATGAATTCTTACCCACAGAGACAAATACAACTTAAATGACACCTCCCCCAGAAAGCATTCCCTGTCCCCCCACTCAACAACCCTTCTCATAGCATTATCTTTTTGTATCTCCCTAATGAATTTACATATTCTTATGTCTTGCAGTCATAGAGTCCCAGAGGAAAATCCAATGATCCAGTGAATCTGTTCCCTTGATACTTAGCTTCCTGTGTATAGAAGCTGGGGCCATTGAATAAACTTTTCAACTGAACTCATGATGATCCTAAATAAATGGCTGCCAGTGTTGACTTTTCCTGTAGGAATTCAGACCCTGAGAGTGAGTTTGAAACCAGAATACGTTATAGGAGTCTAACTAGGCCATGACTTAATTGGCCAAATTTTACCCATTCAAAAGAATCCAGGGCTCTCACCAGCTTTTTCTGGGCAAACTGAGCAAAACTGGACAGGCATGCTTGGGCCCAGCATCACAGGCCATATTCTTTGACCAGCTTAGTCTGCTCCCTGAATATTGGAATTTTCCCCCTACTTTGAGAGCAGATGATTGACAGCAAAGAAGCATGTATCTCAAAAAGATGACCTCGAAATTGTAGACTCATGCTGATTTGGAAGGGACCTCAAAGGTCATCTAGTCCAACCTGTACAAAAATCCTTTCTAGAACAATCCCAACAAGTGGTCATGTAGCCTTTGTTTGAAGATATCACATGAGGGGCAACCCAGGAAGTCTCGAGGCAGCCCCTTCCACTTTTGGACAGTTTAAATCGTTAGGGTTTTCCTTTACATCAACACAATTCAATTTAAAAATCATTTCTCAAACAATTCCTATGTGCAAGTGGTTGTGATATGTGCTGATGATACAAGGACAATAGGAAAACAAATTCTTGCTCCCAACGTGCTCACAGTCTGTTGGAAGTGACAATCATTTCATATCATCTGCACCCCAATAAGGGCCAAAGCCTGAACTAATCAATCAGAAGAAGAACCTCTTCCTAACAGACATGGCCTTCTTTGTTCCTTGAGTAAAGCCAGAGAATGCATCTTCCTTTGTCAGCAACTACAAGGCCAGAGGAACCTAAAAGCATTCCTCTGTTTATGGCCATTAAGGATGAGGCGCCTTAACCCAAGACACTATCTTGAATAATAAGACTTTTCTTATCTTAATATTTTATGGACATATACTATGTTATATCATGTTAATGGTAAAGGAAACACAGATATCCTGGGTCACATTTTCAACACACACTTTGTCAACTCTCTTATCTTACTGTATTTACAACCTATTCAATTAAGAAAATTCTCTGTTCATGCTATGGTTACACACATATGGAGATCACAAATCTGAGGGACACAGACATCCTGAGTTGGGATTGCTCTAAAACATATATAAAGCTCATTGTTCTTTTATCAACCAGTCAGAATGAAAAATCTGGCTCTGCATACACATATCTGCTAGCTTTAAGGGAATAAACACTATGAATTTATGTATCACCTAGCCCGTTTGCCCCTTTTAACCAAACTTCCAGATTGACAGAGGAAATCACACGCACACAGGCCATACAAAGTATGGAGTAGGAAGATATAATTTTGTTTTGCTTCCATCATCCACCAGCAGCAGCTGAAAAGTTATCTGCTTCATGTCTTGTGTGGGCCCTACTTCTAAAGCTCCTAAAGGTGGATATGCCCACAAAAGTTGTGATACAAAAAGAGCCAAAGAGCCCAGGGCAGAAGCTACCTAGAATATGGCTGGCATACAGGTTTGCTCAAAGGGAAGAGGAAGGAATGATGCGTAAGAAAAAGGTCTTTGTCTCGCCACACCTCAACCTGTCCCTGAATCTGGTTCTGCCGTTTCGTAAAGAAGGAACAAGCAATTAAGAATGGTAATGGTTCTGTGCTGCCCAGTCAATAAGTCAGTCATTCCATGAAATAGTGGGAGGGCAGGATCATAAGTCCCTGCCAGTGACAGAGTGGCAAGTAAGGAAGAGTAGTGGGGATATGCCATGGTCCTTGGATTCCCCCCAAATGAATGGACATCTTGGGAGACGCTTGCTTCCTGTGCAAGGGGCCAAGGGGAAGGGTTAAATCCAAGCACCCAAACTGAATGATCTGGTTTTTATTTGGGCATTGCCTACAGGCAGTGGAGAGTTTGGAATCTAAGCAACTGAACTGAGTGAACGTCTTCACATTCCTAGATTGCCTTCCCTAAAGACCAAAAAGGGTTTGGGCTCTTGAGACTGGGATGAGTTCAGGCTCTGATCCCATATAGTAATTGTTTTAAATTTTTAAATTTTTATTTTTTGCTTTTTGGAGGGGAGAAAGCAGGGCAGTTGGGGTTAAGTGACTTGCCCAAGGTCACACGGCTAGCACATATTAAATGTCTGAGGCTGGATTTGAACTCAGGTCCTCCTGACTCCAGGGCCAGTGCTCTATTCACTGCCCCACCTAGCTGCCCCAGTAATTGTTTTTAATATATACTTCTTTTATTCCTTTTGCTAGTAAAATTTATTCCATTATACTATGCCTGTTGTGATTGGAATCTATTTAAACTTCTTAAAAGGTAAGAGGGTGGAGACTCATAGTGGGTAGAGGAATAAATTATAAGGATCTAATTGGAAGATCAACACATACCACATTCCTAGAATAACTTGGGAATACTGGAGTTCAAATCCAGCCTCAGATACTGCCTAGCTGTGTGACTCTGAGCAAGTCACTTGACCTTTGCTTCAGTTTCCCCATGTTGATTGGAAGAAGAGCATTGTTTTGACTAAAGGAAGGACTAGGGCAGGTGCTTGGAAGCTTAGTGAGAGCTGAATCTTGCTGTTGGTGCTTATTGCCTCCAGCACCATCTATGATTTTGGAAAGTTGAAATCTCACAGAGTTGCTCTTTGGGTTACGAGGTAGAAGAAAGGGGGGAAGATCGGTTTTGCATTATTTCACTATAATAGCTATCATAGGAGCGGATCTGGCAAAGCAGAATCACGTTGGGTAAAGAGCTAGCTAGGCTTATGTACATTTGCAAATGACTGGGGTCTTTGGAGATTCAGTGGCTAGCAGTAGCCCTGTACCTGTCCCTTCTTTCCTCCTCCTTCGCTGCCCCCAATAGGGTTAAGTGTAGGACCCTGAAAGAACTTGGGTCCTTCTCTGGGAGCCCCAGATCTGCCAGCAGGTTGGAGTAAGTGAAGCATAGCAGAGAAAGAGGATTATACCACATCACACTTGGGCTGTACTTGCTTTATTTTCCTCCCTCTTTGACTGTCAACCAATCATAATGCTCAAAGAACTCCACAGATCCAGTAGTGAAGGGAACAGATGCTTCCTGACTTCCTCACCAGTCACTGCTCTAGACCCCCTGTGAAGCAAGGAATACTGACCCTGTATACATCAGAGATGAGATCTTTTCCAGTACAAAAGGGGAAATCTATGAAACCATATTTATAAGCTATTTCCCCTGTTCTGTCCTCTTTCCCTTCCCCACCAACTAACTCATTGAGGGCAAGGATGTTTTAATTCTTCCCTTTGTATCTCCAGCACTAGTGCACTGCTTTGTACACAATTTGTTGTTAAGTCATTTTCAGTCGTGTCTAACTCTCTGTGGCCTCATTTGGCCTCTTCTTGGTAAAGGTACTAGAGTGATTTGCCATTTCCTTCTCCCTCTCATTTTACAGATGAGGAAATGAGGCAGACAAGGTGAAGTGACTTGCCCAGGATCACACTGCTAGGGTCTGAGGTAGGATATGAACTCAGGAAAAGAAGTCTTCCTGATCCTTAGCCCAGTGCTCTATCCACTATACAACCCAGCTGCCCTTTCTGCATACTAGACACTTATAAATGTTTGCTAAATTGAATTCAATTCTCTTTCCTTCCGTCCTTTCTTTCTCTACACACAAGGACAAACCCCAAACACAGTTCTTAATAGATCTTCTGCTATGTTGCCAAAAGGCTGACTGAAAAGTCAAGAATTCAGTTGATCAACCAGTTGTTTGTTCAATGAGACGCCAAATTGGTGTGACTACTTTGACTGCTTTGACCAGTTCATTTGCTCCATAAGACAGAGGTTCATTCTCACTATGATTTCTATGAGGTATTATTTCACTTTAATTTTTCTTTGTGTATTCTTAACAATTTTAAATACTTCATGAGCACACATAACCATTGAGCTGTCTGTGATGAGCACTTAAGATTTCTTTCCCCAAGAGGTTTCAACTCATTCCAAACCTATCAGAGTATGCAAGCAGCTGAAATTATATATTTTTTCCAACTTGTATTGCCTTGCACATATCAACATTAAAGTGTATCTGGAATTGTTCATCTGTTGCCCAATGATAACATTTGGTTAGGTCCCCAGGAGTGCTGCATAATTCTTCCTCATCTTGCTTGCCTTTAATATTCATCCCTGGTCTCGATTATTAATAAATTTATGGAACTGCAGCCCCAGTAATAATACCTGGGATGGAAGCACCTGACTATTAACCTTTTCTGCACATTTAGAATTGGCCATTTATTCTTACTCTTAGCTGCCACTTTATAATCCACGACTTCAGCGAAACTTTTCCACCCTCTGGTTACCAAATTTAATATGCGAGTGAGACCCAAGGGACTCGAGGGGGCTGCCTTTGCCACCTTGCCAATCCCTTCATCCAGAGGCTGCAAATGCTGTTCATCTTTTCCATATTAGACGTGTGGAATTTCTCTCTTTTTTCCCCTAAAAAAAGTCAGCTATATTCCATTTCTGCTCACATATTCATAGTGGTCCCTTCAACTAGCTAAATGTATCAGAAAGATTTATCTTTGTAGATATTTATTCATAAGACGCTTTATCGTATAAATGCTCATCTCGTTTTTCTGTGTATAATGGCTTAGAAAGCTACACCAGAATATAATAAATGTATATGCATATGTATATATGTATTTGTTAGTGGTGCTGGTAGTGGTGTGGTGGTGGTGGTGATTTATTTCAGCAATTTTCTCCCCCTAATTTTTTACCGAAGGTACTGCAAAATTTCTCAAAGGGAAGAAACAAATAAATATTATTCTCAAAGAGAAAAGGATGAAAATAATAACAACAACAACACTGATAAATTAATAAGACAGAGCAGGTTAAATTTTGTTTTCCCTGATGTTGTAATACAAGAGCTAACACAGGAAATTGTAAAGTAATCATTCTCTGGGGTATAAAGAACCATAGGTACGGAGTCTCCTCCAGTAGATTCATCACAGCAACAAACCTCCCTTTATTACAGTGTCTGGGAACTAATTACATAGTAGCTACCAAGGTTTTAACTTGTTCAGGCCAAGAAACAGTGACAATCATGTAATCTTGCCCCTACCACATTTTAGTAACCTCTATGGTTTGAATTTCTGGTACTTTCAGTTCTAAATAATTACCTTCTAATTTTTTGAAAAAGACTCCAAACTCCTGGAGGGCAGGGACTGTTTTTTCATTTTGTTTCTATCCTCAGTGCCTGACACAGTCCTTTGACAGCAGTAGGCATTGGAAAGGGGCAGCAAGGTGGTACGGTAGGTAGAGGGTCAGGCCCAGAGTCCCTGAATTCAAATTCGACCTCAGACACTCCCTTTGTGACCCTGGGCAAGTCACTTAACCCTGTTTGCCTCAGTTTCCTCATCTGTAAATAAGCTAGAGAAGGAAATGGCAAACACTCCAGTATCTTTGCCAAGAAAACCCCAAATGGGGTCAGGAAGAGTCAGACATGACTGAACTGACAGAATAGGCACTCTAAAATACTCGTTGAATTGAATTGAAAAAAATACATAGGAAAAGGTCACTGTGTTCCAAAGTCAGGAGACCTGGGTTCTAATCCTATTTCTGCCACTGTGGGACCTTGGCTAAATCACTTCACCTCCCTAAATCTTGCCTGTAAAATCAGGAAGGTGGATGAAATGGCGTGTGCTTGCACTGAGAAATTCACCTGGTATTGTAAGACCTGATCTGTTGCAACTATCCCAACTCACATTCATACTGATGACTTAGGGCGGGTGGAAAATCCCAGTGGACCTTAACATGAAAAGAAATATGGAAAGTTCCATTTGGGCTTTTTTTTCAATTAACAAAAATCTATTTTCTCTCCTTCCTGTCTTCCCCCAACTGGGAAAAATTCTTGTAACAAAAATGTGTATGAGAAATAGATTTTCAGGCACGGCAAATCTGTTGATGTGGTTCGCTTGACTTATTTGTAATAAGGGAGAGCTTTTATTAGGGGACGAGTGAGTCAGTACATAGTGGGAGAGATGTTTTTTAAAAAAAAAGACCATCCAGAAAACATTAAAATACACAGAAGAAAACAAAAAGAAATTCAGCAGGATATATTTAAAGTGCAATTTGGTTCAATTTACTTTTAAAATACAAAGAGTATATAACAGAAATTCATGGTTTCACGTACTCTTTTCCCTCTTCTTTGTGTATTGAAATGTTTGTTGATAATTAAGTTCATAAGAAGAAAATTAAAGAGAGGACAAAAAGTCAGAAATCGAGAACTTTTTTTTTGGAGGGGGGAAGGCAGGGCAATTGAAGTTAAGTGACTTACCCAAGGTCACACAGCTAGTAAGTGTGTCAAGTGTCTGAGGTCACATTTGAACTCAGATCCTCCTGCTTCCAGGGCCAGCACTCTATTCACTGCACCACCTAGCCACCCCAATTGATAACCTTTTTGCTCACAAAAATAAAAATTGCACATCTGTGGTAACCAACTAAAATGACATGTCCTATGTATTTTTCCAGCAAGTTTCCTTTATTTTTTAAGTTTTACTGATGCCTTTTATTTTGTAAATAGTCATACCTCCTGCCTCCCCCATCAAATCTTCTCTTGTAACAAAGAAAAATAATGAAATGAAATCAATGACAGCACCTATAACTCCATCTGACAGTATAGAATGATGGTGATGAAAGCTGGCATTTACATAATGCCAGGTACTGTGTGAATTGCTTTACAAATGTTATCTCATTTGATTCTCACAATAGCCCTAGAAGGGAGAAGCTATTATCATCCCCATATCACAGATGAGGAAACTGAGGCTGAGAGAGGTTAAGTAACTTACTCAAGGTTACGCAACTAGTGTCTGAAGTCACATTTGAACTCAGATCTTCCCGACTCCAGGCCCACTGTACTATTCCATACACAGAGACTCCTAATTATTTGTTCTCTGGAACTGAGATTGGTCAATAGAATTATTCGGAGTTTGACTGCCTTTTTAGTGCAATTTGCTTTTCTGTTATTGATGTGTTTAGATTTTGCTCTCTTCACTCTGCATCATTGTGTACACTTCTTCCTGAGATGCTCCAACCAATCAACATTTATTAAATGTGTACTATGCAGCAGGCACAGAACTAAGCTCTAGAGATACCAAAAGAGACAAAAGACAGTCCCTGCCCTCCAGGAGCTTGCAATCTGATGGGTGTGGGGGGGGGGGGCAATATGCAAACAAAGATATACCAAGCAAACTATATGTATAACAAATAGGAATATTTTTCCTTTGATCAAAGGCTATTTTTTCCATGACTTCCATCTACCACAATGTATTCAGCTTTTCCTTAATCAATAGGCACTCACTTGCTTCCTTGCTACCACAAACTACACTGCCATGAATATTCTGGGAGATATGGGACCTGTTGGGCAGTTCGGGTTTTTCACCTCCTGGGGGTTTATCAAGTGGCATAATGTTTGCAGAGCACTTTCTTTACCTTAAAGCACTAACTGTGAGATCCAGAAATAGGGTCATTGGGTCAAAGTACATGGACAATTTAGTCATTTTTCTCATATAGTTCTGAATTGTTTTTCAAAACACATGAAGCGATTTGGAGCTCTACCAACAGTGTATTGCAGCCTAATGCAGGGAAGTGAGGGAAGGGCAGACAAGATGTCGGAAAGGTGAGTAAAGCTCCTTGGTTCACTTGTTTATTTAACATTTCAAGCCTACCTACTGCTGAAAAAAGCTGAAGTCGCTTACAGATTCAAATGCAGACCAAAATGCCATTTATGAATAAAAGAAAAATGAAACCTTCTGAAGGAATCAGGAATAGATGCTCTTGCAGACCTGAGTTGGCCATCTAATAGCTGTTTAATAAGTGTTTGTTGAATTGAATTACAATACTTGGGCAATAAATAAATTCTGAGTTTCCTTGGCTGCAAAAGCAAAAAGAAGGTGAGTTACATGGCTTCGACGTTCTGACAACAGACCGGAGAGGAGGTTTGATGTGCTAAAGGAATGACACCACTTTCCCAAGCTACATGCAAAAATCAATTTCATTCCCTTATGGTCACACCTTAAACAGATTCATCTGTGGAGGCAAAACTTTCCCCAGAACCAGAATTTATTGCCTGGTTTATGCCTGGTCCCAATGCTGCTTTGTAGTCCAGCTGTAAACTATGGTCACCGAGCCATGAAACTGAGACAACTGGACTGCCTGGGAGCTGGGGGAAGATGCGCAGGACCACTGCGGAAGAAGGATTTGCCCAGCTCTAGCAATTCAGAAAGTCTCAGCTCATAAGAAACAGCCTGGAAGGGGAGAAGAGAACACAACAACACATTCCTGGCTTCCAGAGACAAACACAGCTGAAATGATTTGATTTTCCTTTGTGCCCCACGTGGTGTATGATAACAATATTTGATATTTATATAGTTCTTCCAGGTTTAAACACTTTACATATCTGTTACATTCTTTATCTACATTATCTCTGAACTAGTATCCCATGGTCCAAAATTCCACATGGAAATCAGCTATAGAGGGACAGCAAGCTTGAAAGAATAAAATTTTGAAGACAAACAATCAATTGATAAACCTTTATTAAGTACCTACTATGTGTTAGACGCTAGTTAAGCACTAAGGATACAAGAAGAGGCAAAATATAGTCCTTCCCTCAAGGGGTTTACAGTCTAATGAGAAGTTTACCATCTACTGGATACAAGGTGAAAGAGCTCTGATGAGGAAGAAGGGGGAAATTATCTAAAGAGGTGGCTGTGAATCACCAGTAAACTTAGGGTTTAGGAAGACAAATAGAGAAGATATTTAAGTAAGGTCAGATAGTAGATTATGAACACCAAAGCATGACACTGTCTTATAAGAGTGTGTCAGAATGGTAAAGTTCCAAATGAGCCCAAGTATGGCAAGGAAATCTGAGGTCAACAAAGAAATTTTATTTTTTTTTCAGTGAGGCTTTGAGTGTGTGTGTGTGTGTGTGTGTGTGTGTGTGTGTGTGTGTATGTGTGTGTGTGTGTGTGTGTGTGTGTGTGTGTGCATGCTATATCTACACCACATGGTATGGTGGATAGTCATCTTAGTGTCAGGAAGCCCGGTCAACCCTGGTCATCCACTTAGCCTCTAAGGCAACTCTCTAAGACTATATATTATATAACAGTTGCAGAGTCCCACTGGCGGAGGGCATTTCCTCACTGATAGTTCCCTATACCAATGAAATTACATGTCCGTTCCAACAAGTATATATATAGGCGGGGAAATTAGGATTGAAGAAGAGATAGGACACATGGATGATGATATTAGACAATAGAGAGAAAAAAAGATAATGACCTTTGGTCTGGAAAAGACAGAACAAAAATGGCTAATGAGGAATTGATACACATGATAAACAGGTAGGTAGCTAGAAACTGACTACCTGTAATGGTTTTAGCTCACCAGGCCCAAATAAGCTGTGGCTTATTTTCTTTGAGTACTCAAGGATGTAGTTATTATCATCTGTATCAATTCCTCATTAGCCATTTTTGTTCTGTCTTTTCCAGACCAAAGGCCATTATCTTTCAACAAAAAGGAAAGACCAAATTAGGGTTGGGCAGCAACTCTCTGTCTCTGTTGTCCTTGGGTACTCAAAGAAAATCCATGCTGTGACTGATGGGCCATTGTCACTAATGCTGGAAAGACTGGAGAGTAAGAGAGGCACTAAAGGACTGGAGAAGGGCAATGCTCAATGTTTCGGTTTTGGTTTTGAAGACAAGAGAAGAGAATATAAGCTCACTAGGCCTGTGAGTTAAACATCAATTCCTGGCAAAATTCAAGAATATAATACTAGCTAACATCCAGAAGAGGAAGTGGTGATCACAAAGAAACAGCGTGGCTTTATCAAAAAGGGGGATACCAGACTACTCATTTTCTTTTGTGATAGGGTTCTTAGACTGGTAGATTGGGGAATGTGATAGAAATTGTCTACTGATATTTCACAAAACTTTTGATTAGGTGTCTCACACTATTATTGCAGAAAATATGGAGAGATAAGGGCTAGTTGAGAGTACAATTAGGTAGATTCAGACCCAAAGAGTAGTGAATAAAGTTCAATTTTAACATAGAATGAGTTCTTGATTGAGAGCTCCAGAGGCTTGTGCTCAATCATGTGCAGTTTAATATTTTCTTCACTGACTTGGTTATAGGGATAGATGGCATACTTACTAGATATTCAGATGATACCAAGCAAAGAGGGGCAGCTTTACACTTGATGCCAGTCTCAGGATCTGAAAAAGGCCTTGATTGGGCTAGAACATTGTGCCAAATTGAGTAAGATGAAATTTCAGGAAATGTTGAAATGGATAGATCTCATCGATTTGGGAGTTTTTGCCAATAACGCCAATCACAAGCCTATGACTGCCCATCCTGGGTGACTTGTTTCCATGCTTTTCCAGAAGTTCACCAGAAGTGTTCAACCAATGTGCTAGAGGTCTTCCTCTATTTCTCCTGACATTGTGAGTATGCCAGTAGAACACTGGTTATCCGCCTGTCATTTTTCTTTCTTGTCACATGACTGCCCTGATTTTTTTTCATATCTTCTATTCTTCTTGGAAGTTCCCCATTTGTTATATGCTGCAGCCTGCTCACAGCTACAACGTTCCTCTCCTTCATTCTCTCTATAATATTCATTTTTAATTCTTGGAAATCTGTATTTTGTGCTGTATAGCCATATGGCAAAACAAACAGAAACTTGGTCTTGTGATGGTAGAGTTAAGATAGATGACCTTCCATATGAAATTATTATAATTGGTACTTATGTCATTTCTGATTTTTAGTCCCTGGTTCTTATTGCCGATTACTTGTTAAAATAGTCCAAGATTGAGTTGTTTCAGTTGTACACCATGTATTTTTCTCGTTACTATTTTTTTAAAACTAATTCTGATCTTCGTCCTGACGGCTTGGTGTACACAGATAGTTGATTCAGGGCTGACTCCCACGTCAATAGCAAGTCTTTTCTTGTATTTTAGAATATCCTCTATTTCATTTCTTGCAATGTTATTTGGTACTCACCACACTCAGAACCTACTAGTTCTTTTTTGTACTAATTTTTTTCAAAGAAAGTATTCATGATATATAGGTATGAGGCTTCTGTGTACTCTGTGAGTTACAGTCTCTCTCATTCCTTTTTTCTGAACCATGCTTCCCCATATAATTCCTGCCATCCTTATTACTGCCCATCTTTACAGTGATGTCACCAAGATTCAGAGTGTATGATGTTTTAATTTGGAGGCTTTAATGGAGAATTCTGTAAAATTTCTCAACCTCTTCATTCTTAGCAACTCATGTTGTGCATAAGCTATAATAATTTTTATAGTGGTCCTTTTGCAAGTCAATATCACTCCAGATGACAAGATATCCTGTGGAATCATATTTATTGATGTTTTAGAAATACTTTAAAACCTACTCTACCAACTCCTCTCTTTGTCTTTCCAAGGATTACCTGTGAAACATCCTTTGCCATTTAGCTGGAACCTTCTTGGTTGATTGGTTTTTTTTTTAAATAAGAAGAATGTCAAGATCGACATGATTTGACTCCTCTAGTACATGCGCTTGTTGAGCACTGGACAAATATTTCACAGAGTATCAAAAAATTGAATTTTGAGGTGGTCTAAGTACTGACCAATTCACTGTCCCCTTTTACACCAATCTGCCTTCATCCCTGCAGAAGCAAATGGTGGCCACCCAGGTGTGAGGGCTGTTTAGTATTTTCCTTTGTTTTGTAGGTTGTAATCTACAGAGAATTCATCACTGAGTGCCCAGTTTACTGCTAATGAGCCTCTCTTTATGTAGTTGGCTAGTCCTTGGAAAGCAGACTTGGTCTGTTGCTGGGGCCATAATCAAAGCCTTTATAGAACCTGCAGGATGGTGCTCCACCAGCTCCACCAGACTTTTGGAACACAGGGATACCTCCACATCATCATAAAGCATCAAAAAAGGAATTTCTGGAGAGCAATGGAAAAGTGCAGGAGGCTGAAACACATTAGCAATGGAGAACTGCACAGAAGCCCCCAAAGCCATCAGAGAGACATGTACTGGATTAATATCATGCAAGGCAGAAAATGAGGAGATAGAGGCTCACTCAAGGTGTTTGCCAACATTAGGCAGCATGTGCAGTGAAGAGTCCAAATGGGAGAATGATACCCTATAGGTGGTGAACTCCTTCAGATATTCCAAATTTCAGCTAGTAGCCTTGACCTTTTTCCCCCAAAAGAACCCTTTACTAGAACTGCAGAAGAAAGGCATACTTAGGTAGTCAGAGTTTATTTGCTTTCCATAATCTTTTGCAGGTGCCGATGATCAGTTAAATAGTATATAGTCTGTCAAAGGGAACAGGGGGAGGTTAAAAAAAAAAAAAGATTGGGGCTGGGGGAAGGGGAAGACCTGAATAATCCAGAAATGGGATAATCAGTTTCCAAATGGATGAGAGGTAACTGCAGTGGATGTCAGTGCTTCAACATTTGGTAAGTGAATTCCTAGGTCATGAAATAAAGAGCTTAATTTCTGGAATTTTCATGTTTGTGTGTCCTGATGAATTTTGTTCTGGTCTTGGAAATTCTCAATACCACAGTCGTTTTCAAAGGCAACAATGATAAGGTATTTATTGTTAGAGTTCAGCTAATCAACTGCAGGCTCTCCTGCTGCTAAATATGGCCAACAGGCTGCTTCTGAGTTATGGCTCTGGCAAGTGACCCTGCTTTTTGTCCAATGGGAATGTTATAGACTCCCTCCCATTGCCTTTGGGGCTCCACAGAATTTTTATATTATTTGCACAAAATTCATGTTTTAGTAAACAGCCTTTTGAAAGTATTGTTATGGTGAACATTTTGTGGTTTATGTTAAGCATTTGGTTTTCAAGAATGGGTGAAAATAAATGTTTTTAGAGTGCAATTATTTTAGTGTATTACACAATAAACTCTAATATTTGTAACTAAAACTGTATCTATGTTTGATTAGTAATTAAGCTCTCAAATGGTTGGGAAAGTAATTTCCTTTTATAAGGCAGTAGTTTAGGGCAAATTACTTGATACACATACTGATATTTGGGGCTCAGCTATATCTACATATGATTATTAATGATGTTCTCTCTAGCGGTAGTGAAAGTGATTTCCATTTATAGCAGTAGTTTAAAACAAAGTACATTGTAAACTTACTGATATTTGTAAATAAAACTGTGTCTACACATGAATATTAATTATGCTTTCTATAGCAATTGTGAGGGTCCTTTCCATTTATAGCTGTTTGGAGCAAATGAGCATTTTGATCATTTTAACGTCATTGGATAGTTCTTGATTTTGTCTCATGAGATTGCATCCTTTTGCCCACATGATGAGCAACTAGGAAAATGAGCTGACTTCTTATGCAATTTGATTATTTGAGTACCATTCTAACCTTGGCTTTAAATGAAGCGAAAGGAAATGACAAGCCATTTTCACACAGTTCTATGACTGAAAGAATGCAAGGATGTTGTGTTTTTTGTTTGTTCTTTATTTTTGAAGAGGACCAATAACATCACGGTGTGATATCTTGACTCATGAGCCAATTGGATTTAAGTAAGGCAGAGTTGAGCCAAGTTGTCAGCCTCATTCTCTTTCTCAAAGTCATCCAAATCGAGCGGCAGGACAAAAGTCAAGAAGACTGGTGATGTGCTAGGATGTAGTAGATGGCCTTGGTGTCTGATGTCTGAACAAGCTCAGAGCAATGGTCAAATCATCTTTTTGATTGTGTAAAAAATATTTTGAGCATGCATTTCCAATCTATACATATTTATATAGTTATAAGTCATGTGCACATACTACTACACAAAAAACATCTACATTCTAAAATATATACAAAATATACATTTTCAAAGAATGAGGAAAAGATGAGATTGTATTTGATCCTAGAGTCAATAGGGAACTTACAATAAGGAGTATTCATGGCCAGATAGGAACTTTAGGAAAATGACATCATGATTCTATGGAGAATAAGTGGGAGAAGGAAAAGACTGGAGGCAGGGAAATCAATTAGGAGGCTTTAGTAGTACAGGGGAGATGAGATGAGGACCTGAACTGTGGTGGTGGCTGTGTGAGCGGAGGGATGGGAATGGATGCTACAAGTATTGTGGAGGTAAAAATAACAAGACTTGGCAACTAACTGGCCACGTAGGATGTGGGAGAGTGAAGGGTCAAGGGTAATGCCAAGTCTACAGACCTTTTTCCCTGTAAGGATAGTGTTATCCTCAACAGAAACATAGAAATTTGGAAGAAGGGTATGTTTGAGAGAAAATATAGTCATAATCCACCAAGGGCTGTTTGGTCTATATTACTCAATCTTCCCCACTGAAAAACAAGAACCATATTGGAGATGTTTATTCACTGGCCGCTACTCCAGAACCAATCCCCAAAGGGTTCCCTCTGTAGCCATCAAGTGATGGGAGGATGCAGAATGTGAGGTCAGAGAGCTGTTGGGAATTTTGCCTGGTGAAGCTACTGTTAGTGTCTGAATGGGGACAGATTATAACTGCCCCAGAAATACCCCTATGCCAGTTTTGATGCAAATTTGCCCAGGCCAGTCTTTGTAAACTGTGCCCCGCATTGTACTGGAGTGTGAGTATTACGCTCCAGTACAATATAAGCTCCTTAAACGGTTTTCATTTTGTGTCTATCCCTAGCAGCCAGCTCAGTGTCTTGCACATACTAGACTCTCAATAAATGCTTTTTGGTTTAAATTGAATCGCATGTGGATAAAAAGTTGATTGCAGCACGTGAGTATTGCTGGAGTATAAAAGCTGGGAATAAATGCTTCACTTCACATTGTAGTAACAGCTTTCAGCTTAGTTTATTTTGCACACTTGTGAGTGATTTCCAAATATTTTTAGGTCCATAAACATTCTGCTTAGTACACAACATTTCAATTAGCCCTACATATACACCAAAGCTACCTGGCTATAACTCCTGATCATCCCCACCTTTTCCCCATTCCTCGTATGGATGGGCTAAAGAAATAAATGCCCTTTGTTTTCCATTCACAGGGATTCCTATGAAAATCAAACCAAAAGGCAAGTGTTTTAATGTCTATAGCACAATATGTCTAGGACTTTATGATTTCGTAAGTGTGAAATATCTTTTAACAGAATGTATGTTCTGTTTTAGAGTTTGAAAAATCTAGTATTACAGAATAATAGGGAATTTGAGAACTGCCTTGCATTCTGGGATTTGTAGTCCAGAGGAACAAACATTCCCTCTCAGCTCTGAGAGTGATTTGAACTATCACAACCTATGAGCCAGAAGGTAGACTTAAGTCATGCCTAAGAGTTTTGAAAAAAGACTGCACATAGTCTAAGGAAAAAAGATTCAGAAGAAGAAACAGACTGGATGAGCCAAGCAGCAGTGACAGTGAAACTAAATGAGCTGAACTTGGGGGAAGCAGCAGTGCAGGGGCAATGAGAGAAGAGAGAGCTAGGGAAAGGAGAGCTGGACAAGATCAGTGGGAGCCACTGGTCCCTGCAGGCATCTTGGAACAAAGAGCCAGGCCTGGAGCTGCCACTTGAAGGACTGAAGGAAGTTCCAAAAGATGGCTATTCCCATCTTCCCCTTCCTGTGCCTAGCTGGTAACTAGAGCTGTTAAATACTCCCTACACTTCTTTCTTTTATTTACAAGTTTCCCATATCCTGATTTTGCTACATAGATTAAAACCAACCAACCAACCCAGGGCTGGTCATTGTGGTAGGAGCAATATCTTAACTTCTTCCAAACAAGTGAGGCTAATTTTTCTTTACAAGTTACCCAAACCATCCTAGAGGCTTGA
Source organism: Pseudochirops cupreus (assembly GCA_028627135.1). Lineage (NCBI taxonomy): Eukaryota > Metazoa > Chordata > Mammalia > Diprotodontia > Pseudocheiridae > Pseudochirops > Pseudochirops cupreus. The sequence continues at coordinate 51,096,749 of CM053582.1, read as the reverse complement.
CTGGTTCAGAGGATGAAGAGATCACAACAGACAACTTAGACAAAGGAGCACTGCTCGGAGGAATCAACTCAATGTGTCTTCAGTGCTTATCTTTATTGAATATCCTTCTGCTTTAACTAAGTAAATCTCTTTTCTGGTAAATATTAAATGATATATAAGGGTCTCATTCTGTTCAATATTGAAACTCAACTATCAGGGGACCAAGTGAGTTAGGCCCAGCTCAGAAGTCATGAAGGCTTGGATTTTATGCTTAGTAAGTGCTATGAAAATGAGGAAGTCGAGGTTAGCTTGAAATACAAAATGTCAATTAGAGCACAGAGCTAAATCTCTGTCTGAATGTTAGGAAGTTTCCCAACTGAGGGCTCAGAGCTGTTATGACAGTAGTATTAACAACATTTTGTTTGATAGAAATTCTATAAAATAATGGAGAAAATGACTGTGTGGACTGGATGGCCATTATTTTGCTCCAAGGCTTTTTAAAAGCAAGCTAATTGTTCCAGTAGGGGCAGCTAGCTAGCACAACTGCTAGAGTGGTGACCCAGAGTCAGGAAGACTCTTCTTTGTGAGTTCAAATCCAGTCTCATACATGTGTGATCCTGGGCAAGTCACTTAGTTCCTCATCTTTAAAATGAACTGGAGAAGGAAATGGCAAATCACTTCAGTATCTTTGCCAAGAAAACCAAAACGGTCTCGTGAAGAGTGAGATACAATTGAAAAATGACTCAACAACTGTTATAATGCAGAGGATAGCTGTTTAAATCTCTTGCCTCTGATGTGATGAATGAAGAAGCCAGGGAGGAGACAGGTAAGGCCTGGAAGGATTCAGGTCTGTTCTTTTCCAGAGGAAATGGAAAGGATTGAATACTGGTTAATCGAATTCTACCATCCATAGTGATACCCACTGATATTATACTGATTAAAGTAGCTCACATTTGGTATGCTTTCCAATAATAACATCATGGACTGTGGCCTAGAGTCCCACTGTAGTTCCTATTTTAGTTTGTTTCCAGCTCTCATTAAGGTGCCTTTAATTCCCTTGCCAGCACCAACCTAACAAGACATCTAACATAGAACATAGAGCAATCAGATGAAATGATGATCAAGAAATCCAGTGAATTTCCTTTTTTGTGTGCTTTTTTTGGAGGGGGAAGGTAGGGCAATTGGGGTTAAGTGACTTGCCCAAGGTCACATGGCTAGTTTGTGTGTGTGTGTGTGTGTGTGTGTGTGTGTGTGTGTGTGTGTGTGTAAGTGTCTGAGGCCGGATTTGAACTCAGGTCCTCCTGACTCCAGGGTCGGTGCTCTATTCATTGTGCCACCTAGCCGCCCCTGCCAGTGAATTTCTGCACAGCAAAAATACACAAAAAGCCAGCCTGAAGCTCACAGGCAATAGGAAAGAAGGCCACCAACAAAACCAGCCCCAGAACCAACATAGTCAATAAAACTGGAAGCTTCAAAGCATGAGCAAAGATAGGTATAAGTTGTGTAGCCTGGAAAGTTCTGTGTCTCGAAGAAACAAAAGTGAAGGGCTCCCTGAAGAAAACTCCAGGGTGGGGATCTTGGAGTCTCTAGGGGAATTGCAGCAACCAGTGAAATGCAGCAGCACTGAGACCAGGATAGCCCCGGGGCTCTGAGGTTCTTAGTAATCTAGCCTGAGATGCCATAGAGAGCCCTGAAGATCTAGCACTCTGAATCTCAAAGATCTCTAGAGAGTAACTAAGTATAGAAGGCTGAATTCAGTGCAGGAACCTAAGTGACCCTGAATAAAACCAAGCAGTGCTGACTAGCCTAAACAAAAGTATATAACAAGCTTGGTTTTGGCATGAAGTCACAGTTAAACTAAAGCTAGAGTGACAAGTAAACCAAGGAAGACCTCAAAAAGTATACAAAATAATTGCAGAACTAAAGATCCTGCCAAATGAGGATATGGTAACTCCATAATAACTGTAAGAAGAGATTCAAATTTTTTAAAATGGAGTTTGCACAAGGACTGCATGAATACCTAGAAGAAATGAAGCAAGAGAAAAAGTAAAAATTCTTGAGTGAAGAATTGGAAGGAGAAAAAAATAACAGAAGAGAAAGTGTCATATCTTACACAAAAAAATAGATTTCCTGAGAACTAGAATGGACAAAATAAAGTCAGTGACTTGACATCAAGAAATATTAAAATGAAATCAAAAGATGAAAAAAATAGAAGAGACTACAAGGTCTCTGATATTTTACAAAGTGATCTCAAAATCAGGTCCAGAGATACTTTAAGGATCAATGGACCGTTTCTAGTTTCTTGTTATAAAAAGTGCTGCTAAAAACATTTTGTGTGTATGAGTCATTCTTTTTATCCACGACTTCATGGCAGCACAATGGCAGACAGGATTGATGGTCAGAGAAAGAGAGAGATGCTCCTATAGGCTCTATTAAGACTGAGGTATCCAGGGAACTTGAGTTCTCTTTGTCAGCTTGCATCTCTGGATCTTCAAATATCCAAAAGACAGGTGTCACTGGAACAGATAAGAAAAGACTCTTCATCTTAGGGTGCAATGTCTTCAATACTAAGTCACAGTAATGAAGAGTCACAGTCACAGAATCAGGCTTCAACATGGTCACCTGGAACCAAGAAGGGCAACCCTAAGCATGTCCAGGGGACGGCCCTCAATAGCGCTCACTTTGAGATTCCTCATGCTTTCATTTTTTTCTGAAGGAAGGAAGTTTTTATTTTCAAGGTAGAGCTCTAATAAGTTACTGCTATCAAAGCCATAGTGAGAAATTCTGGTGCTTGGGGCAAGCAATATTAATGTACCCCTACTCAAGAAGTTGGAGAAGATATTAGAGAGACCTTGGAACTTGGGGTACAAGTGCCTGTGACTCATGGTAGCAAGACAGAGATCTTGGGATAGGAACATTGGCCTCCTTGAGAGTGGACTCTAGTAGTCTATAGCTAGGGAAGTCACCACTTAGGGTAGATAATAAGGCAGGGCTAGGGAGTGGGGTAGAGGTATGAAGCAAAGTCATCCTGTAGCTTACTATTATTTTGTCCTTCATTTGTTTATCTATTTTTAACAGTTATTTTTTAAAATTTTGAGCTCCAAATTTTCTCTCTCCTTCCCATCCCTTGAGAAGGCAAGAAATTACATATATATATATATGTATATATATATATATATGTATATATACATATATATACATATGTATGTATATATATACACATATATATGTATGTATGCATGTATATAACATGCAAAGTCATGCAAAACTTTCCATATTAGCCATGTTGCAAAAAAAGGAAGAAAATTAAGTAAAAAATATGTTTTAATCTGCACCCAGAGTTCATCAGTTCTTTCTCTGGAGGAGGATAGCATTTTTAATCATCGGTCATTTGAAACATTGTCTTGATCAGAGTAGCTAAGTCTTTCATAGTTAGTCATCATTACCATATAATTGTTACTCTGTACAATGTTTTCCTGGTTCTGCTCACTTCACTTTGCATCAGTTCATATAAGTCTTCCCAGGTTTTTCTGAAAGCATCCTGCTCATCATTTCTTTATCTTTTTCTTTTTTTTGGCCTTAAACATTATTTTATTCTCCCCACACACACAATTACTAATCAAGAAAATTTTTAGCATTCATTTTTACAAGATTTTGAGTTCTAAATTTTCTCCCTTCCTCCCCTCCCCTCTTCTGAAAACCATAGGCAGTTTGATATAGTTTATGCATATGCCATCATGTAAAACATATTTCCATATTCGACATGGATATGGAAGAAGAAAAAGATCAAAGGTTCAAAAAAAACATGAGAAAGAATAAAGAAGTGGAAAAAATATGCTTTTATTTCCATTCAGAGTCCGTGAGTTCTTTATCTGGATATGGATAGTATTTTCCTTGGTGTGTCCTTTGTATTTGTCTTGGATCATTGTGTTGCTGAGAAAAGCGGAGTCATTCATAGTTGAGCATCACATGATGTTGCTGATACTATGTACAGTGTTTTCCTGGTTCTGCTCATTTCACTTTGCATCAGTTCATTCAAGTCTTTCCAGGATTTCCTTTACTCTGTGTGTCTCTCTGCTTCAGGTGTGTTTCTTGTAAGCAACATATTGTGGGATACTGGTTTTTCATCCACCCTGCTATCTGCTTCCATTTTATGAGACAGTTCATGCCTCTCACATTCACCATTATGATTATTACCTGCGTATTTCCCTCCATCCTATTCTTCTTCCTATTTGTCCTCTCTCTCCTTTTACCCTTTCCCATATCACCAAAGTTTTGCTTCTTCTACCACCTCCTCTGATCTGCTCTTCCTTCTGTCACTCCACCCTCCTTCTTTAATCTCCTTCCCTCCTATTTTCCTGTCGGGTATAGTGGATTTCTATATTAATCTGATTGTATATTATTATTCCCCCTTTGCTGCTCATCATTTCTTATAGCACAGTGTGTTCAATCAAAATCTTATACAACTTGTTCAGCCATTCCCCAGTTGATGGGTATCTCCTCAATTCCCACTTCTTTGCAAACCACAGAAAGAGTTTGTAGAAATAGTTTTGTACATATAGGTCTTTTTCCTTTTTCTTTGATCTCTTTGGGATACAAACCTAGTGGTGGTTATTGCTGAGTCAAAGGGTATGCACAGTTTTATCGCCCTATGGGCATAGTTCCAAATTGTTCTCCAGAATGGTGGGATCAGTTCACAACTCTACCAACAATGCATTAGTGTCCTATTTTTTTTTCCACATTCACTCCAGCATTTAGCATTTTCCTTTTCTGTCATCTTAGCCAATATGATAGGTCTAAAGTGGTACCTCAGAATTATTTTAATTTTATATTTCTTTAATGAATAATGACAGAACATTTTTTCATGTGAAAACTGATAGCTTTGATTTCTACTTCTGACAACTGTCTGTTCATATAATTTGACCATTTATCAATTGAAGAAGCTCCTATTTTAAGTAATTGTTTCTAATTAGGTACTATATTCAGTTATTTCTACCTGATGAGAATTATAGACGCTAGTAACAGTTTCTACATTTAGGCACCCTGGGACAATGCCCTAATTGCTTAGCCCTTGTTATGGCTCTGGGTAGCACAGAGTTAATGTCATTACTGCCAGTTTTTTTTTTAATAAAACCATCTTTTCATTGCAAAGTGTAGTGAATCCTATCTGATGAGGGTATTGTACTATAGAAATAATTTATAATTACATTTCTTTTATACTGAAATGAAAGGTCATTTCTGCAGGTCTTTGCTCACACCGAACTACTAAATGGGTCCTCTAATAAGCTGTATTTAACTTTTTAATACCCCATCTTTATTGGTTTCTCTCTGTCCTCCCTTTCATTTTACCATTCTGCATTTCTGTTTATGCCAGCATCCTCTCATAATGCTATGACATGCTCAGCAAAATCCTACCACTTCTGGCCACTGACCAAGCCTTATACAATGTGCCTTCACATAAAAGCTTCCACATGGCAGTCTGTTATGTGAAGTATTTTGGTGGGGATTTTTAAATGTTGCTTTGTAATTAAATGAATGAAAGTTAAGGATCCAGTTTCAAATTAGCTTGTAGAAAGTCATTATCTATCATTCTGATCAGGAAAGCAGGAGCCATTCTTCATTTGAATAAGATGCTAAGGGGAAAGGATATATAAGCTTTTCTAAATCTAAAATCACACATCCATCTTTAAAGATAATGTGATTATATTTTAGCAAAAGGCAGAGATACAACAAACTAACTGCATAATAATAATTCACTTCTCTGGGGCTCAGTTTTCTCCTCTGTAAAATGGGAGGGTTGGACTAGATGAATTCTAATGTTTCTTCTGACTCTGAAATTACAAACTGCAAGATACTTTCTGAGAAAGCATACTACAATGGAGAAATGAGTTTAGAGTCAGAGGATTCAGCCACTTACCACCTGTGCGACCTTGGACAACTCACTTCATATTTCTGGGACTCAGTTTCTCCATCTGTAAAATGAAACGGTGGGATTAAGTTCCCCTTCTGCTTGAAGATTCTATGATTCCATGAATTTATAAAATAAAATGTGTTATTTAACCCAAAAATATCTTGAGCAAATTTAATAACATACATTTTAAGAGTTGGCAAAATATTTCTGAATACTTAAAAATGTTAAGCCATGGATTTCGGTCTTTGAAAAATGACTGACATGTCATGGTCACATGACACATTTTTATTTAAAGATTTTTTTTTTGCAAAAAAATCTGAAAAAGCAATTCAGTTCTCCTCTGCTGGCTATCAGTGTGAAATGAGAACAATTTGTCCTATAACGTATGTCCATTTTAGAGGGGATGGAGACCACTAACTCACTTTCCTTATAAGCATCAGCTAGTAAGTCCTTTCATATGTTACTTATGTAACATGGATTAAAAACACCAAGCCCTATGCTTATTGACCGCCCCCAATATTTAGGTGACATTTTAAACTCTAGATCCACATGGAGGCCTCATGGCTTAGTGGTTAAAGCACTCTGCCTAGTAAGCAGGATATCCTGGGTTCGAATCCCAGTGAAGCCTCAACCCTTTTCTATGAACTTTGCTAAAGGAACTATTTCTCTGCCAAATTGAATGGGAAAAACCTGCAGTAATAAGGACTTCTGACTCTCACGTTTTATTCTTCCCCATTTGAGGTTAAAAAGGAGAACTTCTTGGAAACTGAATGACAATCAGGATAGATCTGTCTGCTGTCGCAGAAAGGAAGGAGTAGTTAAGAGTTTTGGCAAAACCACCCAGAAAATATGGGATCCACTCCTAAGTGAGTAAGGAAAAAAACTCAAGCTCACAGATCAGCAGCTCAAAGGAGAGCAAAACTGATTCTTGATGCCAAGCCTCAGCTTTTGGGTCACCTGATGCTGCACACTTCTCTGTATTTAATCATCAGTTGCAGTCAGGTGCAACTGCATTTTGGGTGCTTGGGCAAAGAATGATCCTAAGCCAAAAATTTTCTCCCTTCTGGATGTGTTCCTGCATTCCAACATGGGGGAAGGCCAGTTACCAACGCACCCAGGAGGCATGCTGAGGAGCCTCTCTTGTCATCTGTGAGCTCAGACCTCAAGAGAGGCTGAGACTATTTTAAAAAACAAAAAACACATTATCTTTTTATTGGTGCAATTTAGAAAAACAGCAGTGAAAGTATCCATCAAAGCTAACAGGCCTGCATCATAAAATCAGGATGGTTTTTATATATGGGCCCACCTGTCACATAAGGTAATTGTATTTTTTTCCCTGATCTTCCTTCAGGCTCTCTTCCCAGAACACAAAATGTGATTATCCTTGTTCGTGGAAATTTCCTCTTTGCCACTTTGCTCTACTCTCTCAGCACAGCTGGGAAGGCCTGGCAGACACCACCAAGTTCCAAACTGCTTGTAGCTTCAGCTAATTTTGTTGAACTTAAGGACATTAACAACATACCATACTGACTGGCTCACTCATATCAGCATCTAGTGAAGAGCAAGGGCAAAAAGAATTTCGATAAAACCTAATTCCATTTAATGCAGCATTGTTGCTTGGTCATTTCAGACTCTGTGACCCCATTTGGGGTTTTGGTGGCAAAGATCCTAGAGTGGTTTGTTGTTTTCTTCTCCAGCTCATTTTACAGATGAGGAAACTGAGGCAAACAGAGTTAATTGACTTGGCCGGGGTCACAAAACTAGTAAATGTCCAAGACAGGATTTGAACTCAGAGCTTCTAGACTCATGGCCCATTGCTTTAGCCACTGCATCACCTAAATGCAGCAAGTATTTGTTAAATGCCTATACCATGATGAGCAAAGAAAAACAAAACTGAAATTCTCCTGGTCCTGAAGGAGTTTCCAGGAGCTGGAAGATTGAGTATAGGGAACAGGGAAGAGACCAATTTGGTTAAAGCGAAGGGAAGTAGGGGCTAGATTACAGAGGGGCCTAAATTCCAAGCTACACAGTCTATGTTTGTCCTATAGGCAATGAAGAGGAATGTTCTGTTTAGTATTCAAAGCCCTTCCTGACATAGTCCCCTCTTGCCTTTCCAGCATCTTCCTTCTGTAAATTATTTCCTATTTATCCTGTATATTGTTTGCTTTATATATATTTTTTTGCTTTGTCTTCCCCTTAGATTATAAGCTCCTTGAGGGCAGGGACTTTCTGTTGCCTCTCCAGCGTTTAACATATTTCCTGGTACACAGTAGGCACTTAATAAATGTTTACTCATTGATCGACTGAGAGGTCAGACCTATACTTTGGGAAGATTATTTTGGCAGCTTTGTGGTGAATGAATTGGAAAGGCCAGGGGCAGGAAGTATGGAGATGAATTAGGAGTCAGTTCCAGTCACTATGGTGACGAGGATGGGGCAGGGTGGAATACTTTCTCCCCCAGGGGTTCTCCCAACCTCAGTCCTCCACAGGCACTGCACTTCTCCTTCACCCTGTCCCAGACCACTGCCATTGCCAGCTGCCACTGGCGACCTCACTGTCACAACACTCTCGTTCCTCTTTCCTAGGGCCCAGGGACTGGTGCACAGCAAGAGAGTCAGTCTTACAGCATCCTGGGGGTGAGGGAAAAAAACTGTTGCCATTCACTTTCTTACTGATACCCTCCTCCCCCTCCTCCACCCTTTCCCTGCCCTTCTCTTAACTCTCTATTTGCTCTGTGGGACTGAGGGTCTCTGGCCTGTACCCTAAAGGGTCAGACTCTCTAAAGTGGGGATTCCTCACTTTTTGTGTCATGGACTTCTTTGGCAGAAAGCCTTTGAAGGCTTTCTCTGAATAATATTTTTCAATGCATAAAATAATAGGACTGCCAAGGAAACTTATTATATTGAAATTCAGTTATCTATCTGTCTCTCCATCCATCTGTCTGTCTATCTATCTATCTATCTATCTGTCTATCTATCTATCTATCTATCTATCTATCTATCTATCTATCTATCTCTCCATCTGTCTGTCTGTCTATCCATCTATCTATCTGTCTGTCTGTCTATCTATCCATCCATCTATCTATCTATCTATCCATCTATCTATCTATTTATCTATCTAATTTAAAAGCAGGCTCAGAGACCCCAGATTAAGAACTTGTTCTCTAGGGGAGGTTTTCTGCCTCTCCCCCAGCCTTGCTGTATCTTCCCATGATTGTCTTACATGAAAGCCACCCATGATACAACTAAGACTGCTGAATCCCAGCATTTCATGCCCTGAGTTCCTCTGGCCGCATACCCGGCAAAGGTTGTCTATCACCTTGTGGTTTTTCCTCCCTCACTATCTAACTCCAGGCACCAGAATGTCTAGTTCTAGCTAAGGGAGGGCTGATGAGGACCTAAACTAGGGCAGTGGCTAGAGAGAGGGAAAGGATGCAAGAGATGTTATGGAGGTAGAATCAAAATTTTATCAGGTTAAAGCTGCATTAAGACTTTTGGGGCGTCCCGCACATGACTATATTGACTTATTCTCCACACTTGACATTAACTAAATGTTGAGTATGGCATTACTGCAAAGCAGCAGATTAGCTACTCATTTTTGTGTGTAAGGGATCCATTTCAACTGTTGACCTCATCAGTCACTCAGCAAGCATTTACTAAGCACCTACTGTGTGCCAGGCACTGTGCTAAACCCTGGATAACTGCTAATCTGGTGATGCTCTATGATGATGAAACATGGAGCAGGGCAACATCTGGAAAATCAAAAACGTGAGGGTCCCAAAGTGTAATAAAGAGAAACATGGAGACAGAGGTTGGTTCCACTTGGGAAGTGGAAATAGTAACAAAGATATTATCCAGGAAACATTGAAAATAACCAGTTTGGCTGGCTGCATGATGAAAGCGAAGGATAGAGAGGTTGATTGTGCTAATGGTACCTACAGAAGGTCATCAATGGAGAAGAAGGTCTCTAGAATATTGGGTGGTATGTTATCCTCACCCCAACCCCAAGAAAATTTCTAGGAAGACATGGAGAAGAGCCGTCTCACAGAATGGTCTACATCATTGGAGAGTTGAGCTACATCAGTAAAAGCACAGATCTGTTGGGTTCTGAAGCATTTCAAGCGGCTGGAGATATCATATTGGAAATCAAGTCTTCTAATATGAATGCATGATTTAAACACATTTAATTTAGAACTTTGGGTACATTGGGCTCATTATTTTGAATGCATTCTACATATGACTGCCATTTTCTCACAATCGCACTTTCACCACATCACTGCCTTGCTTAGTTCCCTCCCATCTACCACTTCAAGACCCAAACCTAAGCAGTCTTATTTCCCACTATCAGCTTTTGATCATACGTTGTCTCCCTGTGATGTCACCCCCACCTGGCACCCCACTCCAGTTCACTATATGCCTTCAAATCCAACTCAAGGACCAATTTAAGCCTTGCCTCTCCCATGAAATCATTCCCAATATCTCTAGCCCAGTGATCCCTCCTTTCATAGAAGAAGAAACTGAGTCTGAGAAAGGTTAAGTGATTTGCCCAGTGTCATGCAGTTAATAAGTGTTTGAGGCAAAATTTGAACTCAGTTCTTCCTGACTCCAAATTCAGTGCTCTACCATCTATTTTATAGCTCCTAACTCCCTCTCCTCCAGAAGCCTATGTTCTATTAGGGCAGTGGTTCTCGACCTGTGGGTCGTGACCCCTTTGGGGGTTGAACAACCCTTTCACAGGGGTTGCCTAAGACCATCGAAAAACACATATTTTCGATGGTCTTAGGAACCAGGACACCACTCCTCTATCCCTCTCCAGGCGGGTCCGCCCACATGCAGATACGCCCACATACAAGTATTAAAGGGTTGCAGCATTAAGAAGGTTGAGAACCACTGATGAATGGGGAATAGCATGGCAGTTTGATGCCAACAGTTTACTAGCACAGACCTCCACCTGTTGTCTATTGCAAGTACAATGCAATCGAATACACTGCCCTTCTTTCTGTTGTGTGCTGTGGGGACTTCCTTATTGTCTGCTCTACCCTGCTGGTCTGTTTGTTCTCCCAGTGGTCTGGCCATATCCAGTCTGGCCTCTTCCACTATCAACCAAGTCTTGATTATGACTGCTTTGACAGAGGCTACAGGAAACATAAAGCAGTTACTTAGAGATAGATTCCCAACTGATCTCAACAATTTGGTTCTCTCAAGACGTTCACCTCTGTCCAATTTTCTCAGCACTAAAATTACATAGCCCTTCCAACTCCATTCTCATGTAAAAAGAACAAACAGAATTCCAAATATATATTGGCAGCTTTCAAATCCATCGTGCAAAGAACAGTGCCATTATCCAGGGCATAATCTCTGAAGATGTATACTTCCTTAACATTTTGTTAGGCTGGTTTGCTTTCTTCATATCACTGAGTATTTTTTGTTTTAAAAATTAAATTGTCTTTTTTTCAATCAATGAAAATCTACTTTCTCACATTCTCACCTTCCCTTCTGCCCCTCGCTGAGAAAGCGAGAAAACCAAAATTTGTTACAAACATTTATAATCAAGCAAAACAAATTCTCCCATTGGCCATGCCTCCTCCCCAAATATGTAACTCTTTCTCAGGAAGTAGGTAGCATGTTTCATCATGAGTCCTCTGGAATTGTGATTGGCCATCACATTGATTAGAATTCCCAAGTCTTATAAAGTATTTCATTTTTACAATGTTCTTGTTGTTGTATTATTCTACTCACTTCACTCTGCATCAGTTCATACAAATGTTTCCGGGTTTTTCTGAAACCATCCCCTTCATCATTTCTCATGGCACAAAAGTATTCCATAGCATTCATATACCATAACTTGTTCAGTCATTTCCCAAATAATGGATGTCTCCTCAGTTTCCAGTTCTTGGCCACTGCAATAATAGCTGCTATAAATATTTTTGTATAAAGAAGTCCCTTTCATCTTTCTTTAATCTCTTTGGGGTATAGATCTAGTTATGGTATAATTGAGTCAAAGAGTATACAAAATTTAATAACTAGCTGGGCATAGTTCTACTTAGTTTTCCAGAATGGCTAGACCAGTTCTTGGCTCCACCAACAGTATGCTAATATTCCCGTTTTCTGACAGCCCTACCCTAGCAACATTTTCCTTTTTGTCAATTTCACCAATCTGATGGGTATAAGATGGAACCTCAGAGTTGTTTTACTTTGAATTTCTCTAATTATTAGTGATTTAGAGCATTTTTTCTGGATATTAATAGCTAGAATTTCTTCCTCTGAAAAGTGGCTGTTCATATCCTTTGTCCTTATCAATTGAAGAATGACTCTGAATCAATTCCCTTTATATCTTAAAAAAGATTCCTATATCAGAGAAACTTACTGCAAAGATTTTTATTTCTTTACTTCCCTTCTAATTGTAACCACATTGGTTTTGTTTGTGCCAAATGATTTTTAATTTTATGTAATCAAATTGTCCATTTTACCTTCTCTGATACTCTCCCTCTTGTTTGGCCATTAACTCTTCTCTTATCCATAGAGCTGACAGGTAATTTATTCCTTGCCCCTCTAATTTATTTATTTATCATTTATTTATTTATTTTTGCTTTTTTTGGGGGGGGTGGGGGAAGGCAGGGCAGTTGGGGTTAAGTGACTTGCAAAAGGTCACCTGGCTAGTAAGTGTTAAGTGTCTGAGGTCAAATTTGAACTCAGGTCCTCCTGACTCCAGGGCCAGTACTCTATTCACTGTGTCACCTAGCTGCTCCAACCTCTAATTTATTTATGATATCACTTTTTATGTTTGAGTCACATACCTATTTGGAATTTGGTATATGGTGTGGCATGGTGGTCTGTACCTAGTTCCTACCAGGCTGCTTTGTAGTTTTCCAAAGTTTTTGTCAAACAATGAGCTCGTATAACAATCGCTGGGATCTTGGATTTATCAAACATTAAGCTACTATGTTTGTTTGTTTCTGTATTGTGTACCTAATTTTGTGCACTGATTGACCTCTGTATTTCTTAGCCAACACCAAATTGTTTTAATGATTACTTTTTGTAATATAGTCTGATATCTGGTACTACTAGGCTCCCTTTATCCTCACATTCCCTACCCCCCTCCATTATTTCTCTTGAGATTCTCGGCCTTCTGCTACTTCAGATGAATTTTCTCATAACTTTTGCTTAAAGTAATCCTTTGGTACTTTGATTAGTATGGTAATATTATCATTTTGATTATATTGGTTCAGCCTCTCCATGAGCAATTAACATTTCTTCAATTATCCTAATATCTTTATTTGTATAGAAAGTGTTTTGTAGTTTGATATTCATATGGTTCTTATGGGTGTGTCTTGGCAAGTAGATTCCAAAGTATTTTATACTTTTTGTAGCCATTTTAAATTCGATTTCTCTTTCTGTCTCTTAGTGTTGAATTTTGTTGGCAGTATATGGAAACTCTGATGATTTGTGTGGTTTTATTTTATGTCCTGTAACTTTGATAAAGTTGTTGATTATTTTAATTAGTTTTTTAGTTGACTCTATAGGGTTCTCTAAGTAAACTGCTAAATCATTTGCAAACGTGATGATTTTGTTATTGTTTTATTGTATAGGCAAAGAAGAATAAGCATATTATTCCCTCAATTCCTCTTCCTTGTTTTATTATAATAGCCAACATTTCTGGCACAAGAGTGATGGTAATTATGGTGATAATGGTAATAATCCTCGTTATTTTACTGGAAAGGCCTCCAGTTTATCCCCATTACAGATAATCCTGGCTTTTAGATAGATACTACATATCATATTAAAGAAAGATCCATTTATTCCTATGTTTTCTACATTTTTTAAAATGGAAATATCTGTTGTATCTCAACAAAAGCTTTTTCAATGGATGTAATAATATCGTTTTGTTGTTATTGTTGTTAAGATAGTCAGTTATATTTATGGTTTTCCTCATATTGAATCAGTCCTGCATTACTGGTATAAATTCAACCTCATCATAGTGTATAATCTTTGTGATAGATTGCTTATACTCTCTTTGCTGAGATTTTAATGAAAAGTTTTTCACTGATAGTCATTAGCATGATTGTACTAAAACTTTCTTTTTCTGTTTCGACTCTCCCTGGTTTAAGTATCATCAACATCATTGACGGAATTTGTTAGAACTCCTTTTCTTATTTGTTCAGTTTGTATAACATTCAAATTAATTGTTCTTTAAACGTTTGATAGAATTCTATTGTAAATGCATCTGGTATTGTTCTGTCCCCCTATTGGGAGTTAATTTACGACTTGTTCAATTTCTTCTTCTAAAATTGGGCTAATTAAGTCTTCTATTTTTTTTGTTCTGTTAATCTGGGCATTTTTAAAAAATTAACTTTTGTTTCTTTTTTAGTTTACATAATCTGGGCATTTTAAAATAAATATTCATCCATTTCATTTAGGTTTTCTGTTTTAATGATCTAATAATTGGAGGAAATGTCTCCTAATAATTTCTTTTATTTCTTATTCCTTGGTTGTGAATTTGACTTTTTTATTTTTGATATTGATAATTTGGTTTTCTTTATTTTTCAAAAATTAGGTAATGATTTACTTTACTGACTTTTTTTCCCAAAGTCTTTAAAAAATATTTTCAATTTCAAGTTCTCTCCCCTCCTTTCAACTCTTACCCCATCCATTGAGAAGGCAAACAATATGATACTCATTATAACTGTGAAGTCATGTAAAACATATTTCTACGTTATCTATGTTGTAATAAGAGCAAGAAAAATTAAGAAAGTGAAAGAAAACAGGCTTTAGTCTGCACTCAGAGTTAATCAGTTCTCTCATTGTAGGTGGATGACATTTTTTACCATGAGTCCTTTGGAATTATTGTGACTCATTGTATTGATCAGAGTAGTAAGTCTCTCACAGCTAATCATCATTATGATATTGCTGCTGCTGCGTACAATGTTCTTCTCCTGGTTCTGCTCATTTCACGTTGCATGAGTTCATAAAAGTCTTCCCAGGTTTTTCTGCAACCATCCCCCTCATCATTTTTTTTTACAGCACAATATTGTTCCATCACACTCATATACCACAACTTTTTCACCATTCCCCACTTGATGGACATCCCATCAATTTCTAACTCTTTGCAATCACAAAAAAAGAGGTGCTATAGATATTTTTTGTAAATATGGGTCCTTTCCCTTTTTCTTTGATCAGTCTGGGATACAAACCTAGTAGCTATATCGCTAGGTAAAATGTTATGCAAAGTTGTATAGCCTTTTGAGCATAGTTCCAGATTGTTCTCCAGAATGGTTGGACCCATTTTACTTTTTTAAAAATAGCTCCTACTTTTATTTTTTAATTCAATTTTTTTTGCTTCCAATTTTGTCAATTTCTTCTTTAATTTTCAGGATTTCTATTTTGGTGCTTTATTGAGAGTTCTTAACTTTTGGACATTTTAAGGGATTTTTTTAAAGTCAATACGTAGCCAATTAATTGATCTGCTCTTTTTCTCTTTTATTAATGAAGGTGTTTAGAGATATACATTTTGTCCTAAGGATTGTTTTGGCTGTATCCCCAAAATATTGATATTGGTATCTCGCTGTTGTCATCTTTAATGAAGTTGCTGATTGTTTCTCAATGTTCTTCGACTTTCTCATTCTTTAGGATTAAGTTATTTGGGTTTCAGTTAATTTTTAATAATTTCTTCAGTGATCCTTTATTGGATGTGAATTTAATTGCATTGTAGTTCACAAAAGATATGTTTAATATTTCTGCTTTTCAGCATTTATTTGTGAGGTTTTTATGCTCTGAAATATAGTCAATTTTTATGGAAGGTGATGTCTGAGCTGAGAAGTCAAAGAGGTGAAGGATAGGAGGGAAGAGTATTTCAGGTATGGAAGATAGCTGGTACATGTGAGAGGTAGTGGGGTGGTACAGTGAGTAGAGCTGGACCCAGGATCTGGAATACCTTGGTTCAAACCCAATCCCAGATATATACTAACTGTGTGATCTTGGACAGGACACTTAACTTCTATTTCCTCATCTGTAAAACAGAGATAATAATAGCACCTACCTTCCAGTATTTTTGTGAGGATTACATAAGATCATATTTGTAAAGTACTTGACACATTGTAAACACCACATAAATGCTAGCTACTGTTGTTGTTGTTATTATTAAGAGATGGTACATTGAAGGTGAAAAAAAAGCAATTAGAACAGTATAGTTGGATTGTAGAAAATATGGATTGGTGTAAAGCCAAGCACAAGCAGCTTTCCAGAAGAATGCTATTATAAACAGCTTTCAAAGTTTTGATTACATAGTATAGTGAACACTCTATTTATTCAATAACAAATCAGAGCAAAACATTTACAGAAAATCAAGGTACAGCATTCACAATGTTACAACTTACCACCAAAAATCAAACTA
>CM053582.1:51041296-51078796 GCA_028627135.1 Pseudochirops cupreus | reverse complement strand
ATAGGGAAAGCAAGATATCCAAAGACCAGATAATAGAAGAAGACCAGGCTGAGAAGAGCCTGAAATGTCAGCAGAGTTGATATTTGATCCCGAAGGTATGAAGAAGCCACTGGAATTTACTGATTAGAGACATGAACTTTAGGAATATCACTTTGGAAGCCATGGAGAAGCTCTACTGCAGTTGGCCAAGATAAGGTGGGTTGGCCATTTTGGAGGCCATTGTAATGGTTCATGTGAACATTGGATCCAGATCCAAATTGGGGTAGTAACTGTGTGAGCAGAGAGAAGGGGGCATGCATGAGAATTGGTGTCGAGATAGAAATGAGAAGGAGAGCTGGATGCAGTGATCAGTTACAAATGAAATAGAGCAGACCTACTTAATTCTAATTATCCGAATGAACAAGATCAAGTCTACAATAATGGAGAGAAACCACACCTAAAATTAAAAGATCAGAATTTAACATTCAGGTTAAAATACCATATCTCATAAAGTGGTAACCAACAAATGTTTCTGCCTTCATCAAAGTACTGAATTTATAAAGGGTGTGTAATAGTGAGGTCTTTATTATTCAGTGTAAGTGCCACAAAATGAAATACTCCAAATGAGTTTTCTGATGGGCTAAATGAGTTTACGTTCTGTATATTACATTGGCAGCATTAAAATTGCAGGGCCAATATAAAATTTCCAGAGTGGGATTCTGTGGATTCCAGAGTGGAATCCAGTAGCAGAATCCATCATAGCCTGTTTTAATTATTTAAAGAAATATAATATAATAAGGGATAATTATAATAGATAGGAAAATTAAGCCTAAAGTTTTTTAAAATAAAAAGAACCATTGGTACACGTTCAGAACAAATATATCTGGTTCATGTGTAAGGTGAAAACCTCTGTGAAATATTTTGCTCTAGAGAATCCATATAAAAGACATCCCCAGAGAATGCATGAATAGCAAAAGAGAAAGGCCAGTCATGTAGTGACTGCATGCTTTCTTGGTATCTGTGGCATGTTAAGAGAATGAGACAAAGTTCACTGCAAAGGAGAGTATAAAGCCAAGCACAAGCAGCTTTCCAGAAGAATGCTACTGTAAACAACTTTCAAGATCCTGATTACATAGTATAGTGAACACTCTATTTATTCAATAACAAATCAGGGCAAAACATTCACAGAAAATCAAGGTACAGCATCCAGAATATTACAACTTATCACAGAAAATCAAAACACCACATTCACAACAACTTATCACTAAAATGGCCACATAGTTTTCACCAAAGTGGTCACATAGTTTTCAACAAAGTACATTCATTTAGTCAATCACAAAATCCCTAATTCAATCACAAAGTACAAAAGTCAAAGTTCTCCACCCCTAGATCACAGTAAATCATAATTTTCTCAGTCACTACACAGTATCCAAGTAAAGTCTTCTTTCATCTTGACTCGAGGCTGGCTCTCAGCTTCCATAGTTCCTCTTCCATGGTCCCAACTCCAACTGTCACTTGGATTCAAAGGCAGGCAGCTCCCAGCTCCCTGACCAGCTCCTTGTCTAGTTCTTCATCCGTTCCCTGTTCTACATTGAAGCTCACAGTGTTCCAGTCCACCTCAAGTCCCTCACAGTTCCTGTTTCTTGGAAGACAAAGCTTGAGAGAGCCACAATAATATTCACACACTTTGCCAACACCATCATCAATTCACTATCCACCTGTGAAATCAACTCAGATCCACAACCAGGTCTGAGAACTCAACACAAATCATCAACATAGAAATCAACATAGACCCACCAACAAGGTCCAAGAGGTCAGCACAAATCATCAGTAAAATCCCAGGACCTCTAAAACCCTCCTCCAAGACTTCTGTAAACATACAACCAGAAAATCCTCTTTCAGGGCTTCCAGTAAGGTCCCAGGGCTTCTGCACAAAGTATCACACACAAACATTGCCATAGACAGATCAGACAGAGTGCTGGGATGCCACAAGTTTTCTCCTTCTTGACTCTGCCACCACAAAAGTCCTCTTCTCAGTTCTACTTTCTGTAGCCTGGGGTTCTCCTTATATATGGTCATTAGCTCCTCCCTAGGAGTTCTAGGGTTCACAAGTTATGAGGTTTACATATTCTGTTTATTAACAGACTTGATACAAGGCTCAAAAGAAACTTGAACTGAAAAAAAGGTGATAATTCAGTAGCTGAAACAAGGTGTGAACTACTTCTGTGCTTGCCATTACAGAGAGGAGGAAGGAAGTGTCATTAAATTCGCAGGAGTTAATGAGGTCACAGAATATATAGAGGCAAAAGAAGGACCAGGGTTGAGACTAGGGTTACACCAACAGTTAGAGGGTATGCTATGGATGATAATACAGCAAAGGATGCTGAGAAAGAATAGTCAGACAGGTGAGAAGAATCTAGAGAAAAATATTGTTATGAAAATCCAGAGGGAAAAGTATGCAGGTGAAGGCAGTCATCAGAGTCAAATGCTTTAGAAAGGTCAAGAAGAGTTTTGCTTAAAAAGTGAAGAGAGGGGCAGCTAGGTGGTGCAGTGAATAGAGCACTGGCCCTGAAGTCAAGAGGACCTGAGTTCAAATCTGCCCTCAGATGCTTAACACTTAATAACTGCGTGACCTTGGGCAAGTCATTTAACCCCAACTGCTCTGCCTTCCCCCCTCCAAAAAGCAAAAAAAAAAAAAGGTGAAGAGAGTGATAGGATGATTGTTTGGGGGGATGGTCAAAACAAGTGAGTATGTTTTTTAAAAGGTGTATTTGTAGGCATCTTGGAAGGAAGCAGTAGACAGGGAAAGTCTGAAGATGAATGGGGGAATGATTTTGGGAATCATCTGTCAGAAGAGACAGGAGGAGAAGGACTACGTTTTCATCAGAGACTGAAGTAAAGGAAAAAATAAAGGGGAATGATGTCAAGGAGCTTTGAGAGGTAGAGAAGGGGGCAAGAGGGAGCTTATGGTGAATGGCCCCTATTTTCTCAATAAAGTAGAAAATGAGATCTATGGAGGAGGTAAGAGAAGGGAGAGGTGTGCAAGGTTTAAGGAAAGAGAGCTGGAACAGTAGCTGTGGGGAGAGCATCAATTAGGAAGGAGTAAAACTGTAGGAAGCCTTTCTGCAGTGAGGGGCCACTTGAGATAAGATAGTATAAATATAAAACATAATAAGTCACTTAATCTCCCTGGGCCTTGATTTCTTCATTTGTAAAATGAGCGGGTTAGTCTCAATGACCTCTAAGTTGCCTTCCAGCCCTGTTCTCTCCCTAATGAGAATGTAACAAGCTTCTTGTGAGTAGAGACTATTTAATTCTTTCTTTGTATCCCCAGCACCTACCACAATGCCTGGCCCAAAGGAGGCAGTTAATAAAGGTTTGTTGCTTGTCTTATTTCAATAATTTCAAAAGGTATAAATATAAAGAGACCTTTATGGTTTCTGTTAAAAGTGGCATATTCAAAACTGGAAAACACAACGATTTTGATAGACAAGACGGCTTTGTATGAAATCAGTTTTAAAGGTCACTCCTAAATCCAAAAATTATTATTCTGCCCAAATTTGAGCAGTCGCAGATTGTCTGTGTTCCCAAATAAACGATAGTTTATTCTTGCCATGATTGTAACCTTTTCAATACACAGTGGAGTTGGACAGAACATCATCTTCCATTGAGTGAAGGCTGATTTTCTAGATAAAATCTGGTTTCTACATGTGGAGCAGCAAATCCCAGAAATCAAGCAAAAAGGAAAACTCACTTGCGACTGGTTATTTTACAGTTGTGAAGCAACACTATGCACAATGATCCTTCCTTGTTTTCCAGTTAACTGTCTGCCATAATGACACTGTGTTTGAAAGCTTTGGGGTTATTTTTATAGCACATTATTTTCAATAATCATTCTTTAATGCTATATTTCATCACATTTTTAAATAAGCATTTCTACACATGTGAGAGCGAAGCAGAGCCAAGCAAAATAAGTCATGGAAACCAGAACCCCAGGACAACAAAGCGAAGTTGTTGGTGAGCTCGTGAAGGTCATTAGATTTCCGCTTCTTTGACAAGGAGCACAAATGACCTTGACCCCTGAGTGGGACACAAGGTGCCCAGATAGTTATGGCTCATGCAGTAAGGTGCCTTTCATATTATGCAGTCTTAATTCAGTTTACTTGCCTTATATCAGGGGTATGCCAGCTTGAACCAGCTACTGATTGTTAAATTTTCAGTGAGCATTTACACCTGGGAAATGGGCAAACACTACAAATCAGGGCTTGAGTTATTGTTTTGCTGATTGCCTAGATCAGGCATGGGGAACCTGTGACCTTGAGGCCACATGTGACCCTCTAGGTCAGCAGTTCTCAACCTGTGGGTCGTGACCCCTTTGGGGGTTGAACGACCCTTTCCACAGGGGGCCGCCTAAGACCATCGGAAAACACATATTTCTGATGATCTTAGGAACCGAGATACCATTCCTCTATCTGTTTCCAGGCAGGTCTGCCCACATGCAGATACTGCCCACATACAAGTATTAAAGGGTTGTCGCATTAGGAAGGTTGAGAACTGTGAGGGTTATGAAATACGTGCAGGCTGCAAGCAATTGTGTTGAGGCACAGGGAAGTGTCCAGGCACTGGAACAAGCTGGGTCACGTGGAGTTCAGAGCATTGCTCAAGGTTCTCCCACATGTAGGTTACCAGGTGTTTCAGATTAGTGTCTCCACGCCCTGGGGCCTTCATGCCCTTGTGATTGTACCTCCCCTCTCACAATTTTGTTCAGCTGAGCTCTGTCACGTGTGGGGTGACAGAGGATCTGGGGTATATAAAAGGCATAAGCCTTGGGGGTAGTTTGAAGTCTGCCTTAAGATCTGGCTGTAAGGCTTCCCCATGGAGAAGACTTAACAAACTTTCTCTGCTTGCACCTCTGCTGTGACTCTTCTGTTCTTAAAATGAGCTAGCATCTACTTGAATGAGTTAAGTAACCAGCTCCCCTGCAGGCAAGTTAGGGTACTTTGACAGAGAACCCTGACAGAGAACCACTGCTCTAGGTCCTCAAGTGTGGTCCTTGGACTGAATCCAAACTTCACGGAACAAATCCTCTCAATAAAAGGATTTGTTCTGTCAAATTTGTACTAAGTCAATAGACTGCACCAGAGGACCCAGAAGGCCATATGTGGTCATGAAGCTGCAGGTTTCCCACCCCTCGCCTAGACTAATGAAATAGATAGAGGAAATGCTAGTAATGCAAAATAAACTTAAAATATATCATGCATATATTTTTTTTCAGAGAGCTGGTTGTTAAACATTTGCAGTGCATCCCTACCAAGATGGGCAAAATATTCCCATTTGCGACAGTTGAGCACAAAACAAATACAGTCCTATTTGTTAAATACACTTGGAGGCAGCTAGGTAGTGCAGTTGATAGAGCACTGGCCCTGGAATCAGAAAGACCTGAGTTTAAATTTGGTCTCAGACACTTACTAGCTGTGTGACCCTGGACAAGTCACTTAACCCTGATTGCCTCCAAAAAAGAAAAGAAACACATATGGAGAGAAAGTCATATCCTCCTAGGAATATGACAAAGGATTCTAGACTTTAAAGAACTTAGAAAAATGTTTTAAAAATTGTATTGGCACTTTTCAACAAATGCCCAATCAAACTCACCTACGATATACAATTTGTTTATTGACTTGTAGCAGAAAGGAGGGATGTGTTCTTTAACTCTGACAGCATGGCACTAACACTGATTAAAGTTTTCTTGCCTCTCCAAACTGACTGTATGTTGTTGTATTCATTCTATATAAGAGGTAGGGTAGCCTAATGGATAGAGAGCTGTCACCCCATGTAATGCCTATGACTACAAGTTGGAGGAAAGATGCTGATTTACACTGGCTGGGGGAGTTCCTTAATGATAGGAAGAATCCTATGTCAGTGAAATTAGAGGGCTAATCTAAAAAAATAATACCTTACAGGATTATTATGAGGATCAAAGGAGATAATGCTTATAAACATTAAAGTGATCTATAAATTTCAGTTGTTTTTATTTTTCATATTATTCTCTTAGGGAGGCAGCTTGCTGATGTGAATTTTAAAGTTTTATTGCATTTTATTATATTTATATATATATTATATTTCTATATTGCAATTTATTATTTATTTAGAGGCAGCTAGGTGGCATGTTGCATAGCTTCTTGGATTTGTAGTCAGGAAGACCTGACATTGCTAACAGTGTGACCCTGGGCAAGTCACTTAACCTCGCTAAATCTCAGTTTCCTAATCTGTAAAATAAGGATAATAACAGCACCTCCCTCCTGGATTGTTGTGAGGATGAAATGAGATAACGTCTGGAAAGTGCTTTGCAAACCTTAAAACACTGGATGAATGCTAGTGATTGGAAAGGCAGACCGGGCTCAGATTGGCCTGCAACAGTGCTAGTACTGCCATGGTTTTTATAAATCCTATCAGCCACTTACCAAAAAATAAATTTTATTGTTGCCTTTAGCTTTTATACCCCAGCTATTTCCCTTTAAATTTCTCTCTTATAACAAAGAAACCTATTTAGTTTAGGAAAAAAAACAAATTTTCTGAATATCCCTGATTCTACCCGCATGACCCCCCAACTTCTCTCCTGAGAGGATGGGTGTATTTCATCCTCATGTCTCCAGAACCACAATGACTGAAGTCTGATTACTTTCCTAAAATCCTCATAAACATTGGTGGGTCAAGTAAGTCTATGATAAATCTAAATAAGAAAATATTTGAAGGGGCTTCTCAGTCTAAAACTTGTCTCTTTAGTTCACAATTGTGTTTCCTCTGCCAGAAGTGTTTTTAGGCAATCATATTACTCTAAACTTTTGTTATTCCAGAGAGCTTATACAGCACTTTAGCAGCAGAAACTATGCTTCCTCTCCAGGGAAATATTGTGATAATTCAATGTACAAATAAAGTTACTTCAGTTGTTTCTCTGCCATCTACCTTTGATGGCCGTTTGGTAACCATCATGTGGTCAATTTGATTATAGTAATGTATTTCTCAAGAATTTTCCTTCTCTGGGAAGAATAGCAGACTTCAAGTTAGAGGGCTTTGATTTGAATTCTGCTCTACCTACTACTTATATTAGCTTTGGCAACTTATATTTCTTTTCTGGGCCTCAGTTTCCTCACTGGTACAATGAGAGAATTTGATTAGATGATCTCTGAGATCTCTTTCAACTTTAAACCCTATAAAAACTTTGAATCCTATAAAATCTCTAAATTCTTTTAGGTTATAAATGCCTTCATCTCAAATGTTCTATCATAACCTCATCTTTGTAAGGCCCCTTTTCCCCAGTGCCTAGCATGGTGCGTTGCACAGAAAGGGTCTTAACACTGAATGAAATCTGCTCTGCATGACAATTCTGCAACATTCATAAACCATTTGGCTTCTTCCAATTCTGTAATTATTAACGTCCAAATAGAAATCTGTATGACTTAGGGCTAAAGTCATCAAATTCTGATTAAATCTCAATGATCATTATACGAAATAATTTCCTTTAAACTTTATGTAGATAATGGGTTTCTATTGAGCAAGTTAAAAGAGGTTGTCAGAAGTACCATATACTGTCACACTATTAAAAATGTCATTGTAATTCATTTTTGGAACTCTGTGAGTTCTAAGATAAAAAACCCCAGGCCACCTATTGAATTAATAGAATCATCAAGATGATGTTATTTAAGTTCCAAAGTTTACACTTAATTTTATTAGAAATTTCTGAATCCAAGTCAACAAGCACTTCTTAAGAGTTTACATAGAAGATGATCTTTGAGTCATCTTGAGATCTTCCAATTTAGAAAACCTCCACTTCTCTAAGTAACCTCAAGATATCGTCTAATGGGCCAGAGCCAAAGTTGCAGAGTAGGAGCAGGAACTCACCTGAACTGTTCCAGATTCCCTTCCAAACAACTTTAAAATAATGCCTCAAATAAAATTCTGGAACTGCAGAGCCAACAAAAGGTAAGGAGGGGGGAAGTAATTTTCTAGCCCAAGATAACTTAGGAGTTCAGTAGAAAAGGTCTGTCTCATGGGTTGGAAGCATGATGCAGGCCCTGTGCTAGCAGGCAGATGTAGGCATTAGAATAATTGCAACAGTGGCAGCAGCAGCTTCAGGAGCTCTCAGCCCCCAGGCAGTAAGAAGGTCAGACAGCTGATCAGAAACAGGTTACAGCGGCCCTTTGCTAGTGCTTGGTTCAGGACCCTGTTGCATTGTCCATAGGCAGTTCCTGGTTGCAGTCCCAGGGTGAAGAGGAGTGGCAGAGGGGAAGTAGGATACCCGGGGACAGTTCCAGGGCTAAGAGGAACATGCTAGCAGCTATAGGCAAGCAAGGTCTCTTCCTGGGTAAAGATCAGAGGCCAGCATGGGAAAATAGAAACCAAATGTCTCCTTAGATCATACCATCTTGGAAGCACTGAAACATTACAGATCCCTAGAAGTAGCTCTGAAAACAGCAGTAAGAAAAACCTGAAGCTTGGAATAATGCCCCTTCCCCCTCAACCCCCCCCCCCCAAGCAGATATCAACTTTAATATAAAGTTAAAATATAAGAAATAGGTAGGAAAATTAGCAAATCACAAAAAGAACCTGATTATTAAAAGTTACTATGGTGACAAGAAGATCAAGAAACAATCTCAGAAGAAGATAATGATTTCAAAACAACTACAAACAGAGGCTCAAAGAAAAATGTGAAGATGCAAGGCTACTACTAAGAATTCCTAGAGGAGCTCAAAAAGGATTTTCAAAATCAAGTCAGAGAGGCAGAGGAAAAACTGGGGAAAGAAATGAGAGTGATACAAGAAACTTGTGAAAAAGAATCAATAACTTGGTAAAAGGAACGCAAAAAGATACTGAAGAAAATAACACCTTAAAAAACCAGAATTGGCCAAATAAAATAAAAGGCACAAAAATCCACTGAAGAGAACTCCTTAAAAAGCAGAACTGGCCAAACGGGAAACAATTTTTATAGCAAATGTCTCAAAGGCCTCATTTCTCAAATATATAGAGAACTAAGTCAAATGTATAAGAATATAAGTAATTCCTGAATTGGTACACGGACAAAGGATATGAACAATGAGTTTTCAGATGAAGAAATCAAAGCTATTGATAGTCATTTTTAAAAATGCTTTACATCACTATTGATTAGACAAACACAAATTAAAACAATTGTGAGGTACCACCTTACACCAATCAGATTGGCTAAGATGACAGCAAAGGAAAATGACAAATAGTGGAGGGGATGTGGAAAAATTGGGACACTAATGCACTGTTGGTGGAGTAGTGAACTGGCCCAACCGTTCTGGAGAACTATTTGGAACTATTGCCCAAAGGGCTATAAAACTGTGCATACCCTTTAACCCAGCAATAAGACTACTAGGTTTATATCCCCCAAAAAAATCAAAGAAAAATTAAAAGGACTTATATGTATTTGTTTAGGTTGGTTTTTTTTGAGGGGGGGAAGGCAGGTCAATTGGGGTTAAGTGACTTGCCTAACATCACACATTTAGTAAGTGTTAAATGTCTGAGGCTGGATTTGAACTCAGGTCCTCCTGACTCCATGGCTGGTGCTCTATTCACCACACCACTTAGCCACCCCAAAGGATTTATATGTAGAAAAATATTTATAGCAGCTCTTTTTGTGGTGGCAAAGAATTAGAAATTGAGGGTATGCTCATCAGTTGGGGAATGTCTGAATAAGTTGTGGATTGTGATGGAATACTATTGTGCCATAAGAAATGACGAGCAGGATGCTTTCAGAAAAACCCAGAAAGACCTACATGAGCTGATCCAAAGTGAAGTGAGCATAACCAAGAGAACACTGTACACAGTAACAGCAAATATTATAGGATGACTTAGCTATTCTCAGTAATACAATGAACCAAGACAATTGCAAAGGATCTATGAAAAATACTATCCATCTCCAGTGAAAGAACTGATGGAGTCTGAATGCAGAATGAAGCATGTTTTTTACTTTACTATTCTTGGGATTTTTTGTATGCTCATCAAATTTGTAGATGACACAAAG
This sequence comes from Pseudochirops cupreus, assembly GCA_028627135.1. Classification (NCBI taxonomy): domain Eukaryota; kingdom Metazoa; phylum Chordata; class Mammalia; order Diprotodontia; family Pseudocheiridae; genus Pseudochirops; species Pseudochirops cupreus. The sequence continues at coordinate 51,068,775 of CM053582.1, read as the reverse complement.
CCAGAAGGAATAGTTATCACAATGGATGACAAAGTCAGGATCCAAAAGAAGCTTGACAAGCTGAAATAATGAACTAAATCTCACAAGGTGAAACTGAAAAGGAATAAAGGTAAAGTTTCACAGGGAGTTTCAAAGGCAGATTCCTAAGCACAAGAAAATGGAGGCAAGGTAAGATAACAATTTGTCTAGAAAAAAAATCTAAGGGTTTTAGCAGGCTGGAAGTTCCATAAGAGTCAACAGTGTGACTCAGCAGCTCAAGATTTAATGAGATCTTGGGCTGTATTGATAGGCAGAGTTTAGAGGACTAGATAGGTGATAGTTCTGCTGCACTCTGTCCTGGGCAGACATCTCCTGGAGTATCATGCCACAGTTTAGGAGGGATATTGATAATCTGAGAAAACCAAGAGGAGTGCAATCAGGATGGTGAAGCACCTTAACGTCATGCCAAATGAGAATTAGTCAAAGAAACCGGGGATGTTTAGTCTGGATTTAGGGGAAGACATAAGAACTATCTTCTCATATCTTAAAGGATTGTCAACCCGAAGATTCTTGTGCCCCAGAAAGATTCAGGTGAGAGATAAAAAGAAGCAGATTTAGACTGGATGTCAGGGGAAAGCTTCCTTACCTTTCTAGCATTACCTCCCTAGCAAAATTGGAAGGAGCTTCTGACACATGGTGGGTCTGCCCTCAGTGGGGCTTTGAAACAGAGCCTGGATGACCACTTGTGGGGTATGAGATAGAGGGCTTCTTGTTTGGCTATGTGCGGCCAGTCTCCCTTTCACTCTGGGATTCTGCAATTCAATTATGGCAGGCATGAAAGGTCAGTCTTCAAGAGGACCAAGATCCTGGTTACACATATAGCATGAGAGTCATGAACCCAAGGCCCTGTGGCCTTGAGAATCAAGCCTGGAGTTTTGCTCTGTTTCTTTGGTCCTTTTCCGCTCAAGGTGCAGGCAGTGGAGTACAGAGGCAGCAGGTAGGTGGACTGGAGTCCTATGCCTGGAGCTGAGAAGATCTGAGTTCAAATCCAGCCTCAGAAAGTTAATAGCTCTATAAGCCTGTGCAAGTCACTTCCCCTGTAAAATGGGGCTGATAATTGCATCTACCTGCCAGGATTGTTGTGAGGATCAAATAAAGTAATATTTGTAAAGTGCTTTACACATAGTAGGCACTTAATCAATGCTTATTTCCTTCGTACCTGGGCCCAAGAGCTCAAACCATGATGTCCTTCAGTCAGTAAAAATTCAGTCTCTCAAATGTGTACTGAAAGCATTTACTCTAAAATAAGACATATTGAACAGCAGGATAAAAAAGAAAAAAAGAGCTTAAATCAGCAAAGGAATAAGTCCAATTTCATGCTGAAGAGGCCCAAATGCCACTAATTAAAAACAAAATGTGCATTTCTTATAATTGTTCATCCTGCTGTTTAAACATTTTAAAACATAAATTATAACGGGCAAATATTGTCTCACATGCTGTTCTAGGAATGATTTTTGACATTCCTATTTGCTCCTTTCGTGGATCAGTGACCTCTCAGTTCTGTGATTACCCTTCTAACTCTGATCTGCTCTCTTACTATGTATGCCTTGTGACAAGGAAGGCCTAGTGAAAGAAAGCAGTGTTCAATGTAAGGTCAGGCCACTCCTGAAAAGCAAGTCAAAGGGAGTGTCTTACTGCCATCTCATAGACGAATACGCCACTGCTAGATTGACTATGATCATTTTACTTATAAATACATGTGTAAGGACAAGGGAGTCTTTCTGCAATCAACATTTTAAAAATTAAAATGAATTCAACTCAGTGAATTTCTTTTGTCAAGACAAAAGTTTGTGTGTATGTATTTTCATACTTTGGAATTGCCTTGCTAAGACTCCTTGAGAAAAATACCAGTTAAATAATGGAAACCCATGCACGGATCCTGGGGATAATGTGGTATTCAAGGACTCCTCAGGGAGTTAACTGTTAGTTTTACTTCTTTCAAAGCTTTAAATGAAATCATTGTCATTGCATGAGGGCAATGAGTTAATTATCTCCTCATATCACAGAAAACAAACCACACAGATGCAGGCCTTCTTTTGCTGCTTTTCCTGGGTACAGAGGGAAAAGGCTATCGCTATTAGGCCTTTTTAGCTAGCTAAACTTTAAGCAGAGAGAGAATCAGATACTGGAAAAAAGAATTTCGGAATATTTTCAGAGGGAAAACTGGCTGGTGGCAATTCGCTCATAAAATTGACATATGTGCCTTCAATGGTTCTTTTTTCCTTATTTTTTCTCTATTTTTTTTCTCCTTAACATTTCATAAATGTCATAATACACATTAAGCATGATGATGCCTCCCTTGTATTTCTGGAATCATTATCCTATATATTACCGTGTACTTTCAAACAGTTGAAATACTGACATTGATTGAGAAAGTTATTCATAATAGATGTCTATTGTGGATTTAATTACCTTGAGGTTAAATGGAGAAGCACCATAAACCATGTGTTCCACTGTGGTTAAATTATTGAAAAACAAACCAAATAATAAATAAGATCTTAAAAGTGATTTGAAAGGAACATGATTTCCATGGGAAACTATTCACTTTAAAATACAATATTGTGTATATACCTATTACGTATAAATATATGGCATGAAGAAGAGATAAATTCCTTGTCCTTTCTACTTAAATGCTGTCATTATCACTATCAAATATTCAATACCAGCAAATATCTACTTTAGTTACTCTCATGCTAGCTATTCCTTGGCCTTGGCACATATATGGATGCCTTACTCAAGAGCCCAGTATGTGTGTGGCCCTTTTGCTTTGGTGACAAACTGGCCCCTTCAGTTTGCTAGACCACCTGTTCTTTTGGTCTTCTGTAATACCCCATTATAATAATTAGCTTGTTTTAAGCCTAGGAGAAATATGGATTCCACCCACCCCCTCAAGGTCCATATGGTATGGGGCTTTATGGAGTTAATATGAAAACGAAAGGTAGAAATACAATCCCAGTTGTTCCAAGCCCCCAGTTGGGAAGATTCCTACCATTCAGGCAGAGGTTTGACTTGCCGACTTAATTTACATTTATATGAATCTGTAGCTGCCCCCTTGCTTCTTTGTCGTTGAGATAAAATTCAGGCTACTGGAAACATTTGGGTGAAGAAACAGCAGGGTATGTTATGGTGTCTGGAGGCAAAGAGAATGAGGAGGCCACCCATTTCCATGGGACTCTAAGCTTCATCTGCTTACATTGTATTGGTGAGTTCGTCTCATTCACATTCACAATTATGATTACTATGTATTTCCCTCCATCCCATTTTCTTCTGTCTCTTCTTCTCTTTCTCTTTTTATCCGTCCCTCCTCAAAAGTCAATTTTGCTTCTAACTACTACCTCTCTTAATCTGCCCTCCCTTTTATCATTCCCGCCTTTCTTTTATCTCCTTTCCCTCCTATTTCCCTATTGGCTAAGTTAGATTTCTATACCCAAATGATTGTGTATATATATTCTTCCCTCTTTGAACTAATTCTGATGAGTGAGATTCAAACATTGACTGCCACCCTCCCATTTCCCCCTCCACTATAAAAGCTCTTCCTTCTGCATCTCTTTTATATGAGCAAAATTTCCCCATTCTACCTCTCCTTTCCCCTTCTCCTAGTATATCTCCCTTTTTCACTCCTTCATTTTTTTGAGATCATTCCAACATAATCAGCTCATACCTACGACCTCACATGTATCATCTTTTCATAAAGGAATGTGAACAATTTAACTTTATCTCTAGTTTTCATTCTTTTGACTTTGTTTCATTGTTTCTTTTTTTAAGTTTTTTTTTTAGGGCAATTGGGGTTAAGTGACTTGCTCAAGGTCACATGGCTAGGTTTTGTGTTAAGTGTCTGAGGCTGGATTTGAACTCAGGTCCTCCTGACTCCAGGGCTAGTGTTCTATTCACTGCGCCACCTAGCTGTCCCTGTTTCATTGTTTCTTGATGTATCATGGAGTCGTTAGCTTCCACTTGCCCAATTATAATTTTTAAAGAATTGTTTGCTTCAGCAAGATTTTGTGCCTCTTTTTCCATTTGGCCTATTTGCTTTTTAAGGAGTTCTTTCCTAAAGTGAATTTTTGTACCTCTTTTACCACTTGGTCAATTCTGTTATTTAAGGTATTATTTTCTTCAGTATTTTTTTTGCCTCTTTTATCACCTGCTAATTCTCTTTTCATAATTTTCTTGCATCACTCTCATTTCATTCCCCAAGTTTCCTCTATCACTCATCTCTTTGCTTATCTCTTCTAGAAATCTTGTCGGGTTTGGGTCCAATGAACATTTTTCTTTGAGGCTTTGTTTTTGTCTGTTTTCACATTGTCATCTTCTTCTGAGTTTATATCTTGGTCTTCCCCGCCAACATAGTAGCTCTTTATTGTCAAGTTCTTTTGTTGTTTGCTCATTCTCCCAGACTATTTCTTGACTTTGAATTTTACATTAAAGTTGAGCTCTGCTCATTTGGGGGTGAGGAGGCACTCTCCCAAGCTTCAGACTTTTTTGTACTGCTATTTTCAGAATTAGTTCTGAGAATCTGCAAGTTTTTGGTGCTTCACAGGTAGTGTGATTCTGGGAGAGCTGTGGTTACACTCTGGCCAGGAAGGTCCCCAATAATTGCGTGCACTAGCACTTTCTTTGTCCTCAAACTGCATCTAGGGTCCCTGCTCCCTTGTTACTGATCCCCAGCGCTCCTTTCTGCCTTGGAACTGTGACCCAGAACTGCAACCCAAAATAGCGTATGGGCAATAAATTGCCATTCAGTGCCATCTGTACCCAGTGCCAGCAAAGAGTCTCCTCTAATCTCTTTCTGACAAGTTGTTTCATACATGCATGTGTGGGCACACACACACACACACACACACACACACACACACACACACACACCCCTTTACTTTCTCTGGCTGAGAATTCCTGAAGCTGCTGCTAAGTGAGTTCTGGACAGGCCTCCACCCCAGTGTCACAGACTTCCCTTGCTGACCAACATCCTAAGTTTTCTTAGGTTGGGAAAATGACTCATCCTGACCTTTTGTTGTCTCTGCTACTCCAAAATTTGATTTGAGGTGTTATTTTAAAGTTGTTTGCAGGGGAATGTTGAGAGAGTTCAGCTTCGTGGCTGCCCCTAATCCACCATCTTGGCTCTGCCCCTTGATCAGTTCTTAAAATCTCCATTCTTTGCCTTCCATTGCCAGACCCTCAAAATCTCTCTCCAGTTGTGAACTAGCTTCTGTTTATATGCAAACTCCTCAGGGAATGATCAAGTCCCTCATTCAATTAGAACAGACTTCTTTTTGTACCTAATTGAAATGTTTTCATTTCAAGAAGGTGTCCAGGATGTATTCACACTTAGTTCAGATTGACTGATTCAGTAAAGAGGTATTTTTATCTAACAAAGGTCACAAGAGGGGAAAATTCTAGGTTAGAAAACAGCAAAAACAAACATTGCCTACTTTGCTGTGTAGCCCTGGTCTCCAGCTTTATGAAGACAGATAACACAGATGGAAAGGAAAGATACTTTGGGCCAAATGTTTGAAAACATGTCCCTTCTGTAGCCTTAGTAGAGGGAAAAGTGCTAATATATTGCCACCTTGAAGCAAAAGTTTTTTTAAAATTTGATTTGTTTATTTACTTTTAGTTTACAAGATTCAGTTCCAGAATCCCTTGAGTTTCAAATTTTCTCCCCTCCCCCCCCCCAGCGGCATGCAATCAAGTATAGGATCTGCAAATACTTTCACACTGGACATTAGTCTGGTTGTATAGAAGGGTTGTAACCAATGGAGTGGACAATAAGAAAAAGGAAACAAAACCAAACATGGAAAAGAACAATAGCATGTAGATTGAAGCAAAAGTTTTAAATGTTCTTGTTCAGAATGAAGAGTTCATTTCAGGGTAGCTGGGAGAGTTCACAAGGGCAGTTAGATGGCGCCACAGTGGATAGAGTGCTGAGTCTGGAGTCAGAAAGACCTGAGTTCAAATCCAGACTCAAATACTTATTAGCTGTGTTACCTTGGAGAAGTCACTTAACCACTGTCTAACTCAGCTTCCTCCCCTCTAAAAGGGAAATAATAATAATACCCAATTCCCAGGGTTTTTGTGAGGATCAAATGAGATAACATTTATAAAGCACTTAGCACAGTGCCTGGCTCATAGTAGGCACTCAGTAAATGTTTGTTTCCTTCCCTCTTCATTTCAGAACCCCATTTTAACAGAATGCTAGTTTTGTAGGAGCTCCCACTAGGATCACTGGAGAAGCTGAGGAGTGGATTCTGACATTCACATCTCACGTGAGGCTGCATTGAAAGGCAAAGTGGCCAGGAATAGGGAGAGTATAGTCTATCCTTGTGAGACTGTTCCTGGGGTATTGTGTTTAGCTCTGGGTACTATATTTTAGGAAGGATATTGGTAAGTTGGAGAGTATCCAAGAGAGAGAAATCAGGATGGTGAAGGGCCTTGTGTTCATGCCCAACAAAGATTGGTAAAAGAAACTGGAGATGCATAGCCTTCAAATATCCGAAGACCTGTCAGGTGGAACAGGAATGAGACTTAGTTTGTTTGGTCCCAGAAGGCAGTTTTGGAGTAGCAGAAAGAAGTTTCAAAGAAGCAAATTTAGACTTGATTTCAGGAAAATTTCCTACTAGTTAGGGATACCTCAGGATGAAATGGGCTTACTCTGACAGTGAGTTCTCCCTAACAGGAGGTATTCAAGCAAAGGCTGGATGAATGTTGTTTTCTTTATCAGGAAAATGGGGAGCTGGGCTGGAGGTTGAGCCTGATGGCTTCCAAGTGGAGATTCTGCATCTATCATGAGAGTGATGATATCTTAGCAAGATTTTACTGGAATCACAGCATTCTGTTACTGGTTGACAGTTGCTTCTATATGTGTATAATGGAGGCGATCCCATGGAGTTTATGTTCATTAGTTTGTCCATAACTTTGGCTCAAACCAACTGGCACTGAGCTCTTCTGCATGCATGATGGCGTGATCAGAGTGAATTCATACTTCTGGGTGATGTTGTCATAAAGATCAGACTAATCCATTAACTCCAAGTTATAGTGAGAACAGGTTTTAGAACTGTTCAGCTGCTGTATATCTAAAAACAGACTGTAACATTTTGAGTATTTGGGGAAAAAGCAAAGCTTTCTGCAAATGTAATAAAATCACATATCTGTTTATTGGAAAGGTTTTGTTTTTCCCATCTGATTTCTAAAATAGTTCATGCTTTGCTCTATCTTCATTAGCTGAATTGGCACATCTATCTTCCCATCATAACTGATTAAGGTGAGCCACTCTTAGTTTCCTTGTGGACAAGATGCGGAGAAATAGTCTGCAAGACAGCCCAGTTCAGGGGATTAAGAACCAGGTGAATGTCTATACCCAACGTATAGTCAGAGAAGCCCTCCCCTGTAACCAACAAAGACAAGCAAAACAAAACAACTCCGTGGCCATGTCCGTAAATGTATGTTTCTTTGTGCAGCTCTAGTCTACCACTTCTCTCCCAAGAGATGGGAAACATGCTTCATCATTAGTCTTAAGGCATCACAAATGGACACTGTATTGATCAGAGCCCTGAAGTGTTTCACACTTATTTTCCTTTACAATGTCGTAGTCATTGTATAAGTTGTTCTCCTGATTCTGCTCACTGCTATTGATAGCTTGGATTGCTTCCTTTGAAAACCGCCTGTTCATATCTTTTGACCGTTTAGCTACTGGGAATGGCTCTTGTTCATCTGAATCCGAATGAGTTTCTTATATATCTTGAACAAGAGACTGTTATGAGGGAAATTTACTGCCAATACCCCTTTCCCAGTTACTCCTTTCCCTTCTAATTTTAACTACGTTAGATTTGTTTGTAAAGGTTCATTAAAAATATCAGTATCTCCCCATTGTTGTTGTATGACTGTATGTTATGGTAATGATAGTCTCTAAGAACTGAAAGTAAGTGTCACCTGCAGGGCAAGGGGAAAGTGCATGGTGGCCATGAGTAGGCTGCAACACCCTGCCAGTGAGGAATTACAAAGAACAGGGTGCCACCTGAGAAACATAAGCGCCAAAAAGAAGATGGGCTGGTCATGCATTAAGAGCAAGGGTCAATTAGGTCACATCAAGAAAGACTCAGGAAGGCCTGTAGCATTCTGGGTGGACGCCCTCTGCTGAATGAATTGGAGGGCATCAACAAGAGTCCTAGAGGACGGTTGCAGTATGCATCCTTGGAGGGAATGTCTACATCGATGAGACCCCAGAGCCACTGAGTATTTGAGCATAACTAGTTGCCACATAAATAACTACTTAAGCACCATGAATTCAGAAGCATAGATTCAGAGCTGTCAAGTCCAGCCTTCTCATTTAAGAGGTGAGTAAACCCAGGCTGAGAGAGGTGAAGAGAACTGTCCAGAGTCTTGGAGCAAATGAGTGTCTGGAGCAGAAATTAAAGTCAGTTCTTCTGACCCAAGTCCTACGTTCTATTTACTGAGCCACCTAGCTGACTCCTTACAGTATGTCTGCTCTAGGTAGGTTTTGTTTTGTTTTTTAAACCCCCAGGACTTCTTCCAAGCACAATGAAAGAGCGTGCTGAATCAGAAATCAATGCTATTGGCATTAAACTTCATGTGTATTGATTTTTGTCAAGCAAGCACAGAAATTCTAATAAAAGAAGAGTATGAAAAAAAACCATCTTCATGGACTGTGCTACAGCAATTTTATTCGAGTCTCCCTGCTGAAGTGAGCCAGGAAAGGCACGTCCCTGGGGGGAAGGACGAGATTATTTCCCAAGCCTAGATATCACTGAAACGGGTTTGTTCATACGCATTAGAAATAAGAGAACAGGGCAGAAAGGGTGAGCTCAATTATAAGTTTTAATTTTGGAATACAGTTCTTTTTTATGAAATGTTGCTGTCTACATTTTTTTTTCCAAATAATGACTTCAATCGATACTTGGAGCAATAACAACAGCAAGGAAATGAGGGGAAAGGTATTCATAAACAATCAGCCATTCTTTTGAAAACTCAGATGCTAAAATCCATCCAGTGCTCTGAGTCTGTAGACCAATACACATCAGTGTAGAAGCAGTGATTTTGTATGCAGAAGGCCCAAGCAAGACAGCAAAGCTACATAGCTTACTACCAACATTACTAAATAGCCTTCAAACAAGACTACAGGTTGACATATTTCCAATACCTCATTTTTTCTGGGTTGTCAGAAGTACCATAAAAGACGTGACTAGAAATATGTATGGCCAGGAAAGAAGGGAAGCAAGTTTTGGAGTAAGAAAGAGATGGCATGTAGTCAGCCGGAACCATATCTAAGTACCTCAGAGATTCTGAAAGAAGAATAAGGCAGCTTCTAGAATGTTTAGTACATCCTCTAGGGAGGCTTAGTGACAATAATTACAGCAAGGACAACACAGAAAAAGTTACTATAGTCTATCAGATCATGCCAAACTAATCTTTAAAAACAACTACAATAACAGCATTGCTAGATAGTTTACCTATATGACAGTATTCATTCTATTACTATTTACTGATTCAAAAATTGGAGTGGAAAGAAAGTAGGCCTTGGAATGACAAAGATTCAAGTTCAAGTTCCATCTTTGATACATATTAACTTTATGACTCTGAGCAAGTCACTTAAGCTCTCAATGTTCTAGACATGTCTCAAGTCAGTGCTGTCCAAAGCTGGGACTGGGGCTCTCTGGGAGGCCACAGCCTGACTCCAAGAACTGTTTGATCTACCAATGAGAAGGGGGGGGAAGATGGGTCACTCCCCACCCTCCCCCTTAAAGAAAATTCTGGGGGGAACTTGAATCCCAAATAACCACACTCACTCTTATCCCCACCACCACCACCATTGCTCCTACTCTGACCCTTCCTATCTCTTGGCAAGCACCCAACTTCCTCCTCCCCTCTTAGCTGGATATCAGCCCCTCAGGGCAGCTATAGCCTAACCCAGATGCAGGTACAACAGAAGCAGCTGGGCAAGTGCCATTGGGAAAATGCCTGCTTTCATCAGCATCACCATTCTTCTTCTTCCAGATCCCTTCTTGCTTGAAACCTGAACCACAGTAATAGCTTCCTCATTGGCTTTCCTGACCCATCTCTCCCCTCTCCAGTCCATCTTTCCCTCAGCTGTCAAAGTGATTTTCCTAAAGTACCGATCCACCCCTTCCTCAAAAAAACTCCAGTGGTTCCCTATTGATTTTAGGACCAAAAAGGATTTCATCTTTATCTCATCCTTTAAAAATTGTTAATTTTGTGTATGTTCTTTATTAAGAGATAATTATTACTATACTGTCATGTGAATGTAATTTGCAAATAAGTAAAGATGTATATCGGGTTTCACACTCAAACATTTTTCACTGATAGGGTTGCATAACCCAAACTATATAGATATCTTGGCTTTAGGTTACAGTTGAGTGGCAAATTTGCATCAATGGAGAGAATTTCCACACTGAGAATTCCCTGCCCCGCTGAAATCACAGTTCTGGACTGGCACTAACTAAGTTTGCAGGTGCCCAGAGTCTTATAGCTCATAGTTTGGAAACCCTTGCCTGCCATGATATACCCACATACCCTATGTCTCCAAATGCAAATGCCTGGCAGGTTGTAGTGAATCTAGAAGATGTGTTCTATCCTGTTCTCTGAAACCAACATTTTCATTTCCTTTAGGATTTATTTCTGAATGGTTCAGGCATAAGAATAATAGCTAGCTTTTTGGCGCCAAATAAGATTTGCAAAGTGCTTTACAGATATTATCTCATCTAATCCTCCCACCAACTCTAGGAGTTATGCCCATTTTGTAGTTGGGGAAACTGAGGCACAGAGAGCCTAAGTGACTTGCCCAGGGTCACATAGCTAGTAAGAGTCAGAGGCCACATTTGAACTGAAGTCTTCCTATCTCAAGGCTCAACATCTTATCTATTGTGCCACCTAGCTGTCTCCAAATGCTAGCTACCATTTATTCATTTATTTATGAGGAAAAGAGCACAGGGGAGGGGAAAGGAGAAGAGGTAGCAGCAGCAGCAGCAGCAAACACTTGTTTAGCACTTACTATTTACCAGACAGCATGCTAAGCTAAGTAGTAGTGGTAGTAATATCCCCATTTTACAGATAAGTGAAGTCAAGGGATCCCAATGACCTGCCCACAGTCACAGTCCAGCAAGTATTAGAGACAGAATTTGAACCCAAGTTCTCACAATTTCAAGCCCAGTGCTGTTAGCCATGCACACTGAAAGAACCCAGGTCTTGGAGGTAGCAGACCTAGACTTGAGTCCTCACTCCTGATACCTTCATTTTAAAAGACTTCTATCTTTTAAGTAAAATAAAGAGGAAATACGTTTTCTTACTTTTTTAACCCTTTGAGAGTCTCTACTCTATATTTGAACTCAAGTTTCTAAGTTGTCCTATTAAGTGAGCCCATCCAATAAAGCCAAAAATAAAAAATACATAATGGACTGATTAGCATTCAAGTAATCAAAATCTGCTTCATCACATTTAAACCATGCGCGCGTGCGCGCGCGCGCACACACACACACACACACACACACACACACACACACACACAAAAGCCCGCCACGTACAAAGCCCTCTCTAAACACTTAAAAAACAATTGTTGGCAGATGCTGATTTTATTTATTTGTATTTTCTAAATCCATTGGTGCTAGAAATTTGATTGAATCCAGAGAACATTTCCTTGGTTCTGGGAAGGAGAATTCTGCATTTCTGCCTCACATTTCACATGCAAGTGTTGCTGGGATGTTGCATTTTGAAACACTCTAGAGGCTTTTGCCCTTTCCATCAGCCACTTCATCCTGCTCTCAAATATTTGGTGTCAAACCAAGAATTTCTACACAGGGCAGAGAGAAAACCTTTTCTTTGAATGGATTACTTCCAATGTTTTCTGTCTGCATCTCTCTGGGAGAATAAAGCCATAGCAAAGAATTGAGTCAGACTGGTTTTAGTAGGCTAGCTTTGTCCAGAAATCACAGAGTTGTCACATTTGGGCGGGGGGGGGGGGGTCAACATTACCCTAAGGGTCTGGTCCTCAGCTTTGCAAGTTCCTCAGTTTCCTTTTATCAGATCACTTGGGAAATGGTGGTGGTGACAATTATGGGGTCAGCTTCCATGCTAGTTACATTCATGAGAGTCTGTCTCTTGGAATCTCTACAGTGGATGGGACCTCAGAGGACATCTAGTCCAACCTGTACCCCCGAGCAGTGAATCTTCTCTAAAACCCCAGTAAGGGGTTATCCAACCTGTGCTTCCAACCCAATCCACATTTGTTAAGCACCTACTATATGTTAGGCACTCGGCTAAGTGCTAGCGACATAGTTTAGAAAAAGAATGTCAGTTCCTGCCTTCAAGGAGCTTACAATCCAACAAGGGAAGACAACACACAAAAGGAGGCAAGAAAGGGTTGGGGTGGGGAGGTTGGAATACCAAGAGAGTATCTGGTTCCATGGAATTGAAACCAGGAAGAGTGAGGCCTGAAGGCCACTAAGTTGGAGGTGCCCAGTGGACTTTGAAACAGCTTTCATTATTAAGGAAGTTTCCCCTAAACGTCCCTCTGCAATTTCCATTCATTGCTACTAGCTCTGCCCTCTATGGCCAAGCAAAACAAGTCTTATTCTTTGCCCAAAAGCTAACCTTTAAACAATTGGAGGCATCCATCATTCCTTTCCTAAATCTTCTCTTCTGCAGGCCAAATATTCTCAGTTCCTTTAACTCATCCTCCCATGGTATGGATTCGTCGACCTGTCTCCTCTAGACACACTCCAACTTTTCAATACTTCAATCTTCTGTTAAATCTCCCTCCAAGGACGTAGATGTCACTCTGTCTATGCCTGTCCATTCTGGGCCACCCTTGTCCACATCCTCCTGTAAATCTGTCACAAAGACCCACCCCAAGTACTAGAGGGCCTCCTTCAAATTCACTTCAGAGCATGTGGAGTAGAATGTAAGCTCCTTGAGAGGAGGTGCTGTCTTGCTTTTCTGTTTGTACCCCCAGCTCTTATAATGGTGCTTTGCTTATAAGTGCTTAATTAATGCTTTTTCTTCCATTCATTCACTCATTCATTAATTCTTTTTTAAAATTTTATTTATTTACTTTAGTTTTCAACTTTCATTTCCACAAGATTTTGAGTTCCAAATTTTCTCCCCATCTCTCCCCTACCCCCACCCTATGATGGCAAGCATACTGATTACCCCTTCCCCCAGTCTTCCCTCTTTTCTATTCTCCCTGTCCCTCACTTACCCCCTTCCCTCTTATTTTCTTGTAAGGCAAGACGGAGATTCATTCATTCTTTGCTCTTACTACATGACTGGCTCACCATTTTCCCCCTCGTTCATACATTTCTCTGATGAAATCCTTCATGCCATTCTTCCTAAAATATGGCATGAAGAATGGAACCCAATATCCCAGATGTGGTATAACCAGAAAGCCAATTTACTAATTAAATATACATTTCCTGTGATGGTATATTTAGGGCCAACACTCCTCAACATTGAAGTTCATGGGAAAGAAAATGACATCAGCAGGTTGTTGAATGTATGGAGTAAAGGAGACTGGGTTGTGCTGAGGAATCTTTCATCAGAGCAGTGGTTCAGCATGATGAACTTATCCCATATCTCCTCAAAAGGGCAACTTTGTAGTGATTGGTTTAAACTTCCCTTTTCTTTGCCACCCTTTCTTTGCTTTTGTCAATGTATCCCCTTTCCTGATCTCTTGAATTCTAAGCACTCCTGTCATCTGCCCCCAAATTACTTTGTATTTTTCTTGTATATACTTTGCATTCTGTATACAAGTTCTTTTTTCCTTGAGGACAGAAACTGCTTACATTTTCCTGGGATGGGGTAGGAGGAGATGGGGAGGAGATGGTAATCTCCAAGACTCCATCCAGCTTTAGAACTCTATGCTTCTTTGCCACTTGGACCTGGCCCGTAAACTCTCTGAGGAGTGGACACTGGGGGCCCACCCCTCCAACCCACCCCCTGGATACCTGACAGGTGCTTAGTCAGGGAATCGTAACAACTACAAGAGTTAAAATCAATTTGAAATGTCTATAATACCCCTAGAAACTTTTGAACCTTTGAACAAATTATCACAAGCATCAGCTGCACATATGGAGACTTTTTTTCCATGAAGCTCTTTATGTAAGACCTGCCCAGGTTTTCTTGAAGTAGAATTTTCATCAATAGGCAGCTTTTAGTGTGCCCAACCTTATCACTACTAGCTGTAAATTTCCTTGGAAATGCCAAGCGAGGGTCACCAGGCTAATGGATTTATTCACCATGATATTCTAGGAAGTGATACCATCCAGCTTGCTAGAAATTACTTCAAGGTCAATGACGGAAAGATCTAAGGAGGTTACAAGGGGATAGAGAAGATTCTTTTGTGCCAGGTCTAGGTCCTTCTACATCTGTGTACTCCGCTCTCATGTCCAATTGTGAATCTGCTTTCTTAGTCTTGTTCTTTCCCTTCAGTTTACCACGCTTACTTGTCCTATGGTTGCAGCTTTCTGTTATGTTGATTCTCCCTTTGAGTGGGTATTTCCAAAAGTTTGACCCTTTAGGCAATGCTGTTCTAATTCTGAGGAGGGATTAATAGATTCAGGAGAATAAATTATAATAGTTCAATGACAAGTGCGGCTCTATCATTGGTACTACCTAAGTCCACTCTACTTAATCAGGGTTTAAAATATAAATAAACCAAATAACTGAACCAATAATTAGAGAAGTGACATAATTAGGAAGTCTCATTTGACCACCTTCAATTAAAAAAAGAATTGTATTGATGCCTTTGGTTCTTACATTATCATCATTTCCAGATACTTCCTACAACCTCCCTCCCCTGCCCTCTAGGCTCTGGGCTGCCCACATTCTGGGACTGGCTCCTGCCATAGCAGGGAATTGGCAGAAGCTCATGGCTAGGCCAGCACTCTGCCTTAGAAGTGAGATACTCTTAACTGACCGCACTTTCAGCGTCTGCTTGCCTTTGTCCTTCCCTCGTCGTTGGTGGTGTTGCTCTTTGGATTCTTGATGGCTTCTGAAGAGAGAAGAGAGCCCTTTGGCCCATCCTACCACCTTGATTTGCCTTTCAGTAGCTTGCTTCTGACTACCTGCCCAGGCTATCGTCATCCTCCTGCCAACATGTAGGCATAATGGGTCCCTGCTTGTCTCTTCACCTGATTTCAGGCCTACAGCTTCCACTGACCCACTGGGATCACTATATGCCTTAGCCTGTCTGGTTTCTGACTTGCTACTTTGCTCAGGCCTTTGATTTTTGTGTGTACCTGGATGTCTGATGCACTGCTTGGCAGTGGTGGGCCCATTGCCTAGATCAGGCTCTCAACTTTCCCACCAGGTCTTGGTGCTCTCAGGCTTAGCTCCTCACCTCTATCTGTAACTCTTGGCATCCCCCAGACATGGTACTGACAGCTACCATCTGTAAACCCTGGGTTAACTCTGGGCACCTTTTCTGACCAGCTCTGGCTATCTGCTAGTCCATCTCTGGATTCTCTGCCTTTGTATTGACTGGTACCTATGCCTAGAATCTATTCCCTTGTCACCTCTACCTCTTAGAATTCCTTGTTCCCTTCCAAACCCTGCTTGAAAGCCCCTACATCAGTGGTTCTCAAGCTTCCTAATGCTGTGACCCTTTAATACCTGTATTTGGGCATATCTGCACATGGGTGGACCCACCTGGAGACGGACAGAGAAGTGGTGTCTTGGTGCCTAAGACCATCAAAAATATGTGTTTTCTGATGGTCTTAGGTGATCCCTGTGAAAGGGTCATTAGACCCCCAAAGGGGTCACGACCCACAGGTTGAGAACCACTGCCCTACATAAAGGCTTTTGTTGTAAGTCCTGTGTGTCTCTCATCTAAATATCGGCCCAGACAGAGAACCCAAGTTGAAATTCTGACTGTGCCACTTATTATTACCTGTATGACCTTGGACAAGTTACTTCCTGTCTCTGGGCCTTGCCTTCACCCTCTGTACCATGAGGGGATTGTCCAACATCTCCTTGTGCTCTGAGTCACTGATCCTATGATCACAAGAAGAAAGAGGTTGGAAGACAACTTAGCAAAACCCTCCTTGGACTCTAGAGTATTTGAAGGGGAATAATGTAAAAAGATAATATGGTAAAGCTAGATTAGTACTATGGTAGCAGGCTTTGAATGCCACATTAAGGAGTTTGTATTTAGGAGAAAAGCTAGAGAATGGATCTTTTCTAAGAATTTCAGATGCCAAATTCTCATTCTTCTAAAAACCAAAGGACCACCTCAAATCAGATAGAAACTATTTTCTCTCTTTTCATAAGAATCAGTTATATGAGCCAATTTATTAAAACAAACTATAAATGAATGACCTTTGGGGGTGGTCATTAGCTTTCTTAGAGTGAATCCCTTGTTCTAGTTCTTATAATTCAGCTGCAGGCTCTTTTTCATCAGGAGGATTTGTGATTTTGCATTGATCAAGAGACTGTTACTTATTTTCAAAGCTAGTGTATGCAAATTGTGATTAAATTCCTGGGCATTTAATCTCTTGAATATCATTTTTAAAATAGGAATGATGGTACATTGAGATGATAATTAACTCATTATGAATAATTTATTTTATAGCTTGAAACTCTGGGAAAAGCAAATTTGATGGTGACGAAATTTCTAAGTAGGCCCTAGTTGAAATATCAGGAGGCATAAGTCCTATGCAGAGTATCTGATATTATTGAGAAACCTCATTACGAAATCCGCAAATTTAATGCCTTAGCATATAATATTCATGCTAAGGAGTCCCAGGTTGGGACTCCAAAAGAATTATCATGCCCAAATAACATTTCCTCAATTAAAATATTTTCTTTTTCTCTAGATTTCCTGAAGAAACAAAGAAGGACTTTAAATTAGCTATATGTTGAATTTATGTTTTCAAAATGAGCAACAATATTGATTAGCTTGAAGCAGTCTGTTACAGTGACTAGAGGACTGAATTTGGAATCAAGAAGACCTGCGGTGAGATCCTGCCTTTGACATACTAGCTGTGGGAGCCAGGCAAGTCAATTAATTTCAGTGAATCTCAAGCAGCTCCTTAAGGCTTTTTTTTAAAATAAATTTTTATTATTTTTTTCCATCACCTACATGGTTCTTGGGGGAGAAGAGGACGCCCAACAGGAGGATTTCGCAGCTGGAGGACTCAAATCCTATCCTGGTATTCGCGTGGACTGTTCAGATGATAAAGATCCAAGGCAAGTAAGGGTATTTACTTAGTATAAAGTAACTTTACCTTCTGGGGTCATCTAATGAAACTAATTGAGCTATTTGAGACAGCATGGCAGGGTAGAGAGAGAGCTTTCCTTGGAGCCAAGAAAACAGGTTCAAATCCTGTGACATATAATGTCTGTGGGACCCTGGAAAAGCCATTTAAGATCATATGTTAGACAGGAGATAGTAACCTATGTTGAGAGAGGCAGTTTCCTCACCCTTGACTTCCTTATCTCAATGAAACCACAGGGCCAGGCCCTATCCCTGTGTTTCCTGTATTTGTTCATTCATCTGTGAGTCTTTTGTGCCTTTTGCATTTAAACAAAATAATCTGCCACATACCTGATATCCTCATTGTATGTACAAGAGTAGATATCCTGTCACCCACATATGGGGAGGCCTAGACATGAGTCATACCTCAGCATTGCTTTATGCATTTCCCTGGAGTTTTATTTTGGGGAAAGAGCAGAGCCAAAGGGAGATATGGGACCTCTTGGGGGAAAATGGGGAGTCAGACTCCCAGTAACAAAGCCAGATTTGCATGAACCCAGAATCCTTTGAAGGTCTCTGGTCCACAAAGGCTAATGGTATTTATACCAGTGAGGTAATTGCTATCATCAAATGCCTGTAGCATCTAGTAGGAAGTCATCTACTCGGTAACTGCTTAATATATATTCAGTGGTAACAGAGATTTTGATTTTGATCTGAATTTCTTAAATTATGGATTTATTAAGGGCCTATCTTGTTCTTAGCACCATGCGAGGCTCCACTGGGGATAAAAAAGAAGCATAAAACATGAACCAAGACCTTATGGCACTGACAACCTTGTTGGAGATCCAAGACAGGAAATAATGAAAGAATACTTCAAGTATGGACATGTATATATTGTATGTAGTCACGTCCTACTGGAATTCAGAGAAGGGAGGGCTTAATGTGGTCTGCAGTACTAGGGGAAAGACACCATTAAGGAGGAAGGGCATATTAAGCCTTGAAACAAAGAGGCTATTTGGATAGACACCAAGGGAGGGGAGAGTAGCATTAGAATGGGAAAAGGTGGCTGTAGGATGACGTCTGTCCTTCAGAATGCCAGCTCTGTGTGACCATGGGCAGGTCACTCAGCTAGGGTTTCATTTTTTTCTGTATTTGATGGACTCTACGGCTCCTTCTAAAGCTATTACCCCTTTGATTCTAAGAAGATGGGCTGGTGGAAGAGGGCACTGAAGCAATTCATTTTCAGACCCTTCCCCCATGTGTACCCAAAGCAAAAGAAACCTTCCTTCTGAGAATAACACTAGTAGATAGAATGTATAACACTTTAAGTTTTGCAAAGTGCTTTATATATGTTAACTCATTCGATCCTCCCAACAGCCCTATGAGATAAGTGCTATCATTCTCACCATTACAAAGATGGAGGAACTGAGGCTAAGTGACTGGCCCCGGGTCACAAGGCTGAACCCACAAAGATGAATCCTGACTCCAGGTCCAGTACTCTGTCCATTGCATTGCCACCTTGCTGGCCTTATCTTTTCTTACATAATAAAATTAGTCATAGAACGTGAATGAAGTAAAGGAAAAGGAATGTGGGGACTGGCCTATGAAATGGAGGGTAGCCAGAGCAAGGAATGCAGCTTGTCTGTTAATAGAGAGAATTGTTGAGATCAGTAGAATTTAGTATGTTTTTAAAGTGGCAGTGCAATTGGCAGAGATTTTTGCCATCACTTGACTTACATAGAATTTGAAAATGTGCTTAAGACTTGAGCACCGTGCAGACAACACAGGGAATGTTGTTTCATTAAACTCTTGGAATATTAAGACCCTGTGTGTTCATCTTTTCTTTTAAGGGCTCCTTCATTCATTCACTTATTCATTCAGCAAATATTTCTAAAACACCTACTGTTCACTCAGTTTTCAGAGCTAGAGGGGTTTAGGTCCACAGCATAGTGCATGGAAAGCTGGGAAACCAAATTTGGAGGAGGGCTGATTTCCTGCTGCCATCTTGGCAACTCTCATTTTTAGACTTTTTCCCCCTTCTACTATAAAGATGTCAAGAATCAAGAACTGGAAATATTGTAAGAATTCTCACTAGCAACATGAGGAACTTTTTTGTTGACTTGATTTAAGGGACAAATTTATATTTCCATATCTACATGAGAAAGAGAAGAAAAAACTCCCAACTCTCTCATCTCAGAAAGCAGAATAATATCATTCTAAAATTTTATCAGTGCTTTTTTGTATTTACATCGCAGTTATTTTTATATAGCATTTTTGTATTTCTGTATATTTTGTGGGCCCATTTTTATTTGGGCCACATTTACATTTTACAGTGTATGCAACATTATATACCCATAGTCCTCACATCCTCAAGGAGAGAAAAGAAGTTAATTTCCTCATCTATTCCTTGGGACCAAGATTTTTCATCACAATCACACAGCTCTGGGTTGTAGAAGACCGACTCTTAAGTCACCCTGATTTTCTCCCTTCCTTAGAAGAGTTCTTTCAGTTTTATTGTTTGCTTTTGTGGTCCCAATCTCTTTAATGACTTACTCTGTGGTTGAAAACTAAACCAGCAGACACTGACCTTGGCATGGGCTGGCTTTCTGATGCTACACTGAGCCATTCCTTCCAGATTTCCTTCTCTCTGGCATTCTGTCATGGCAGACAAGTAAATGATACAATCTTGAGAAAAGCTTTCAGAAAAGCTTCAGAAAAGCTTTCCTGGAGGGCCACCTTTGAAAAAGCCGAATCTCCATTGAATTCTAGAAAGAAAGTCATTTCTGTCAGGCCTGAGCATTTGTTAACCCCCTTAGGGATTTAAGGGTATTTGGGGAAAATAGGTTTCTTTGGGGCATTATCTCTACTTTGACACACCATCTTCGTTAATGCAGCTACAATCTTTGATAAGGATGTTAACTAACATTAGTGGCTTGTAAGGGTGAATTTTTTAAAAAGGGCAGAATAAAAAAAAATGAAAGCAGCCATATGCGTTTTACCTGTCAAGTCTACCTGAAGTTGGTGTCAAAATGAAGTGAACATTTGTCTTGGGAATCCTTCTGAATAATTTAGAAATGAGATTAAATGATTAACACACCATGTGGCCTGTCACTCCTGTGCCTAACCGCTCTTCTATGATATAATAGTATTATGCCTTGGGTCGCAGCCTGCAGGATCCCAAAGCACTTTAGAAGCAGCACTGCAATACTTTTAAACCAGCCCAAGCCTCCTGCTTGAATAATGGACTGGAAGCAATAAAATTAGTATTTGGCTATGCAGAGCTCCTAAACGAAGCAATTGGTTACTTCAGCTGTCATTCACCTTGCTGAGAAAGGAAAAACAGGGGCAGAGGAGCCAAGGTAAGGAAGAACAGGAGACTTAGAGAGTCCATCATCAGAGTTGGGGTAGCCTAGTTCACTGGGCTGTCCAAGGACACTGATAAACACAGTCAGTCTACAGAAACCTAAGGGTCTTGGTTATCTGGTGGACAGCTCACTATAGCAAAGGTTTGGATACACCAAAAACCTGAGATGTCAAGAATCATTGATTGAGTTATCCCTATGGGTTCCATCCAAATAGCATTTCGTATGTACAAAACCCTGTGTTATGTCATTGGGCTAAAAACCCAGACAGACAATAGCAGCAGCAACAAGAAATCAAAACAAGCCCCTGCTTACACTAAAGCCCTGGAGCTTACATTCTAATGGGGGAGCTACAACTTGTATACGGATAAGTAAATGCAGGAGGATTTGAAGAAGACAAATAGAGAAACAAAGCAGAGATAGCTAAGTTGAACTTTGACTTAGCTTTTTTTTTTCATTTTATTTTAGTTTGCATCATTCATTTCCACAAGATTTTGAGTTACATATTTTCTCCCCATCTTTCCCCTACCCACTGCCCCAAAACAGCCATCCCAGTGTATCCCCTCTCCCCCAGTCTATTCTCTCCTATGTCTTCCCCCCTCACCCCTTAGCTTTTTTTTTAGAATGGGGAGAATCAGGTATAACAGGAATTTGCAAAAATTATTTCAAGAGTTAGCTGTCTCCATTGAAAGAAGCTTTTGTTCACTACTGTAGAAGAACATTTCAGTCAATCCCTTTATTAGAATTTCAAAGTGCTTTTTTTTCCTACTGAGCACTGGCCATTTCTCCAACGACCTCTACCCCAGTGAAGTGAGAGAGGCTCTTTTCCAGCTTGGGCTTCCTCTCTTTCTTCTTCTCCAGATCCAGACACTCTTAGAGCTCTGCCATCCTTGGGGCCTATGCTGAAGTGATTGAAGGAACCCAATTCTGGGATCATAGAGTATGCCAACAAGAGAAACTGTACCAGGTGCTTTTCTCTGTGCCCTTTGCCATGATTTTTTTCTCCCTTATGAACAAAGGAGATGTTCTTTCTCCTGAGGGTTCCTGCCAAACATGCTGGCAGGCACACTAGATGTTATCTCATCTGGTAGACAGGCAACCGTGTGTACACACAAATTCAAAGACGGCCTGCCTAGTGGGTTGTTTGCTACCAGGTGGAAGAAGATCTGGAAGAAGTTTTGCTTGGCCTTCTGCCCCCTAAGGTAACAGAATGCATTGTGCAGAGGTGACTTTAAATACAAAAGAAAGTCATTTGTCCTTCAAATTGTGAGAGAATAGTCGTCATAAAAGCAGGCGGTAGGCCATGCCAAGCCTGGGGTTGAGATGGCAGTTACCCACGTCTTTTCATGTCACTGGGCACCACTCGGTAATTCAATTTCCCTAAGTTTCTTTTCTCCCCTGTAGGTGTGTGTCCTCAGGAGGCAGCCTAAGATCTTTCCTGAAAAGGATTATTTCTTCACTGCTCCTTATCTTAGAGGGTAGGAGATGGGAGGGAGGATGTTCTGGATCTGGAATTTTATTTTATTTATTTAATCATTTTATTTTATTTCCTCTTAGTGAGGAAACTCCCAAGGCAGACCACTGTCTGTTTTACGTATTCTAGTGGTAGAGAAGTGAATGGGCACCAACAGGTTAAATATCTTTCCCAGGATTATACAAACAGTATATATCTGTGGCAGAACTTGAACCTAGGTCTTTCTAACTCCTAGGCCATCTGGATCTACTATGCCACTTGACCCCGGCTCCCAAAGGTTTGCACATTCTGAGTCACAGCATCAAAGGAGCACAGATTGAGAGCTGGACAGCAACTTAGAGGTCACCTAGCTCAACTCTCTCATTTTACAGAGAAGGAAACTGAGGCTCAGTAGCATGCCAAATGTCACAGAGGAAGTAAGCAGCAGAGCTAAGATTTGAATTCAGGTTCTCTGACTCCAAATCCAGCTTTTGTTCTACTGCTGAAGTCTGCCTTGGCATGTAGCTACCTTCTGGGATTTTCTCATTTCCCCTCCCCACCCTTTCCCCTTAACCCCAATGAAGAGGAGGTCTACTGGGGCCTATGAGTTGTTTCCACTTAATCAGTCCAGCCAGCCAGGGCCTGGCATAGCTCCAAGGGCAGGAAGCAGAGCTATGAGTAGCTATGCTAAAAGTCTTGCAACAAGACTTCAGAGTTACCAGAGAACTGTTGATTTCTACGTGAATTACTCTGTGTATGTCTTTTTGAAAAAAAATCTGTTCTATTGCTAACCATGTATAGATTGTCTGTTTTCCTTCCTGAGAATCCCCCAATTCACTAATGCCTATATAACTGATTTGAGGGCAAAGACTTAGATTCAATTTCAAAATAAGAGTGTTTCTTATTGCACCCAAAGCTGTGATAGAGAGAGAGCAGCATGTACTACAGAGATGCCACACTCAGGCAACCACAAGACTCCCAAGCGCTGCCTGAACCAGATAAGAACATAACTGGGACATGTCTAACAAAATAAATAAAAACAAAATCCAACCCAGATAAAGTGATTTTATTGTGTCCTAAATCAACATGCGGCCAGCAGGGTTCCATTTCTATTTCAATTCAATACCACCCATGTAATGGATAGAAATATGACCTGGGAGTCAGCAAGACCTGGTTCAAATCCTGCCTCTGATGCATACTGGGTCGTTCTCTACACTCAACTGTCAAGTGAGCTTCCCAGAATGAGGGTCTGGCCATGCCACCATCCTACCCACAATCAATAAGTTGCTGTGGTTCCCTATTACTTCTGGTAAAGTCCTCTGAATTTTCAAGCCCTTCTTAAGCTGGTCCTTTCCTGCTTCTCTTATACCTTATTCTCCCTCCATGTGCTTTGAGATCCAGTGATCCCGGCCTCCTTGCTGTTTCTTCCATATGACTCTCCGTCTCGCGACTGTATACATTATCACGGGCTGTCCCTCACACCTGAGATGTCTTCCTCCTCATCTCTGCCTCCTGGCTTCCTTCCCCATCTTCTATAGGAAGCCTTTTCCAGTCCTCCTTCACCTCAGTGTCTTTCCTCTGAGATGATCTCCAATGTATCCTGTTTCTATCTTGTTTGCATGTAGTTCTTTGCATTGTGTCTTTTCCTCACTGGAATGAGAGCTCCTTGAGAACAGGGACTGTTCATTTTGGAGTTGGTGTTTTTTTTAACCTTTCTATGTATCCCCAATACTTAGCACAGTGGCAGGCTCACAGTATGCATTTGAGAAATGATTGTGACTTAACAGTCTCTCAGTGATCTATGTAGTTCTCTAAGATCAGAAATTAGTTACTAATTTGTACTTATGGAGGAGGGCTTTAGACTAGGAGGTCCCAACACAAATGGAATAACAGGTGTAGACTAATATCTCACTCTGACTTGACTGACTGACTTGACTGACAGAAAGATAAGTTGGTCATGTGACTAAGAACCAACCAATGGACCGTCCTGGGTTCCAGTGGTGCCCACACAATGTCAAGAGAACTGGAGGAAGGCCCCCAGCACTTTGGGTGGACACAGTCTGGGTCTACAGTCTTGCAGGGAACTCCTACTCCAATGAGTTCACAATCAGAATACTTGGGTGAAGACTAGTTAGGCAGTTATTATTTAGAAGAATGGGCAAAGCCTACTTTTTCGCTGTCTGAGAAGAGATGATCAGGGAAGTAGCAATTTGAAAAAAGTGTCTTCTGATGTTGCTTAACAATAAAAAGGTTTTAATTCCTAATCTGAGTAGCCACTACAGCTGCACCTGACCAGAATTCATGCCTTTCTTGCCACTTTTACCCCAAATAATGTCCTTTCCATTCTTCTGGTAGTCCCTCCAAAGGGAACTCAGAAGTGCTAGGGTATAACCAGGACATTTATTTTTTCAAATTCAGTTCATAGCTTGGAATGTATTACAAAATGTTTCTTGGCGTGGAACACCCTGGTAACTCTGGCCAGGACCTAGGGATGCAGCTGTCCTCTGGGTACAGAAGGGAGGCAGGCCGGGGTAGGGCAATCATAGGTGGGAGTCCCATCAGCCCCACCCCCTTCCCAGGCTTTGCCCCAGCCACTGGGGGAGTATGTAGCTTTAGGCCCTTGAACGTCTCATTAGCCACAACAAATTTCATATTCTGGGCATGCAATATTAATATTCTTTTTCCTCCTAGAAATAGAAGAAATACTTAGAGCAATATCAGGAGTTTCCAAAATGTCATTAGGACAGGAATTATGCATGCATGATTTAGATGTTTGTTCCTTATTTCACTGCTTCTCATTTTAATCTTTACCATTAACATGCACACTTATTCATGTAAATCTTGGAATTACCACGGAAGGCATAGACAGACAAAGGTAGAAAATGAGGGGCACACCAAAGGCATTTTACTTATGTTTCATGAAGCATTCAGGAGCTGTTTGTTTGTTTTTTCATCTTTAGAAAATGGAGCTTTTAGAGATAAAGGGAACATTACAGATCGTCTAGTCACCCATCCCTTTTCCAGATGGTAGAACTGAAGTCTGTATAGGTTTGGGCATACCCTCCAAAGATCATAGCACTACACTTAGGGCCTTCTAAAATGATCAAGTCCTTAGAATTGACAGCTCATCTCTCCAAACAGGAGGGCAGCCCTCATGAATATCTGTATAGACTCTTCATTCACACATGAAACACCCAAGATTTCAGATACCACTCTCATGATCATTAAGAAAAAAAGTATGAAAACAGATGGTAGCATCTCACTATTGTTGCTTCCTGACAAGATCATTGCCATTTCTTTCGCATCAGATGGCTACTGGGATTGCAGCACAGCATAGCTGGTGTGGCAGGAAGGGGCGGGAGAATACCAACATCCCACCCTGGTATTAGTCAGACTTATCTGACATTGTTGGTAACAGTATCTACAGAAGTCTACAAAGTTTCTTAACTTTGGTTGTCTAGAGATGTTTGTTACTCTCTTGCCCAGACTACTTTAAGAGCCTCCTAATTGGTTGCCCTGCTTCTAGTTTCTCTCCTCTTCCATCCTTCCCCCACTCATTTGTCAAATATAATTTTCTAGAGGTTCAGGTATGACCATGTTACTCTCCTCCTCAAAACCACTCAGTGGTTCCCTATTGCCCTTAGGATAAAATACAGACTCTTTCTGCCTAGAATTTAAGGCCCTCCACAATCTTGCTCCAACCTGTTTTCCAGACTTCATGTTGCTCTTCTTCATGTGCTTCATATTCCAGCTAAATTGTTCTTCTTGCTGTTTGTTGCATTTAAAATTCTATCCTACCTCCATTTATTTGCCCAAGCTGTTTCTGGTGGCTGTAAATCATTCCCTACTCACTGAGAGTCTCAGAATCTTTTTCTTTTTTTCATTGTCCAGCTAGTGCTCTCAACCCCCACAAATCACTGTGATTTTATTTATCTGCATATATGTTATATCCTCTGAGGAGAATGCCCTCCTTGAGGGCAGGGATTGTTTCTGTTTTGATCATTGTATACCCAGTGCCATACACAAAGCCTTGCATATAGCAGACCCTTAATAATGTTAACTAAATTTGAAAAAAATTGAAAGATGATATAAACATCTTGTATGTGAATCTAGAGCCTGCTACCTTTCAAAGCACTTTGGCATACATTATCTTATTTGAGTTGAGAGAACTCTGTTGGTCAAAAAATATACGCTGTCAGAATATACTTTGGGGCTCTAAAATACTTCTACTTGAACAGGCAGGTAATGTCTTTAGTTTTGGATATAGTAACCCACGAGCTATTCTATCCTAAAGTATGAATTTGGAAGGCTAGCTAGGCAGTGCAGTAGAAAGAGTGCTGGGTCTGGAGTCAGGAAGATTCAGCATGATGAGACTCAGAGACATGAGGAGAATGGCTAAATGAAAACAAACTGAATGCCTGCGCCTAACTCAGGGATTGCCCCCTATTCTGAATTCATACTTAGCATTGGCTATTATTGTTCACTCGGCAATTAATTATGTCCTGGTTTTTTTGTTTTTGTTTTTGTTTTTCCTCTGAACCTCAGAGGTTTATTGTGAAGAAAGTGTCAAGTGTTTATATTGAATTAACTTTAAGAGAGCAAACATTTTTAAAGCAGAGGCCAGACAGTAGAGCTACATAGATGAAAAATTATATTCCCCACCCTCAAAGAACACACATACAGTATACACAGTTACGATGTACTTCCTCCTTGTGTTTCCTTCTCCATTCACTGTCTACAGAGACATAGAATTCTATGACTTAAAGTTAGAAGGAACTTCTGGGAATACTCTCATTCTAGAGATACAAAAAACTGATACAGATAGATGAGGTGACTCATCTAAAGTCAAATAGGTTACAACAAAGCTGGGCCAATATACATATTTAGGTTTTCTTATTATCTTTGCCCCCAAACCTTCCTATCCCCTACCTTTTCTATCATGTCCTGTTTTAAGATGTCTCTTGTGTTGTTGTGACTCAATCTCAACAAGCATTTAAGCGCCATTTATTAAGAATACTGTCCTAGGTATATGGGAAACAAACCCATTCACTAAGGTGCAGACTCTGTCCTTATGGAGCTCTACCTCTAGTAGAGGTTACTGGAAAGTCGTTTTGAGGATGAAGAAGGCTTATGAGAATCCAGTAAGTTTATAAGAAACTGGAAGGTCTATGTTAGTTCCTAACAGATTGTGCCTCTACATTGATCAAGGAGGAGCTCCAGTCAGGGGCATCCTTGCCAGAAAATTCTATTTAAACTAAATATCTCGGGCGGAGCCAAGATGGTGGCGTAGCAGCAGCAACATATCACAGCTCTCACATAGCCACCCCAAAATACCCATAAAACAGGACTCTAAACCAATCCTAGAACTCCAAAACGCACACAAAGATACTTCCCACTAAAGTCAGCTCAG
>CM053582.1:51017199-51040796 GCA_028627135.1 Pseudochirops cupreus | reverse complement strand
GGTGGTGAGGGAGGAGGAGAAAGAATCTGGAATCTGGAGTTCCATAATCAAATGTTATGAATGTGTATCTATCTATCTATCTATATATGTAAATATATGCAATTATTATTATTATTATTATTGACTACATCCAACTGGAACCCGAGATACACAGGCACTGCAGTTGGGAGATCCATCCTGCCCTACCAAAAAGTGACATAGGAGAGAATAGACTGGGGGAGGGGGTACACACTGGGATGGCTGTTTTGGGGTGGAGGGCGGGGGAAAGACGGGGAGAAAATATGTAACTCAAAATCTTGTGGAAATGAATGATGCAAACTATAATAAAATTTTTAAAAAAGAATAAAATAAAATAAATGTCTCAAAATTGAATAATCTTTCCTGAATCTCTAATCCAGTTCCCATTGGACCTCAATCCATACCTTCATGGGAGGTTAGAATACATCTGGGCGATGCGAATACTCAAAAAAAGGTAAAATAAACAGTCAAATACTCAACATAATAAACACATGGTCATTTATTTCAGTTGTTTGCGAGGACTCAATTCAACGTCTGATGGTCCAAAGAGGTTCCATCTACCTGTTCACTGCAATTCACTATTGGTATTGCTTTTGCAGCTACTGGGCAATGGTGAGCAAGTAGCTGTGAATGACAGGGTTGACTTCCCTTAAACAACAATGGTGAGAGGGTGTGATGAAAGAAAGCTTGGTGACATCTGAATTGGTCCATCATGGGTTAATTCAGAGAATGACATGTGAAAAGAAAATAAATCAATATTGTTATTTGGCTTCTCATTTGCTTTTTTGCCAACTAGATATAAAGCTCCTTTAGGGTCACGATAGTAACTTATGCTTCTCTGTATAACTGACAGTGCCCATGATAGCATATTGCACATAGTGGGTTCTCAATTCATTTGATGGTGGATTGATTTTGTTACTCTGAATCTTGTAGATCTTTCCTGTACATCCTTGCATGAAGTTAATTAATCTTATAAGAATTTGGTGAGTTGTAACTGGGTCCTAATACATTAACGCATATTCTCCATCAATACTTAGTAATTATTTTTTAACAAAAGCAGAAGGCAATTTTTAGCAGCCTTAAAATCTTTATGGTGTATTTCAATAAATGATAAATTCATGAACATTTCTTATCTCCTAGAACAGTTGTATATCTTCAAAACTCATCATCATAAGCATTCTCTGAATTTTCCCCAAGAATTAATCCTGAATAATTAATGAATAGAAAAGAGTTAGACAAGAACTTTAGCATGCTAATCATTTGTTTCAATGTCAATTAGAAAGTAACAGTTTCTTTGCCTGCTTTCTTGAAATATGTATTGTTTAGTTAATTTTGAATCAACAAATACAAAATTGTGCTAATTACAGAAGGTACTACTGAAATATGGGTCAATGTTGTGGGGAAAAGTCATGTCGTGCAGAAGAATAGATGGAAATGTGTTTATTGGGCAGAAATAGTAACAACATTGGCATAAATCTTACAGCTAGTGTTGTTTTTGTAGATCCTTGTTGATGTTGGTAAATCTCAGATCAATGGCATATTTTACCCTACAATGATTTTGGAATTTCCCCAGAAATATGTATCTTTAAAAATAAAAATGTGAGATGGCAAGAATACTTAATGCTAACAGAAATGGGAGGGCCCCATTATAGTCATTCATACTTTGCTGGTCTCTCCAATACATGGAGTCCTTGATGATTGCCCTTTTGAGGCTCTTGTGCAACTGCGTATCTTGGGGGATTTATCAGAGTCTCTCTGGAGTTTTTCCATAATAAACATAACAGTGAAAATGGAAGCAAGACAAAACGAAAAGTCTTTAAAATATGTTGATAATCTGCATAAATTTTTCTAAGACAAGTATCTTGTGGGAGGGATGATGAGGAAAATAGATTCATTATTAATTTACCTTGATTTTTTGAGGACTTTGACTCTTATTCGCAAATCCAAAAACCAACTCAAGTCCCACAACTACTCTGCTGGGGTGTGAGAAGTTGAAATGCAAGGGTATGAGTAAATAATCGAGATTAGGTTAGAAATTGATGACTCAAAAACTGCTCCTTTGGATTGTTGGGATGATGGTTCTGACCACAGTGGGAACCCTCCTGGAGAGCACGTTCCACATAGACTGATTCACCAAAGCTCATCTTTGTGACTTGGAATTATAAAGTTTGGTCCTCCTGCTAACAAGGAATCATTGTGGTGATTAATAATCTTTAATAAGACTGGAAAATTGAGTTCACGGATTTTCTTTGTCCTGTGTCAATTTGACCACAGTTGAATAGACATCACCCTTTGTATTTCAACCTACCTATTTCTAAAAATGTTGAAATAATACTTGCTTCCTTTCAATAGCAGTGAAGGACCTAATTATTTTCAAAGAACTTTTTGTATCTTAGTTAAAATGTGCCATTTATGTATCAATAGCATTCATGTAGCATTAATGAGTTTCCATTCCCAGTACTGTAGATGGCCACTACTTCAGGATGCTAAAGACAGATGAACATGACCTTGTGATATTTGTCTTCCTGTTTCTTATAAAGCAAAACTCTTTTAATTTAAAAAAAAAACATCTTTCTTGGAGACTGTAAATCCTTTTCTTTTGCAGGAGTAGCAACACTGGGAGAGTGCTTTCTTTTTCCTTTGTTAAACCCCCCTATTCTATATATCATGGGGAGCAGCCCCATATAAGATGTGGCTGTTCAGCTGTCTCCAGAGGGACTTGAGAATTCTGAGGGGTCAAGGGAAGGTGGGGAATTTGGAAACTATACTTGAGCCTCTTGAGACTCTAGGCTCCTGGTGGGTACTGACACTGATGGGAGACACAGAGCTTCGAATGATACTGGGGAAGAAAGGAAATAGGACAATGGAGTCATCCTGATCCAACGTCTGGGAATTGGGAGAGGCAGCGTACTATTGACTATTGGGCATTTTTGTGAAACCAGAGGTCAGTGGACCTTCAGAAACTTTCTAAGCAGGCCACTTGTTTGTATTACATTACAGGTAGACACAGAGAGATAAAACCTAAGTGTCCCTGACCATGACAAGGGAGCTCTGTAATAGTGTCCCTAGCTATGATATAAGCCTCTTATTGAGACACAGCTAATCGAGAGCCACAGGACTGAACCGAGGCCATCTGCTAGAGAATTCTTGGTGGACAACTGAAGAACCATGAGGGGAATGGACCATTGGAGAGATTTCCAGCCTTCTTATTTATTTGGAGCTGTGGAGACTTAGCAAGTGAAATGAGCTACACTGTGAAGCTGGACAAAGGAATTCTCTAAAGAACACAAACAAAGAGTGACCAAAAGACCATTAGCGTTGAGGAAAAGAACTGAGAAAATAGAATTAGAGGTAACACCTGCTAGGAGTTACTCTCTCTGGGCAAGGTTTATGACTGAGACCACACAGGCCTCTGAGGAGGTTTATATATAGACCAGTGTCAATAATTTTTATGAGCTCCATTGTAATCTGGGCTTTTAAGGAAGCAGCCTGTGTGTTTTCTTTGACCTATAAATGAGCCTGTTCATTCTTTGAGCTTTGTGAATTTTGTGCTTTCAGGGGAAGTTGGTGACAACACAATGGGTGATGGTATTTAGTGAAGTTTCTAGATTCTCTGAAGGAGGGAAATCATCCAGAGAAGCAAGAAATCCCTCAAAGCATATCCAGGTCCTTTCATGTTATATGAAAATCTCTGATACAATGATTATGCACATCCTTATTTCCAACTATTTTGATTAGTTTTGAACATAACTGAGCGTGGAATGTGGGTTTGCACATTCTATGCAAACCTATCATTTTGAATCATTTGGAAAATTCTTATGGCATATTTTAGGAAATATATTGAGTCCTCAGTAGTTTGCTATAGGCACACTTAATTTTTCTACATAGGTAATAAAGATTAATGGGTGTGACACTTTCTTTCTTTTAAGGAGCTACTTCAAAATAATTTTATAATAAGTTCTTTTTCTCTGCAATCGTTTCCTAAGGAGGGCTAGGTGTACAGAGTACACCTATCTTGACACTGTTGTTTCTGGAATTAGAAAACAGTTGAACATCAAAGAATAAATGATTCTCTTACCAAAATATCAACTATATCATATTCTCGTATTGGCCCACTGGTTCTTTCACCCTCTCTCTGTTTGCATGATACCTACTTTATAACAAAAATGCACTCAGATGGCAATAAAAACTGCCTCATTTTTATCTAGAGCAGCATTTCTTGAACTGTGGGTTGCAGGTCATGCTGAAGGGGTTGGGAGTAGAAAAAGTTTAAGAAGCCCTAATCTAGAGTCAAAGCTCATTGTAAAAGTACTTAAAGCAAACAGACAAAGTTTCCAAATAGCAGGAAACTCCTGATGATAAGCGATGCCACTCTTCCATGCATTAATGAGAGGGATAGGCAAAGAAGTGGAGAGGGGGATAAATTCACTAGATCCCAATGAAAGTCAGGGAAACCTCTAAGTTCCATGTATGGAGGTTATTTCTTAATTGGTTCAGTGAGACAGACAAGGCTACCAATGCTCATGATTATATTCAATTAGGAATAGTAACTCTATTTATTTTCAATTGGCTGGTCAGTATATGTCCACAGCCCTTGAGCCTTTTCCTCTCCATGGGGAACAAAAGTTTCTGGGCTTCCTCATCCCATGGGGAGTTTCCTGCCTCCCATGATCCTCCAGTCCCTCCTTCCAGCTGGGAAAAACTACAATTTCCATCTAACACTTTGCTGACAAAGGTCTACAAAGAGTTGTGAGTGACAGTGGTTAAAATGCAATGATTAAGCCTATTCAACTTTCTGTTTCAATACATACTATGGAGTCAGGAAGATATTTTTCTTAATAATAAGGGCCTGAAAAACAGGTTAATGGAACCGATAAAAGAGAGTTGGGTTTGGAGTCAGTGGAACTGGATTAAACTCTTAAGAAGTGTGAATAATATGTATATGTATATATGTGTATCTATCTATTCATCTATCTATCTTTGTTTTGCCTTGTGACTTCATGCAAGTACCTTTCTCTTTCCAGGTCTCAGTTTCCTCATATGTAAAATGAAGGGGCTGGGTTAGGTGATTTTTCAGGTCCCTTCCAGCTCTAACATTATGATCTTGTGCTTTCTTTTATCCAGAAGGCTAACAGTTGGTTATTAGCCTTTCTCCATTTTGTTATATGGAAAACAAGTCCATTTCAATGCAGCAAACAACAGTTTGGAGATTAATGGATTTGCAATCTCTTTTGTTTTGGGTTTTTTTTTTTTGGTCTTTCTGGAGGGGGGAAGGCAGGGCAATTGAGGTTAAGTGACTTGCCCAAGGTCCCACAGCTAGTAAATATCAAGTGTCTGAGGCTGCATTGGAACTCAGGTCCTCCTGACTCCAGGGCTGGTGCTCTATTCACTGTGACAACTAGCTGCCCCTGCAACCTTTTTTTTTTCTTTTCTTTTTTTATTATTTTATTTTATTTTATTTTTTTGCTGGCAGAAGATACTTTCATTTATTTATTTTTAATTTAAATTTGATTTGTTTATTTACTTTTAGTTTACAAGATTCAGTTCCATAATCCCTTGAGTTTCAAATTTTCTCCCCCCCCCTCACCATGGCGGCGAGCAATCAAGTATAGGATCTGCAAATACTTTCACACTGTACAATGGTCTGGTTGTATAGAAGGGTTGTAATCAATGGACTGAACAATGGGAAAAAAGAAAGAAAACCAAACATGAAAAAGAGCAATAGCGTGTAGATTGCTTCGGTCTCCATTTAAACTCTGCTCTTTCTAGCTCTTTCCCTGAATGTAGATATCTCCTTCTATTCTGAGACTTGTAGAGTTGTGTTATACCTGTGCGTTGCTGAGAAGAGTCCAGTTTATCAAAGTTGGTTGTCACACATATGATGTGTCTGTGATTGTGTACACATTAAAAAACTGGAAATTAAGGGGATGCCCATCAATTGGGGAAGGGCTAAACAAGTTGTGGTATATGAATGTAACGGAATACTATTGTGCTGTAAGAAATGGGGAGGAGACGGTCTTCATATTCACTTGGAGAGGCTTATACAAATGGACGCTAAGTGAGAAGAGCAGAACCGGGACAAATTTGTACACAATCACAGACACATCGTATGTGTGATGACCAACTTTTATAAATCTCTTTCAATAATGAGACTGACATATTCTGAATCATCCTAGTATCCATTTGGGGGAGCAGACATCTCTTCTTTGGCAACAAGGTCCATTTCCCCACTTTTTTCTATCTCTTAACTTTACCAGCATAGCAAACAAAGCCCAACAACTAAAATCAGAGTGCTGAGGTTTTACTTCACTCAAAACCAATGTGGTTACTATAGCAACTTTAAATTGTAGCATTACCTACAATAAAAATGGAGTGAAATGATAATTTCAAATGTGTTATTAATCTTCTTGGAAAGCCATAAAAAAGGCAGGGGCCCGTTTTCTACTTGTTCATGGGTCGCATGATGTTGGCTTGCAACTGATCTATGTATGGGGCTCCTCTTGCCTCCTCCCTCTTCCAGGTATAGTGGAGAACAGTTGATAGAAGACCTTGATCAATTGATTTTCCCCCATCTCAGCCCCAGCTCAGCTGTTAGAATCTCAGAAAGTGAGGGGTGGGTAGTAAAGAAATGTTTACATGTTACTACTCCTTTATGAGGGGCGAAGTTCTCAGACTGAATTTGCTAAAATTTGAGAGCAGCTAGCTGTTGTCTGGCTGATGGTCCAGCCACAGTCCTGGGAGCCCTTTAAAAAGTAAGCCACCCTCTCTAGGGAGTCAGCAGAGGTAGATATTCCGAGGAATATGAGCTCTGGCAGTCAAGAAGAGCCAGCTCATGAAAAGGAATCCCACTTCGCCTCTTGGAGGGAGCAGAAGATTCTTCTTTTCTCCCACCCCCTGCCTCCATCCCATCAGCCTCAATGCCTTATGTCAGAGCTATTTGCCCAGTGGAAGATAGAGTGCCCAGCAGAGAGTAGGCTCAGGAAGCCCAGAGGAGTGGCATGCACAGCAGAGATCCTACCACTCAAGGCCCTTCCCAGTTTCATTCCAACCTTTGTCACATAATAATCCCCTTTACATTCTGTACGTTCCAGCAAAACTAAATGACTCTTTGCCCTTAATTTTCATCCTGTCTTCTTCCCTCTCTGTGCCTCGTACATGCCATCTCCCAGGCTTGGAACAGATTCCTTCCTATCCTCTCCTTCAATATATAACTTAGGTGGTCCCCCTCCGTAAAGCCTTCCTGGGTTCCCTGAGCTAAAGGTGATCTCTCCTTCTTCAAACTCATTAAAGGACCTTAAAGGTCATCTGTTTCATTCCCCTAATTTTACAAATGAGGAAACTAAGTCCTAGGGAGGTAAATTGACTCATAATGTAGTTACGTGTGTATATGTTAAATTATAAATCACTTGAGTTCAAGAACTCATTTTATCTTTGCATCCTGGGTGCCTAGCATCATGCCATATATAATAGGCATTTAATAAATACTTGTTGAATTGAAATGAATTAAAGTCCATGGATGACCCAAAGATCTCATTTCAGCCATTAACTGTAATTTTGTGCTCTACCAAGTCTCTTAACAATGGTTAACAAATAGAATCAACCAATTAATCAATAAACATTTATTGTACTGGGATGAACCTATTTCTTGGTTTTTCTCTGAGCATTTTATTTTAATAAATATGGCGATTGGTAGATATTTACCTTTAGATATTTCAATAGGGAAGTGTATTTTTGATTCAAAAATGAATAATTTTGTGGCATCATTGTCTTTGACTCATTAAACCATGTCTGTTTCTTTGCATCCTAAGACCATAACCAAGGCCCTACTGTCTATCTAGTAGGAGCTTATCTTAATTGCAGACAAAGTATCCAATGGAAAGGAAACATCCTCTGGAATTAGCATTGGCAATTAGCCTTGGAAATTCAAATTTATAAAGTGATAGCAAATACCACAAATTTCTCTAAACTCTCTTAGACACTACTTTCTAAACCAAAGAGTATATACAATATCCTTATTGCTCAGACTTCTCAATAGTACAGTACCTTGTACTATTAATATCTCTTCATGTTGGTATAGTTTAAGCTCTCAACCAGTTTGTAAACTCCTTAATTAGGGCAGGGGCAGTATCTTGTACTTTGAATCCCCCACAGTGCTTTGTATACAGTAGGTGCTCAATAAATACTTGTTGAATGAACATGCACTTTTGGTCACCAGTTTGTCTTCATAAAAACTGAGTTATATATGTCTGCAATGCAGACATTGGACAGATTTAGCATTTTACAGGATTGTATTTGTTGCAATGGAATGCTGTGACGGTTATGAAGGACAGCCTTGCATGGACATCAGAATATTCTAAAATTAACACCGGGAAGGAAAGGTTAGTGGCTAGTTTTATAGGCTCCTTTGGCACAGATTATTCTTTGGTATTTAATTTTGATAACAATGTGGTTTTTATGATCTCACAATGGAGAAGCTAAATATAAGGAACGTGTCTTCATATTTAAATCTTTGTAGAATTTTTTTTGCATCTGTTACCAAGGTTTCCATTTATAGTCTTTGAAATACTGCCAGATTTAAACTTCAATTGAAAAGAAAAGACACTTTACATCTTAATTTTTAAACCATTTCTTTTATACCTAGTTATTTTGGGCTTTTTGACCACCGTTATCATATAAATTGCACATGATGGAAAATTTTGTACGAACTCTAATTTATTTTTATGGAATTACAGACTCCCGGATTTTGGGAGTTGGAGGGAACCTCATCATCCATTTAATCCATGCCATTTACTGAAAAAGAATGCCCACTCTGCCAAGTGGTCACCCAGCCACTCTAGCTGAAGACTTCCTCAAGAGAGAGCTCAGTAGGGCCCATTTAAGGTCTCTTGGATCATGAACAAAGCTGATCAGAGAAATCAGGAGGTCTGAGCAGGAGTAAAATATTCTCATTTTAGTGCTAAAGGGCATATTAACTTCAGTTAACTACATCTCTTTGTCTTGCCCACAGTTTTCCATTGACCACTAATCTACCATGTCTCCAGAGGTTCAGTTCATTCAAAGGATATCAGAGAGGTGGATGCAACTCAATTTCCTTCTTGACCTTCTTACCGTCAACACTCTATGCAAGCTTCTACCATGATTAACACAGACGAATAATTCCACTAATGATTGTCCTTAAATCCCAAATATTAATGGGGCTAAGACCCTGCATATTATATGAACAAGTTCCCTCTCCCAGTGATGCTAAGCTGACTTTCCTTTACAAAATATATGTTGCTTCAGAGAATCACTAGTTAAGAGTTGGCTGTTTTTTTGAATCAAGATTAAAACACCCCAAATTTGAAAAGTTTATTTCAATACTTTAACAGATCTTTCATCTTATTCTTTTATCAGTGCTAATCGTAACCCATCCAGCCCTTCTCCTTCCATCTATTTCCCTGTACATACTCCAAAGGAGATCTAGCCAACCCCTGGCAGGCTTATTCCGATTTTTTTTTAGTTGGCAGTTTTTATTCCCAATTAACGAGTATTTGTTTTTTCTCACTCTCACCTTTTCCACAACTGAAAAAAAATTGAAAAGCACCAATGTGACATCCATCTGTCATCCTTGACTTGTCTATCCTCCACTGCTGGTCACACATGTCCTCTACTGGGCTAACAGGGTCAAAGATTGGAAAGAGTATTGGATTTGGCATCAGGGGAACTGAGCTCAAATCTTAGCAGACCCTAGCAAATCACTCTGCCTCTCTAGGCTTCATTTCCCCATCTAGAAAAGGAGGGGTAAACATACAGTGACCTCTGAATTCCTTTGCAGCTCTATAACTACCATCTTAAAACACAGTTTCTGATATAATATAATGTTTCCGTTAGGATATTACAAAAATCCACTTGCATGTAATGTGGACATGAGACTTACCTGATGGCAAGAATGCTGGAAAAGGCCACTGGCCCTTGCCCTTCCCTTTTCTGTGTTACTAGTGCCTTCTTTGGGTTTACTGGGACTTCGAGGCCAATTGCATGACCCAATGCTAGTTACTGGGAAGGGGGAACGTGATGGGAGCTGGAGAGACAACCTCAGAAAGTCTTAGTAGGAAGTGCTGACCATACAGGAGCCTACCCCTTGAGGCAGAGAAAAGTAGAATTCAAACCTAACTTAGCTAGAAGTAAGGGCTGGGGACCTTCCACAAAGGAAGTAAAAAATTTGGAGGTCCAGTAGCTGTCTGGTCTTTTTTTTCCCCATTAACCCAGTCATAGTTGTGAGCCTGGGTAACAACTGAGCTGCAAATTGGTTGATTTGGCCTGGAGCATGTTGGCTCAGGCAATCTCACTCTAAAGGAGTGAAGACACTTTCCTGGAGTAGCAGTGATGGCCTTCTTGCTGTTCTTCACATGTTTCATTCCATTTCCTGTGCCAGAGCCTCTGTAAGGGCTGACCCCATGCCTGGGATGAGCTCCCACCTCACCTCTTCCTCTTAAAATCCCCAGCTTCCTTTGAAGCTCAGCTCAAACACTGGGACCTTTCTTTCTCCTCTTAGCTGCTGGTGCCTCCTCTGCCCCCCAAATTATCTTGTATTTATTGCATATATTTCATATAAACATGCATACATTTGGGCTTTTCCCATTCCCCCACCCTCACCCCCACTGCAAGCTATTTGGAGGAAAGGACTATTGCATTTTTGTATCTCCAGCACCTACACAGTGCCCTGGCACACATAAAGCACTTAATAAATGCTTGATTGACTAAGAAGTCTTTCAACTGCTGTCTCTGAAGTCTACACCTTCCCTCCCATGAGGGGGTAAGGAAGGCTGAGAATGATTCTTCTATGTGATGTCTCACTGCTTCACTTTGATACTCTATCCCAAGTAAAAACTGTGTCATTTGATGTATGGTTCCTGATTAGTCTGTTAGTAGAGTAAGTTTGATATGGGAGTTTGAACCTCTACATTTAACTCAGTGAACCACAGGAAACTCAAATTGAGTTAAATACTTGTGCTACATGGACATTTACTGTTTATAATTCAGAATGCATTTCCCCAAGGAAACCACATCTTTATTGCTACCCTCCCATTTCAGATTACCTCTAGTTAGTACCTACTTCATGGGCAGCTAGGTGGCACAGGGGATAAAGCACAGGGTCTAGAGTTAGAAGACTAATTTTCCTGAGTTCAAATCCTGCCTCAGACACATTTAGGTGTGTGACCCTGGGTGAGTCACTTGACCTGATTTGCCTCAGTTTCCTCATCTGTAAAATGAACCAGAGAAGGAAATGGCAAACCATTCTTTGGCAAGAAAACCCCAGATGGGGTCACGAAAAGTCTGATATGACTGAAACAAATGAACAACAACAAAGTACCATTTTGGAGAGTTGTTATGAGGATCAAATGTTCACTGCAACCAACCCGAGTTCAGTTATTTAGGCTGAGTTTTGCCAAGAGGGGATGCCACAACCATCTACCTTCTGTTGTATTGGGTCCCCAGTTTGGTCAGTCCCCTTCATGCAATCTGTGGTTCAGCTAACCTGTCCTTGGTATTCCTCACATCCAGCACCCCATCTCCCATCTCTATGTCTTCGCACAGGTGATCCCCATGACTAGAATGTACTCATGCCTCACCTTTGTCTCTTAAAATCCCTAATCTCCTTCAAAGCTCAGACCAAGTACCACCTTCTACATGAAGCCTTTTCTGGTACCCCAACCTCTTAGCTCCCCCTCAATTACTTTTTATTTGACTAAATTGACATATGTACATATACCCTCTCTCACAGAATATTAGTTTCTTCAGGCCAAAGACTCTGTATCTTTGTATTTATATTTCGAGCACTTGGGATAGTGGCTGGCACACAGCGGGCACTGACTGACTGAATGCTTGTGAATTGCTGATTGAGAAGGGGAAAGCAACTTGCCCATACTAGCTCCTGAGAAGGCCTCAGCAGGATTCTAAGCGGCTCTATTCCTCCTCAGGCACATTTAATCCTAGCTAACCCATTACCTAACCCCAATTCCACTGGGCCGCTTGACAGGCCTGCCCTATATTCTACAAATTCCCCTAAAACTTTAGACATTTCAAGAGACACTCCTATCTCCTTGGTAGAAATATAGCTCCTCCCTGACTGTTGCCTCCCTTGTGCCCCTCTCTACTAGTGGCCCATCCTTCTTGCCTGGCCCAGCTCTTTTCATTTAATGGGCATGGAGTTAGGATAGGATGGGGGGGGAGCAAACATGGGGCCTCACATTGCTGAACAGAGCCCCAGCTCCTGGGGCTTGGGTCATAGGGTGGAGGAAACACCTTCAGAGATTCAGGACAGCAGCAGAGTGACCTCTAAACAGAGATGAGAGAAGGCAGATGCTGCTTAACTTCCATGGTTCTATCCACATTTGGGAACTGTGTTGAAAATGGGAGGAAGAACCCAGAGGACAATTTCTGCTGGAGAGAGACCTGTGGTTTCTGTGGCATGAAAGGAAAGGCAGCACCTGCCAGTATAGCACACTTTTCTCTAGGTTTATGCACACAACATCCACTGATAGGTCCTCCACTGTGATGGGCAGCAAGTTAGGGCTTAACCTCTTCCATACTGTTACAGTTTTTGGAAATAATACGTAGAGCCAGTCATGGACAAGATTGCAAATACATTCCCGAATGCACTGGGCTGGCTCACAACTGAAAGAAGACATTCTCAATCCAAAGTATCCATGGAGAGATTTCAGGGGTATGAACTTGGATGGGTAAAAATATAGCTATAGTTTCACTAACCTCTACATGAATTTTGTATTTCCTTTAATTATGAATTTTAAAAAAAATTATTCTGAGATAGGGTCTGTCCACAGGCTTCACCAGATTGCTGAAGGGGTCCATGATTCAAAAAAGGTGACTTCCAGGGATTCACCATTTATTCACTCAGCAAGTGAATTTATTTATTTAAATATTTATTAAGCACGTTGTGCTGGCTCTGGAAAGCACACCTTGTTCCCTTGGCTTACACAATGCTCTTCCCATGAGTTCTTTTCCTACCTCCCTGACCATCCAGTCTCAGTTTCTTGTGCTGGTTTACCATCCATCTTCTACCTCTTAAGCATGGCTACACTTCAAGGATCCATCCTGGGACTTCTTCTCTTGCTCTACCCTCTCTCCCTTAGTGTTCTTGGAGGCTGCCTACTACAACGTAGTGCTTGATTTAGAACAGTGGTTCTCAACCTTCCTAATGCCACAACCCTTTAATACTCATATATGGGCGTATCTGCATGTGGGCAGACCCGCCTGGAGACCGATAGAGGAGCCGTGTCTCGGTTCCTAAGACCATTGGAAATATATGTTTTCTGATGGTCTTAGGCGACCCCTGTAAAAGGGTTGTTGGACCCCCAAAGGGGTCGCGGCCCACAGGTTGAGAACCGCTGATGTAGAGGATGTGGGCTTGAGTCTTGGCTCTGCCATTGACCACCTTCGTAACTTTGGCCAGTCACTTAATGTCTCTGAGCCTCAGTTTCTTCATCTGTAAAATGAGGAGAGGGGAGGGGGAGACTAGATGGCCTCTGAGGTCCCTGACTGCTCTAAATCTCTGATCCTATTGAATCTAACTATCTCCCAGAGAACATACAAAGCCCCCAGTTATACTCAGCTCCTACTTCTCCTGACTCTCATGGCCTGGAACTGGGCTAAGTACATACTTTGCTTCCGACTGACACTTCTAGACCATTCCCTGAAACAGCAAGACATTCTGAGGGTGAGACAGAAAGTAGCATGTGCCAGGCAGGCCAGACCATTACTAGCACCTTATCTATCACCATTTAGATCTCAGTGGAGAAAGCCCAGGACCTTGAACCCAAGAGCCCTAGAAATAGCTGTGCCCACTCAGAACAGCAGCCCTGCCTCCACAGCCATCCCAGAGGGCAGCAACTCTTGTGCAGAAGGGGCCTGCCATCCTCAATATCACCACCTGCTACCGAAAGGTAGGTGAAGCAAATAGCCCCGCTTCCAACTGGATCCCTCTAGCCACCACAGAGGAGAACAGTCCCCATGCAGAGTCAGCCTGGCAACTGCCTCTGTGCTTGCTGCATCAGTTGCCCCCTCAAAAGCTTCTGCTAGAGAATACCCAGAAAAGAGCCAGAAATGAAAGTGCTTACATCTTACCCACCATCAACTTACATCTTACTACCCCTCTCTGTACTCTGAGATTTAGTAACAACAGCATCCTCGCTGTTGTTCCTCAAATACAGATAATCCATTTCTCTACTCTGTGCATTTTCACTGGCTATCTCCCATGTCTGGGACTCCCTCCCTCCTCATCTCAGCCTCCTGGATTCCTTCAAGACTCAGCTAAATCCCTACCTTTTCCCTGTACTTCTTCCTGCTAAGACAATCTCCAAATGAGTCTCTCTGTACCTTGTTTGCGCATTGTTGCTTGCATATGGTCTTCCCTATTAGACTGTGAAATCCTTAAGAAAAGGGCCTGGTGGAGGTTTTCTTGTCTTTATTTGTATCCCCAGAACACAGTACCTGGCATGTACATAGTAGGTACTTAATAAATGTTTGTTGACTATCAGTTCAGTCATATGGATTGATTCATTAGTTGACTGACTGCTTATTTCAGAGTCCTATGTACACAGACAGAGATAAGTTTCATTGCATTGGTATATTATTTAGTGAAAAGTTTGTCTACACCTTTTAATCTGGTCAAAAAATATCTAATACCACCGTGACTCTGAGTGGAGGCACCATTTAGTAGCTGCTTCTCAGGTTCTAAAGAACACATTACTCAGGTCCAGTCAATTTGCCTATAAAATGGGGATAATAATAAATAACACCTACCTCCCAGGGTTGTTGTGAGGACCAAATGAAATAATATTTGTAAAGTTCCTGGCACATAGTAGGTACTTAATAAATGCTTTTTTTCCTGTCCTTCCTTCCTGCCTGCCTGCCTGCCTTCCTTCTCATGTGACATTAGGCAATTCATAAGACCTCAGTTTCTGCATCTATAAAATGAGTCCCTTTCAATTTGAAGTCTTTAATCCTAACAGATATTTATTAATTTAAAGTCTATCTAATCCATCCTATTTCTTGTTCTCTATTTATGTATAGTAGTTTTAAATTCTTTTATATTTGCTAAATGTTGTCCCAGGTGCTACAATTTTCATACAAATCTGTCTGCCATATGGATATGTAAATTACACAAGAGGGTAATCCCCAAGCCCAGTATAGCCAATTAAATCTAAGTAGTCATAATTAAGTCCTCTCAAATCCCTCCCTCTGAAAACAATTTTGTTTTTTAAGTTAAGTTAAAATTCCTAATTATAGGATTCTCTTTCATGGAGTACAGCAGTATTTCTACCGCTTTTTACAGATTTCATTAACTCAGAGGTTATACAAGGAGATCCAAAGTAATCTTTGCATTCAAGGCTCCTTGAATTTTCCTATTTAACCAAGGTAGATGGTGAGGTCAACTCTCCAATAGCCTATTCAGAGCCCTCAGATTCCCCAGAGACAATAATTCCTGATGTTCCTGAAGTGCTTTACAGTTTACAGAGTACTGTATAGATAGTTTGTTAGGGGCAGCTAGATGGTGCAGTGGATGGAATGCTAGACCTGGAGTCAGGAAAACTTGAGTTTGAATTCAGCCTGAGACACTTACTTGACCCTGGATGATTCACTTAACTCCTGTTTGCCTCAGTGTCCCCATTTGTAAAATACATGCATGTACCTACCTCCCAGGGTTGTTGTGAAGATCAAATGAGGTCATTTTCCAGCACTGAGCATGATTCCTGGGACATAGTGAGCCCCACGTAAATGGTAGCTGTCATATTATTCTTGCTATCACTACAGGTATTGTTGGGTCTCTTCTACTCCCAATCCAATTTTCTTTAAACATGTGGAAAGGGGTGAAGTGACTCATCCATGGCCCTACAGCCAACAAGCATCAAAGTTACAATTTGAACTAAGGTCTCACCCCACTCTAACCAGGCTCAATGTAGCAGAGCTGAAGGTCTAGTCAAATGCACCAAATACATTCCTTATAGATGGTTTTCTGTAGGTATAGTCAGTTGGATGTGTTTTTGTTTCTGCAACTTTTGCTTATTGCATTTTAAAATGTATTTATTACAAGTAATCCAGAGCATAATGGAAAGCCACACAGTGGGCATAAGCAGACAACAACACATAAGTGGAGAAGACAGATTTGTGGGGGAAAAAACTGTGTAAGAGACATTACCGAGGCTATGGATGGATGGGAAAAGAAGCGTACAGCTCGTCTATCAAAAATTGGAGATGACATCTGGATAGCCCTTCAGATAGCCCTGTTTGTATACTGCTA
The DNA here is from genome assembly GCA_028627135.1 of Pseudochirops cupreus. Taxonomy (NCBI): domain Eukaryota; kingdom Metazoa; phylum Chordata; class Mammalia; order Diprotodontia; family Pseudocheiridae; genus Pseudochirops; species Pseudochirops cupreus. The sequence goes on along the minus strand of CM053582.1, from coordinate 51,024,478 downwards.
TCCCCAAGACATTCAAAGAACAAGAGGAAGGCCTCCACAATTAGGTAGATAATCTCTGGAGGATTTATTGGAAAGCATGTACTAGAATGAGACTAAATGTGAGGTCTTGAAGAGGTTATAGCCTGGATTCATGGAGGGAGGTCCCACACGGATGGAATCAGATCAGTAATCTTATAAACATGTTTGGGCTGCCTGGATCCTTAAAAGAAAACAAACTGTCAAGTGGTACGTGCTTTGCCTTCCATTTCTCCAGCTTGTGTACCAGATGAATGTGAGAGCCTTGGTCAAATGTAGTCCTGGAAGAGAAATATCTACAAAATTCCCCTGAATGAACCCATAGGAACTCTGTCCAAAAAGAACATGAAGTCATTCTGGCATGATCTGTTCTTTGTGAAGCAATGCTGGGTCTTTAAAATCACTGCTTCCTTTTTTAGATGTTCATCAACTACTCCTTTAATAATCTGCTCTAGAATTTTGCCAGAAATTGGAAGCCAAGGTCATTGACCCTACAGTTTGGAGACTAGACTCTATTCCCTTTTTTGAAAACTGGGACATTTGCCCTTCTCCAGTGGCGTCCCGCCTCTCTCACTCTCCACAGTTTTTCCAAGCCCGCTGATAGCAATCACATCTGCCAGGTTTTTTTAGGACCCAAGGATGGAGTTCATCTGAGCTCGGTGACTTGAACTCATCAAAGGCAGTTATCACATCTGCCAATTCTTCTTTTTGTCTGACTAATAGAGATTTTGAAATGAGGACACGTTGCCAGAGAGGGAGACAGTCTCTAATAATTTCCTTAATCAAAGAGAGCTCCAGGTGAGGAAAAAAGATTTCAATTGTGCTAATTCTTCCTGATGCTAGGGTACATTCATAATTCACCAAAGACAAATTGTGAAGGAAATTTTAACAAAATGGGGACTTTTTTTCCTGAGCATGGAGGGTTGGAAGATACTGTCAAGACATTCTCAAAAACGGAACATTGGTTTCTTAAGGAATATAAATGGGCAAAATCAGAACAACAACAACAACTGCCTGCAGCAGCATTTTGCTGCTCATATGGCAGCTAGTACTTTGACACCTTGGGTTTGAAGGTGCCCTTAGTATGTTTTGATGATCTGGGGTTCTTTGGAATCAGGTTTAGACATACCAGTTTTGATTTTCAGTGCGAAAATTGTCATGTGCATGGAAGATGATTGGTGTGTTTGTGTGATATAAAGGAGAGGATGAAGGTAGATGTCTGGCCGTACAGAAGGCTTGGAAAGCAAAGCCAGCATACCTGTTGTGTCCTAGAAAGTGAACTGAAAAAAAGCAGGAAATACTAGAATAGATAATGATGATATTGCCACCAATGAAATGTAAAATATTAAAAGAGCTAAGGATTCTTTATGCACTGTAACCTATTATAATAATATTAATCATTTGAGTGTCAGGGAAAGCACACTGGACCCGGAATCAGGAGATCAGAGTTTGAATTTTAATTCCCACACTTAATAGCTATGTGACCATAGAAAAACCACAACTTCTTTGGACCTTAGCTTCCACATCTGTAAAATGGGTATAATATTTATACTACTTACCTCAATAAGTTGTGATTAGGGGAAGTCCTTTTTAAACCTTAAAGCACTGTGTAAATGTGAGTTATAATTTGTAGCCCTTCTCTTGACGCTCTTGACACTTGACATTTGGCAATGTCCTTCCAAAAAATCACCAGGACTGAGTACAACATCCTAGATGTGACCTGACCAGCCTCCCCCTCCACACTAAAACACACACACACACACACACACACACACACACACACACACACACGCAAAACCCACGGAATCCTGGAGTTGGAAGGGACATCAGAGATGGTCTAACCTAACATTTATCCAAACAGGAATCCTCTCTATAGTATCCCTGGTAATTGGCTATCAGGTCTTCCTTTAAAGACCTCTAGTGATGAACTCTTGAAGCATTCCATTCCTCTTTAGGCTACTCTAATTGTTAGGAAGTTTTTCCTTGCATACAGCAGAAATCTGCCTTTTTCTAACTTTTACCCATTGTTCCTATATCTGCCCTCAGGGGCCAAGTGGAACAAAGCTAATTTCTCTGTTACCTGACTGCCCTTCAGATACTTGAAAATACCATACTCTTGGGGTACCTTGGGACTAATATCACATGCCCCTCCCCTTTCATCTTCTTACTATACTTCTATTAATGCAATTTAAGATTAACTTATCTCATAGGGAAGTTAGTTGATGCTGAAATAAGCCAAGCATTAGGAAATAAGAGATTAACCAGGAAAATCATATGCCAATCTCAGTAATAATGTATTTTCTACAGTAGGAGGAAATTGTGGAGGCTCATTGCATGATGTCATAAGGAACAGAGCCCTGGAACTCCTTGTATAAAGGCAAATAGCTTAAGTCACTTATTGACATTATTATGTATCATTTTGTCTCAAATCAATACCATATAAGACATAGAAATTTTAAATGAAAAGTTTTACCTGTAAATTTGGTCTGAGTAGTTATTGGGATAAAACTAAAAAGGGATACAGGACATGGGCTACAGTCTAGTCCATAGGGTGGGGAACCTTTGGCCACCAGGCCACATGTGGCCTTCTAGGTCCTCGGGTGTGGCTTTTTGATTGAGTCCAAGTTTTAAAGAACCAATACTTTTATTAAGGGGATTTGTTCTGTGAAGTTTGGATTCAATCGAAAGGTCACATCCAAGGACCTATGTATGGCCTGGGACATTTAGGCTCAAAATGAGTGCTGACTGTATTGCAGAGGGGTCTTGATCAAGCAAAGATCCTGCTGAGCTATTAGGAAAGAAGAGAAATGATCATGAAGCAGCACTTCACTTACAAAGGCAGCTAAATGATGAGCTTTAGCAGGCCTATTAGGAAGCTTATCACTAGGCTGTGAACTTGTGACTTCAGAAAAAGGGATAGAAATAGGATCCTGGTGACACTGTGTACTGAAGTTTAGGTGAATCTCAAGCTTTGGGGGTTCCCTTATACAAGGGGCCTCTTTGGAAAATGTGGTATTATAATTCTACCTACAGATACTCCAGTGGCACACAACAGGTACATAATGAACTCCATTCTCTGCAAGACTTAAATCCATCCTTTTTAGTAAACCAATCTCTTGATTAGTGACAGTAGCTCTGTCAGAAGGCAGACAGTATTTAGTGAGCTAATGAATTGCAAATTTAATGGAAAGAAAAAGAAGGAAGTATATTTGTAGAAGATGAGAATTGGGTTTAGAGAGAAATGCCTTCATCTCCCATCAAACATAGATTCCAAACAGCTGACAATTTCTTGGTTCCCTTTAGAACCCTGGTTCCTTCTGCTATTTGTAGAACCATGCTTTGCTGGGAACAGCAATTCTGTGCAGACTAATTACTGTCCTGAGGTCATCAGATGAATGGCAATGCCCAAGGCACAGCTGGTGACATTGGGCATCTTTTCATTCAATGAGATGTGAAACAGTTACACACACAAATACAAACACATATGCCAGGTTTTCCTGCAGGCACAGATTAAAGCAAGACCAAAGGGATGCAGTAAAAGGATTAATTTAACAAATACTGACTAAGCTCCTACTGTGTAGAAAATACTATGCTAGAGGTGGAGGGAGATAAAAGTTTAGAAAATATATGGTCCCTGTCCTCATGGAATTAATAGCATCAAGGGGAAAAAACACAGCCATAGAGCACTATGATAGACAACATCTTAATACCTGTCAAGGATCTGTATTTCCATCAGTATGGGCACTCCCTTCACTGAAGATCACAACACTATGACTTAGGAGGAGGTCTTCAGGAAAGGCCACCATCCTACAGTCATCCTGGTGATGCACTTCCCTGAACCTTGGACAATGACACCCAATTTATCTCCAAGCTCCTACCTGAAGGTTTTCCAGCTTAGCAGGACCTGCTAGAATTTGCACTCTGTTGGTCATAACCTTTAAGCACCCATCTTCATCACTCCCCCTCATCATGAAAAGGTAACAGAGCTGGTTGGTTGTTCCTTCATTCTCAAAGAGGACCAAAATGACATCACTATGTGGGAGTCAAGGTAAGCCTAATACCTCTGGTGTGAGGGCTGCTCTCTGCCTTTGGTTTCCACCTAATTCTCCCAACTCTCACTTGTGCTCTAAGAAGTTGTAGCGTGCACAGTGACCATAGTCAGGTAGACTTTTAGCAGACACGTAAAACCAGGTTGAGGGTAACTGAGGGGTCTCGAACCCTTTGGCGAATTGGGGGAGGGGTATCTATCCCAAGCATGTGAAGACTTCATTTGGCAGAATGGATGGATAACAATTTGCTTCAACAGCCATGAAGGCAGCTGATACAGGCAATGTGGAGCCCTTTTAGATCTTGGTAACTGAGTAGGACACAAAGGGAAGATTCTAATGCACAACAATATATAAAGAGTGCCTTAGAGAAGGGCAAAGGCAAGTGTGATTACTTGGTTAGCTATGGCCTACCATGAAGGAAGGAGAGGGAAGGTACATACTAACTGTATCACAATATTGGGCATCATTTAATGCACTCACTACAGAAAAAAGGTATAAAATGTACCCTCACTCTTGTTAGCTATAAATTCACATTATTCCTTATCTCTTCTACAAAGTATGTGGTATATTCCCAAGTAACCAAAACTATGACTAAAAATAACAGATAACATTTAAAATTCATGTATATAGCCACCCTGGTGAGAATTGGCTGTATTTTAAAAAAAACAAAAACAAAAACATAAGATGCCTTCTGGCTTTTCCCTGAATAGAAGGTCATCAGGGAAGTGTTGGCTTTTTTAAAATTCTATCACTATTTTTGGGTTTAGCTCCTTCATGTAAAACGAATCTGTGAAAAGATATTTCAATTATTTTCACATAACCAAATACAGAGGAAAGACAATCCAGAAGAAAGCCCAAACTAGAGGATTCATCATTGCCTGTCAGTTTAGTTGCTTCAAGAATCTTACTAAGTAAAACAGAAAAGAGCAGTCCGAGATAGCAGTGCATCCAGGGTATTGACTAATTATCATACTTAAGGTCAGAGATGAGACCAGACCATAGGAAACAGGTAGTCATACCTAGAAATTTAAAAAGAAAGTTCTTAGTAAGATTTAAGTATAGAACTTAAGGATTGTACTTTAAAATTACTCTTTTTAAAAGTGGCTTCTGAGTGTAATACAGGGTGTCCCCAAAGTCTTAGTGTAGGGTTAAGCTTTATTTCTCTATAGAGAAAAGGTTGGTGTAAATAACAATAAAGATCATGAAAACATCATAAAATAAGAAATCACATTTATAACGACAAAACAATAAAATGTTCAGCAATCACCTAGAAACACTTAGGACCTACCTAAGGACAACCAGAAAACCATAATGACCTTTGCTATCAAGGGTCTCTCAAAACTCCCTTCATTTCAGGCCATCCCTACCCCTCCCTTCCCGCTCCCCCCCCCACAGTTGCCAAACTCATTTGCTTTAAACCCACATCTGACCATATATCACTCCCAAACTCAATCATCTGTAGTGGCTACCTTTTGCTTCATTGATAAAATATAAACTGTTCTGTTTGGCTTTTAAAACTCTTCAAAATCTAGCACTAGCTTACTTTTCTGGCCATATTATGTATTACTTGTCTTCTTGCATTCTAGTATACAGCAAAACTGGCCTTCTTTTTGTTCTTTGAACACAGCACTCCATCTCCAATCTTTCTGCCTTGGCACTGACTGGTCCCCCGTACTTTGAATGTACCCTTTCCTTACTGCTTCCTTGTAGACCTCTTCCTCGAGACTCAGATCAAGTATCATCTTCTACACGAAGCTTTTTTTGATCCTCCCAATTGCTAGTGCCCTCCCTAAATCACCTGTATTTCTTCTGTATATACTTATATATGCACATTATCTCTGGTGACTAAATGTAAGCTTCTAAAGCAGTGGTTCTCAACCTTCCTAATGCTGCGACCCTTTAATACAGTTCCTCCAACCATAAAATTATTTTTGTTGCTACTTTGCAACTGTAATTTTGCTACTGTTACGAATCATAATGTAAATATCTGATATGCAGGATGTATTTTCATTGTTACAAATTGAACATAACTCACGGGTTGAGAACTGCTGTTCTAAGGAAAAGGGAATGTTTAATTTTTGTCCTTATACCCCTAGGACCTAACACAGCGCCTGGCACATAGTAGTCACTTAATAAATGTTTGGTAATTGAAGGCCTAAATGATTGGAGGGAGAGTCAGTGCTCATGGATGGGTCAGACTAATATAATAAAAATGGCACTAGACATCAAATTAATCTATATTCTTAATAGAATATCAATAAAAATAGAAACTTTTCTTTATAAGACTGGATACAACTGTAATGAAGTTTATATGGAAAAATAATGATCAAGAATATCAAAAGGCAAGGCAAAAAAATAAAACAAATTGATGGGGGTCTTATATTCCCAATCTTTAAAATATATTACAAAGGGTTCATCTAGTTAGTATATAATTAAAATAGAGAGAAGGAGCAATGGGATATACCAGATACCTAACTAATGTATGCAAAAAATGAGTGTTTCACAAATCTATAAAAACTAAAAGCTGGAAGGATTCATAATTTTACAAATGTACTTGGGAAAATTGACAGTTGGATACTGAAAGAACCAAGAAAAAAAAAGGAAGCACAAATTGTTAATAATTACTGGAAAAATGCTTGCTTGACCTTCCAGATAATTAAGGAGATGCAAATTAAAAAAAAAAAACTTTGAGGTACCACCTTACACCTATTAAACTGGCAAAAATTATTAATCCAAATGAAATTAAATTCTAGTAGGGTTGTGAAGAAACAAGTACATTCATTAATTGCTGGTAGAACTGAAAACTGGTAGAGAATTTTTCTGGAGATCCATTTAGCAGTTTTGAGCAAGTTAAAAAAAGAATCACCAATAATTCCATTGCATAAACTTGAAAAGGCTGTTAAAGCAAACAAAAAAGGAGGTTTAAAGATCTTTAAAGGAGCATTATTTGTAATTTTTAAAAAATGAACCCTGAAAGCAAATTAAGTGTTCAAAAGAGGAGGAATGATTAAATAAATCATGGTATCTTATTGTAACAGAAGACCATAATGCAATCATGACAGACTATATAAAAAACATAAAGAAATCTGGGGGGAAAAATACCTTCATGAAATAATACAAATGGCAAAAAGCAGAACCAGTAGAGAGTACACACTAAGACAATATAAAAAGAAAAATAAATGAGAAGAAATGGACAAAGAAGTCTGATGAAGTTT
>CM053582.1:50989097-51016699 GCA_028627135.1 Pseudochirops cupreus | reverse complement strand
ATATAGTTAAATCAATAAATATTTTTCCAGTAATATAAGAGATACTAAGTTATTTACTTGTACAGTTATTCAATATTAAGTTTATAATATATCATTAAAATTTTCAAAAGTCAAGGTTGGTGGTCTTTGAGGAGCTAAAATGCACTTTAAAAAGATAAACATAAATTTTTTTTAGTTTAAAAAACACTTAATGCTGCCCCAAATATAAAAACACCGAAACAATAGCATCATAAAAGTATTTTCATCCATTTTGTTTCTTTCTACAACTTATATAAGCACCTTAAAATATTCAACAACTAATCAAATTTACGGGTTTTGAAAGGTCTAAATTTTTGGAAAGCATCTATAACACTTAGTAACAAATTAAAGGGTTTTGTCAGTAGTACTCTTTACTGTGGATGTATACAATTCACTTTGTAAACAGGTATCTTTGAGACATTTTCTCCTCCCTTTGATCAATTAGAGAGAGAATTTTAAGTTGGTTTTTGCACGACTGAATTATTCACATGCCCTGTAGATCGAGCCTTTTTCTTTTACATCGCCTCTTAGTTGGTCTCTCTGCCTTTTCATTCCCCTCCCGACTGGTACTAGCTTTACATTCCTCTCGACCTCGTTTCCGAGTAGCACCTTCAGAGCTCTCTTCCTCGGAATCTGGCAATTTGGTGGCTAGATCTGAATAATCTGACTCATCCTCTATTTCATCGTCATTATCGTCATCGTCATCTAAAACCAGCTTGAAAGCTTTGTATTTTTTATTTATCATTCCACTTGAAGGTGGAGAACTGTCAAAGCTGTAGCTGCGAGCATGGTCTTCCTTGGTAAGTTCTTCCCACTTTTTCTTGACGTTTTCATCTCCCATGAGGAATTTTGCCCCTTCAATGACAGCCATGTATGAGAATCTCAGCTGTTCTGGGGTCTGAATAAGTCCCATCCGGTACTTTCTCAGGCCCACCAAAACTTGTCTGATGTTCAGGGAAAAGGGGTTTTCTCTCTTCTCCATCAGGACCAGGCAGGCATCAATCAGGGCAAAGGTGCCTGAGCGCCCGATGCCTGCGCTGCAGTGGATGACTGCGGGCCCCGGCTCATAGTTAAGGGAGCCGGACTCCCGCACCATGAAGAGGAAGGCCAGGAAGGAGGCGGGCGATTCAGGTACACCGAAGTCAGGCCAGCTGGTGTAGTGGAAGTGAGAGACGGCCCTGACCTCGCCCGTCAGCACGTTCTCCAGCCTCACCAGACGGACGGTGTGGTAGAGCATCACCTCCTCCCCTAGCATGTGCACCCTGATGCCCGTCTCCTCAAAGAGGATACTCTGGTCCTGGCAGGGGGGCCAGTACTGGGAGCACTTGATCGAGTTGTTCTCCACCAGCTGGTTGAGCATGATCACGGCCCTGCTGCTCTGCTGCCACACCATGAGCCAGAAGTGGCCGCAGGTGTTGGGCAGGGGCCCCTGGGTCAGGATGTAGCTGCGCTGGGCCTCCGCCACCACCACGAAGCTGGCGTTGATGTAGTCATTGCTGTCTTCGAAGTCGCCAGGGTCGCCGAGGCTGGAGGATGTGGAGGAGGACGAGCAAGAAGTGTCGGCCCCAGCTGGAGCTAAGCCAAGACCTGAGTGGAAGCCGCCCCCAGGCCCGAGGGTGAGGGGCTGCAGGCGCACGCGGCTGTGGTCGTAGGGGTTCACGTCCCTGTAGCGGTTGCGGGATCTGTTCTCGAAGGCCCGCGCCACGCCGTACGGGTAGTCGTGGCACTGGTCGGCCACCTCGAGGTAGGCTTGGGGCCACCCATTGCTGGCGTCCAGGGCCGCGAACTCCTGCTCCATGGAGACGGCTGCCCCAGAAGCTGCGGCGCCGCAGCCCGACAGCAGCGTAGCCCCTTGGTCTTCGGCCTCCTCGTCGGTGCCCAGGGACACCGTGGACATCAAGGAGGCGGGCGTGGCCAGCATCACGGAGGAGCCCGCCTGGGCGGCGCTGCTGGAGGCCGGCTCGCATATGGAGACCTCCATGTCTGTGGGGGTCTGTGGCGTTGCCATAGGGGCGGCCCAGGGAGTGGCGGCCACTCTGGTGGCCTAGGAGAGAGGGGGGGCGGTGGGAGCGGCGGGAGTGCGGGATGGTGCCTGCCGGTGCTAGCTGCGCTACAGGTGGTGACTCGGACCCGGCCTTGGCTCGGACCCTGGGGGGCAGCAGGGAGGCCCAGTTGGGGGACTGGGATGGCGCACGCCGCCCAGCTGCAGGAGGAGGAGGCCTTGGTCACGACGACAATCCCAATGGCGAGTGGGGGAGGGGAGGTGGAGAAAAGTCTTGGACGAGGAAAAGTCTCTTGAGGAGAAAAGTCTCTGGGGAGGCGAAGGAAAGATTCTTGAGGAGAAAAGTCTCTGGAGAGGCGAAGGAAAAGTCTCTTGAGGAGGCGAAAAGTCTCTAAGATAGAAAGTCTCTGAAGAGGTGAAGGAAAAGTATTTAAAAAAAAAGTCTGGGGATGAGAAGAATCTTTGAGAAGAACAATCTTGCGAGGAGGAGAAAAGTCTCTGAAAACGAAAAAATCTCTGAGGAGAATGAGTCTTCGGGAGAACGAAAAAGTGTCAGATGTAAGTCCCCGCCCGAAAAGGCCACAAGTGTCTGAGGAGAAAAAGTCTCCCAAGAGAACAGAATCTCAGGGGAGGTCAAAAAATCTCGAAGAACAATCTCTGAGAACAGTCCTTGAGGACAAAAGGTCTCCCGGGAGAACAAAAGGTCTCCCGGGAGAATAAGGAACAAAAAGTCCCCGAGGACAACAGAAAATCTGTGACGAGCACAGACACTGCTGACAACAGAGGCCAGGTGCGAGGACCGCTGTGAGGAGAACTGGGCGGGAACACAGCTACCCCTTGCCATAAGCCCCGCCCAGTTTTCATTGTGAGCATGCGCTCCCCCTAGCCCCTCCCCCTCCTTCATAGTCACCTATAAAGCAAAGTGGGGCTGAGGAGAGTTGGGATGTTGAGATTTTTTTGGTTGGTGTGTGCCTGCTCTTGTGGAAACTTGGCCAGTGTCCTTGGAGACTCAGTCTTCTTCGAAGCTTTAATTATATTTGAGGGGTGGTGGGGAGGCCGAGAAAAGTGTCACAAAACCTATACAGTGTTAATTCAACAGGCAGAAACCATGATAAATGAGACCCTGTCCCGCCCCTGAAGGCCCCCAATGGGGGGGGAAAGGGAATGTTTAATTACTTTTGCTTATTGCATTTTAAAATGTATTTATTACAAGTAATCCAGAGCATAATGGAAAGCCACACAGTGGGCATAAGCAGACAACGACACATAAGTGGAGAAGACAGATTTGTGGGGGAAAAAACTGTGTAAGAGACATTACCGAGGCTATGGATGGATGGGAAAAGAAGCGTACAGCTCGTCTATCAAAAATTGGAGATGACATCTGGATAGCCCTTCAGATAGCCCTGTTTGTATACTGCTATCCCCAAGACATTCAAAGAACAAGAGGAAGGCCTCCACAATTAGGTAGATAATCTCTGGAGGATTTATTGGAAAGCATATTGCTCAAGTTAAGGTGTTGTTTAAAACCCTCTGGAGTCAGAGAGGAAAGAGAAACTTTCCTTGAAAAGGTTTGGGGAAAATTAGCATTGACTGTAAAAATGGTTCAAGATTAAGTAAAAGACAATATAGCCTCTTACATAATAACATCCAAGGCTTGGAGTCAAGAAGCTCTCACCTATAACAACTCTGACCTGTAACACTATCACTTGTTATTTTCTCATAGGTTACCCACCTCAAATGTGGAACTAGTGAGGATAAGAGCTCTACCCCCACACCCACCCAATAGAGGGGGGACAGCCAAACTCAATTATTACAGTGCCTTTCGAACACTGAGCTTTAAGGTACCATAGCTTATCTGATTTTCTAAACAACCTGGCAAGGTAAATGCTACTGTTACTATCCCCCTTTTAGATTGATAGGCAGAAGCCCAGAGATGAAGTGACCTGCCAAAGGTATCAAAAGCCAGACCTGAATCTAAATCTTGACTCCATTTCCAACTCTATCAACTACACTTATGGGTGCATCTGGATCCCTTTGGCCATCGTCTGGTGAGATCTTTGCCTCCCTTCTCAGAGCAAGGTTTTTAAATGTATAAAATAGAACAAATATGATTACAAAAGAAATAAAATTAAAACTTTAATATGTAATTAAATATTTAACTTTTAACATAATATTTAATTTTAACACAATTTTAAATTAATAAAATGAAATTTAAAAAAACTATCTTTTTGTTCTCATTCAAGTCCTCTAAATCCCCTGAACTCTATCCATATGAAGACCAAATTTTAAGATCCATGTACTACAATAAGCAGCCTATCTAAAGTACTGTCCCTGTTTTTGTCCCTCTCCCCTATCTCTTCCATTTCATTGTAAGGAATTCCTAGTGTGGAAGCTCCCTCCACCAATGTGGATCATCAACTCTTCCATCATTGTCTTAAGTTGCCACTTTCAGTACTTCAGTATGTTCAAACTCTGTTTTTCCTGGCTCCAAGTCCTACCTTTTAATTTCATATAATTCTGCCTCTCATAAATGTCAGTGATTGTTAATGTCTATATCAAGTATGACTCCAGTTTTCAGACAAAAGTCAAGGTCACACTTTTTCCCACCCCTCAGCCTAACAAAGTGTTTTTTTTTTTTACAAAGAAAGAACTAGTTTTGCTTTCAAGATAGAAAAGTCACAACCATTTCCAGTAAACTCTTGGATTTAAATAAACAGGTAGATAGATAAACAAATATAAGATCATAGATTAAAAAATGGTCTTAACGGAATTTTAAGTAGACATCTCTGTAGTTGGGGGTGTGTGTGGAAGAGGGGAAACTTAGAAAATTACCGATCTAAGATTCCTTGCTTCATTTAGAGGTCATTTGAATGCAATAGGATTGGTATTTAGGCAAGTGCAAGTGCACTTAGCAAGTGGTAAGTAACCTCTAACACTCTCCTCTCAACTGTTGTTTGCTAGGACAGCTAGGTGGGCCACTGGATAGAGCATTAGACCTGGAGTCAGGAAGATCTGAGTCCAAATCTGGCCTCAAGACACTTACTAGCTGACCCTGGGCAAGTCACTTAACCCTGTTTGCCTCAGTTTCCTAGTCTGTAAAATGAGCTGGAGATGGAAATGGCAAAGCACTCCAGTATCTTTGCCAAGATGCTTTGCCATGTGGGGTCATGAAGAGTCAGACACTGTGAACAACAACACTGTTGTTTGCTGTCTCCGTCACAAAGCTGTCCTAAAATGTGTGAACGTGAAGGTAACTCTGTCTTCTCTCTCTTTGATCGATTGCCTTTGTATTGTTAACATAACTCACCTAAGTCTCCTAGGGAAAGGATCAAACAATTAATTATATGGAAAAATTTCTAATAAAACAAACCAACCCTCCTATCCAATGGTTTCATGAAGGAGAAATCCAAAACAGTTATCTCCAATGGCATCTTAAAATAATCTTTGAATTGTGTTTTGCAGTTAATCCTGATGAATTTAGTAGTGTTACTAATTAATATTTGGATGCTTGAAGCCTCTTCAAATATAGCTAGGTTGATCTTTGGACAAGTCATCATTGAACCCATATATAAAATCTTTCCATCTGATGAGACCTGCCACCACTTTTGTTCCAACGGCAGTCTTGAGAGGCCAAAATGCCACGATGAACTAGCGAGTAGGGCATTTGTGGAAACTACTAACCATTATCACTTCATAATTAAATAAAAATGTCACTAAGTCTATCCCCAAACCTACAACACTATTCCCTCTGGCACAGGAGTGGGACAGACTTTGCATCACAGTTCCTAGACTTCCTTTGATGGTTAGTTTATAGTACAAATAAAATGTCCTGCTTTGGATTCCTACTCATCTTCTGATCCAAGGTCACACGGGTAATAAAATGGCAGATGTTCATTCCTCAGCACCACACTGCCTCCAAACAGAGCGCCTTTTTACTGACCAGACTTAGTTTTTGATTTAATCCACCAGAGTTGGTCATATATCCCAAGGGGCTTCGTTAAAAAAAAAATAGGAATCATTAGATGCTACCAGTGCATGGGAAATAATTGTGGCCCTGCTAGTCTGTTACTCCCTAAGAACATGCTACTCATGTTTCAAATATAATTGCATAGATGTGAACATACAGACCAAGTTCTGAAAAACCCAGTATAGACTCTGGAAGAACTTGGGTATCCTATACCATCTGAAGTAGGCATTTTATATCCTTTTGAGGGCTACACAAGAAGAGACTGTCCTAAGGGGCTTGCTACCTAGTGGCTCACATGAATAATAGGCCCATACAGTGTTGTCACTGGGCACTGCTGCTGAAATACTTCATGTACCATTCATAAGCTGACAATACAAATCACCACTTCTGGTATCATGATCAACGGTAAGCACGTCAGTCTCTGGAGATTTCTTCAGGGGATTTTTAAGACTGTAGAAGGGAAGTGTAAGAATATTTGCACTCAGCAAATAGTTTACATGTTGTTCACTGACAAATATTTGCCTTCTATCATGGTACCCAGTGACATCTTGAACTCATATAGGCCATGAAAAGACCAAAGAAAAGATGTGGCTGAACACAATGGTGTAAAAAATGACCTTTACTCTGGGACCCTCTCTGAGTTTGGAAACACTTACCTCATTGTTCTCCAGTGAATTCATACCTATATGTGGTTTTTCTGAGATCCTTAAGGAAAATGTGGGCAGGGATTTAGTACCTTTGAAAGAAGGCACCCCTGGCTCTGAATTGCTTTTGGAAGGGTTTTTTCTTATTTATAGAGAATGAGGCTTTGCTTTCTAGGGTCTCTCAAAATAGCTTTGAAATAAACATGTGTGAATACCAGGTAGGTTCCCAGTTATACCATTTAATAACTATGTGACCTTGGACAGGTCACTTCACCACTGTAGGCTTCAGTTCCCTCCACTGAAAATGAAAGGGTTGAACTTGATGACCTCTAAATACAGGCTCTGTGATTGTCAAGGGTAAACCTCCCTCCCATTCCATAAGAATTCCCTCCACCTTTGCAGATTGTAATTGACAGCATTAAATAAGGCCTAAATGTCACCTGACAAATAAAAAGCCCAATCTATGGGATTAGAACCCAAGTTTCCTTCTCTACTCCAGGCCTAGCAATCTACCCAGTGGGTACATTGTACAGCCTCTTTAAGAGGGACACGTGAGGAAAGAAAGTGTACTTTCAAAATCATTTGTCTTTTAACACAAAAGCCATCACCCAGAACTCCACATGACCAGTGCCAGCAAGTTCACTCTTCAGCAGAACTTTCTAGTTTGTACCAACTTTTTTCTTTTCTTTTCCTTCTTTCTTTCTTTCCTTCCTTCCTTCCTTCCTTCCTTCCTTCCTTCCTTCTTTCTTTCTTTCTTTCTTTCTTTCTTTCTTTCTTTCTTTCTTTCTTAATAACAAATCCCTTCTCTTTGTTCCCTTTTGGGCCTGGTAGCGCACTCCAAGGAAGACCCAACAGTCCCTGGCTTTTTTCCACATGGTATCCAGACTTCAAATGCACATGGACAAATTGGAGCTTCTCTTGATGGATTGATTTATTACCTTTCTAAGTGTAGCATTCTCACATTTTATTTCCAGAAAGTGGATTCATTCAGAAAATCATCATTCGGGGTCTTCCATTAACTGTTTTTAAGGACAACATAGATTGAAACTTAAAAGATTAGGAAGAAAATGAAGAGAGTCTATTAACTCCAAGGCTTTTGCCATTTAATAATATCAACCTCCAAGACTAGTAGTGACAGAAATGAGCTTCATCTTTTGGCTGGGAAAGCTAAATAAGATGCCATAGAATATGAGTGGTTTATTATTCAGTTAAAAAAAGAAAGAAAGAAAAAGAAAATCTGTGTTTTATCAGTTGTGGGTGCTTAATGACTATATTAATTAAAAATGTCTACTGAAGTGACTCAACACGTGTTAGTTGTATGTTCTTAAAATAGATCTGTGCAAATACCTAAAGGTTCTCCTTTTAATTAAGCAAGTTTTCTCTGAATACTAAATTTAAAGGAGCTAAAATCCACAATATTGTCCCTGTAGTTTTTTTTTTTAACGAATTACTGACTACAGATCAATTTGAAATGTACAGGGTTGGAATAACACACATGGTCTTTTGAAATATACATGTAGCAGAGAGAACAAAGTCTTTCAGATAAGAGCCCTGTTTCTCATTGGAAATGTTTTTTTAAAAATAAAATGATGTGATTAAAGAAGCTTGGGCTGTTACTTTAAAATCCAACTTCAGATGGAATAGTCGCTTTCATGGGACACTCGTGGAGCTGTCTGGCTGGGGCTTAGTTGTTCATTAAAAATGAAAACCAAAGGCAAGAACCTCAAAGCACAAAAATGAAATTTGGTTCTGCAAGGCTCATATCAAGGACACCGGTATTTCAGTCGATTGCCCAGTTTAACTGTTAACACATGGCTCCGTCCCTCTTTATCTGCTGATCTCTAGGGCGGGTTGTGGAAGGTAATTGTGTTTCAGCCTTTTCCGAATGTTTGCTCTTTTTATTTCAACCATTGAATTCGTTTCATTTTCTCTTGGTGCATTTCTCTAAGGCATGTTGGGTTTAAATACATTTGGCCAATGGGGTTTAAATAAATGTACCAACTTACTAAAATCTTGGGGAACAAAAATTCCTCACCTATTTGACTAACTTTCCACTTGTCTGAACTCTGGCCTTTACCCAGGGACTACTAGAATTGGATGGAAGCCCAGCTATGGGGCTGGTAGAGACTCAGAGGGGGGGAAGGGAAAGAAGGTGTTACAAATGTTACTCGGCAGCTTTACTCCTAAACCTTTTTGGCGTTTTGAATGGTATCTGAGGGGCTGTTACCTAGTAGAAGGGTTAAGGTTTCTTGCTGGTGTAGGAGCTGCTGTGGCTATGTGCAAATGGGGAAATTGTTCTCCTAAAGGGGTAATGACCTTTAATCGAGCTAGCTCTGTGCAAACATGCATGTGATAGGAAGACTGGAGCTACTTGTTCCCAGCTCAAATGCTTTAAAAGTGAAAAAAGTAGTCAAGTGGTGTTTGGCCTAAAAATGTCAAGGGTAGTCTGCGGCTGGGAGGTAGGGTTCAGTCCCCAGGAGCTGAAATCTAAAGAAATCGAACTATCTCCCTCCCACCTTTCCTTTTAAATGTTATTTTAAAAAATATTTTGTTGGTGCTTTAAAAACATAGTATCATTTTCCAATGACTCTCCCCATCCACAACCACCACCGAACCCACTCCAGAAGACCAAGCTCTCCCAACAAAGTTGTTGTTCATTTGTGTTAGTTGTATCCAACTCTTTGTGACCCTGTTTGGGGTTTTCTTGGCAAAGATACTGGGGTGGTTTTCCATTTCCTTCTCTAGCTCATTTTACAGATGAGGAAACTGAGGCAAACAGGGTAAAGTTTCTTGCCCAGGATCACACAGCTAATAAGTGATTTTAACTACAGGTCTCACATTCTATCTACTTCACCACCTAACTGCCAAGTGCAAAGTACAGTTAAACAAAACAAACATGGTCATATCTGGCAAGGTATGCTTCATTCTGCACCTATAATCCACCACCTTTCCTCTGGGAGAAGGGAGGCAAGCTTCGCCACTGATGCACTTGTTAGGTACGGTATTGCTTGGAGTTCTGATGGCTTTCAAAGTTCCTTTCTATTACATTATAGTGTTCATTGTGCACATATTTCTTCCTGGTTCTGCTCAGTTCACTCGGCATGAGTTCATAGGAGTCCCTCCAAGTGTCCCTAAGCAGAACCCACTTCCAACAGTACATTCAAATTAAGACTGATGACACTTTGGAACCTCACGGTCACATGGTCCTACCCTCCAGTTTCTGAATGAAATTGAGATTAGTGTTAGAATTTTGGAAATCAGACTGGAGTCGAGTCCTGAAGATTCAAATTAAGCCTTGATTTGTTTGAACTATGTATGTGTAGAGTGTGTAATCAACACTGGAATATTTTCTCTCCCCTCTCCCCCACATCTATTTTGGGTAACTTGAGTAAAAGAAAACATGTCCCTGTTCCTCTCCCCTCCCATCAAGCTATATATGATAGTGAGTAAAGTAGAACATTGATATGGAAGAGCATGGGCCAGTGGGGTGATGGTGACCTAGTGACAGCAATCAGTGGCAGAGAATTACAAAATCAGACTCATAGATTTCAGACTATATGCATTTCAGGGGCCTTCTTGTCCAATGCATATCCAAAAAAGAATCCCTACTATAACTTATCTGATAAGTGACTACCCAGCCTCTGCAGTGAGGGGAAATTTGCTCCCTTCTATGATAAGCATAGACTGTGGACAGTCCAAACTGTCAGAAATTTTTTTTCTGACATTAGGCCTAAACTGTCCTCTTTGCAAATTCTACCCATTACTTCCAATTCTGCTCACTAGCCTAAACAAAACAAGTTTGATCCTTTTTCAACATAACAGCTCCTCAATTTCTTGACGACAGTTATTGTATCTAACTAATGGAATCCTCTCTTCTCTGGCCTTGACAACATCCCAAGTTCTTTCAACCAAACCATATATGGCATAGACTCAAAACCTCTCAGTATCCTAGCTGTCTCCCTTTGGTTGCTCTCCAGCTTAACAATTTCTTTTATAGTGCATTTCACTCTAGTTGTGGTCTGATCAAGGAGGAGATAAGCACTATCACCTCCTTATTTGTGGAGGTTGTGCCTTTAAAAAAAATTCTGAACTTAAACACCAAAAAAGAGCATTTTTATATACGTGGCAGGAAACAGAGGACTGTATATGGAACTGTGAATTTGTATTTAATACTGCTTTAAAAAAAAAAAGGATATAACAATTCTACACATTACTGCCAAAATTCTACCATTTGTGCTTCATTATGAACTTTCTTCTGGTCCTTTCTGTGAATTTAATGTTTTATTTCAATAGCCTTTTTTTTTGACATCACTATTGCTCTCTTCCCCAATAAAACTAAGACAAAGAGAAAGAAAAAAAATCCCCATAACAAATCAACACTGTTGAGAAAAAACAGATCCACTTAGAAGCCATGGCCAAAACATGTCTCTTTTTACACCTTGAGTCATCACCTCTCCATCAGGAGGTGGGCAACATGCTTCATCATAGGTCCTCTGGTCACATGGCAGATCACTGCCTTCATCACGGTTCTCAAGTCTTCAAAAGTTGTCTTTCTTCACTTGTTGTTGTCCTCGTATTGGTTGTTCCCCTGCTTCTGTATCAGGATTCTCTACAGTTATTTCTTTTGTCATTTTTTATGGCACAGTATTATTCCATTACAGCTGTGTATCACAATTGGCTCAGACACTCCCTACATGATAAATGCCTATTTAGTTCCAGTTCCTTTTTTCTCCTTTGGATACCTCTTTCAACAACAAGAATTTTTTTGCTTGTAGTTATTCCCTCACTTGTATTATTCTTCCTCAACCCCTCGCCCTCCCTATCTCTGCTTGTTTCCCTATTGAATTTAATTTATTTCTCCATCAAACTATGTGGGTGTTGAATCCATTTTTGATACTTTTCTCCATGTTTATAGACTCTTCTCACATACTCCAGGTAAGAGAAGTAGTAAATTCCACTCCATTCTTCCTCTTTTTAAAATTCATGTATTCCTTTTACCCTCTATTCTCTTTCTCCTCTTAAAGCCCTCAGAACAGAACCAGTCCATTGTCTGGTCTTGTTTTTCTCTAACTCCCTCAGTAACTTTTGAAGATTCTGTTGTTGCTCATCCTTTGTTTTCAAAGGAGACCATTGACAACATGATACTGGAGTCAGGGTATGATGTGTTCAACTGTGGCTGATCGGTCCAGCATCAGTTCAGAAGGCACTTAGTATACAAGTACTAAGTACAAGTGGTCCCTTATATCATTTAGAGTGGAAGCAGCTCTGGATCTGCACAGCTCATGTTTCCTTTGTGCATCTGCTTTGCTCTTTGAGGACAACACTTTCTTTGATATGGGCACACCACATTGGACAGTCCAGTGCCAGCATTTCCTATATCTCATAGTCAATATTAAAGTTCTTCAGAGATTCCTTAAGAGTGTCCTTATAGCATTTTTCTTCTGACTACCATGTGAGTGCTTACTTTATGCATGTTCTTCATAAAATAATCTTTTCAGTAAACATGCATTTGGCTTCCATCTGAGTTGCCCTCTCTGCAATAGAGTTTGAATGCTTGGCAGTTCAGCTCTAGAGAGGACCTCAGTGTCCCATGCCTTATCTTGAACTTTAAGATTTTGCTGGAGTTTATGTGTGGGATGTAGAAGACACCAAGAAAGAATGTTAGGATACATAACATTACATGAGAAATGAATCAGAAAGTTCTACAGCCCTGAGCTGTCAGAGGTCTGAGGTGGGGCAGGAGTGGCAAATAGGAAGAAACTGTTAACCAAGTGGGATGAATCAGAGAAGGTTCCCTGGAGGAAGGGGTTTTTGAGGGTTGAGCAGGTATTCAGTACTTGGAGACCAGGTGGTAGAAGGCATTCCAAATATTAGGGAACAGCCTAAGGAAGACAGAACTCAAACACTTGCTCGCTTTCACAGGAGCACATAATGCTCAGTTTGCTGGTAAATGTTTAACAACTAGCTTGGGGGGGGGGGGGCTGTCAAAAAAAATCAAACTGGGAGGGGAAGACCCACAGGGTTTCTGGCCAAAACGGAAACAATTCCTATTTACATTCACTTTGAAACATGAATGCCATGTGCTTGTAAGAAATGGCCAATATGATGACTACAGAGAAGCATGGACAGATTTGCATGAATGATTCAAAGCAAAATCAGCAGAACCAAGAAAATAATATACACAATGACTACAACAATGAAAATGGAAAGAACAACTGCTGTAAAAAACTGAAACCACCAAGCAACTGAAGAGGAATATTGCAAAATTACAAATAACAAGCTGGGCTCCAAAGAGAAAATAGAAGACATTTCCCTTAACTCTTTTGCAGACATGGAAAGTTCACGAGAGTGGCACATTACATATATTGTCAGGTGTTTTTTTTGGGGGGGGAGTGATATATTGATTAGCTTTGCTGATTTTTTTTCCCTCTACTTCCTCTATCTTTTTAAAAATTCTTTGTTATAAGGGGTGGCTGTCTTGGAGAGGAGAGGGCAAGGAATACAAGAGGAAATTTAGGCAAAGTAAAAACAGTGCCATTTCTCCATTCTCTACCTTGCACAAACTCTTACTTCACTAAAACTGAGACCATTTGACATGAACATCCTCTGTTCTCCACATCCATTTCTCAAACTTTCCTCAGCTTCCTCACCCTTTCACTCCCTCCCTTCCCTTCTAAAAGAAGATGAGTTATCCTTACTAAAAGTCTACTTACTTCCAGGATTTCATTCTCTCTTACCTCTTCTCAGACCTTACTCCAGTCATCACCCTTCCTTCTTACCCAATGTATCTCAAGTCTCTGACTCCTGACTAGCCTCTTCCTATATGCTTAGAAATATGCTCATGGCCTCAATATCTTAACTTGCCTTTGACGCTACTCATCATCTTATCCCACTACCAACTGTTCCTCCCCTTCACTGCTTAAGCTTGTCAAAAAATACATTTGTTTCAACAAATGCAATTCAATTATCATACACTATGTCCATATCCACAGTGTGTACAAGGTCCTAAGCTAGACACTGAGGAAACAAAGGTAAAAATGAAAAAAAGATTCTGCCTTCAAGGAACTTGAAGTCTTCTTGCAGCTTAGGATGTATAGATAGCTAAGTATAAGGTTAAATAGAAATTTCAAGGTACAGAGAACACTAAACAGGAAGCATCTTAAGGTAGACTTCATGGAAGAACTAGCAACTGAGCCAAGTACTGAAGGAAGATGGGGATCTGATATCAGAAATGAGGAAAGCTAGAGAAGGGCTTGTAGGAATACAGGAAGCCCCCAGATGACATACCCAGTGAGGGCCACAGCAAATAAGCCAGCTTGGCTGGAACACAGAGTGCTTGAAAAAAAAAAGATATTAAACAAGGCTGGGAAGGAGGGATAGGGTCAGATTGTGAAGGACCTTAAAATGAAACACTGAAGAGCTTGCATTGTAGAAGCAATAGGGAACCCCCTATTTCTTGGCATGATCAGAAAAAGATACACAAGTATTCATGGACTTCAAGGTTAATATTCATCAACAGTATGGTATCCTATAGCAGCAAAACAAAACAAAACAGCTACTTATGTGATCTGAGATACATTTAGAGAAGCCTGGATTCTAGGGAGCCAAGAAGTCACCAGGTCATATGGATTCTCCCTCTGGGATATCTCTAGAATTGTCTCCCTTTCTATTCTTGAGACTGTGACCCTAGTTCAATCCCTCTATAGCACTCCCATGGACTCCTACAAGAGCCTGATCACAGGCCTTCCCAGCTCTCCTCTCCTCTGATCTTGTCTCCAAAGGAAAGTCCAGATGCTTTTCAAACAGGGGTATACTGGAGCAAGTTTAAAGGGCTTCAGGAGAGACAACTGTTCCGAAATAGACAAAACGAGAGCTTGATTAGTAGGACTACTAATCAGGGCTTGGTGGTAGTTGTTGTTGTTGATTGTCTAGACATTACAGAGTGATGGAGAAAATGTTAATTTATAAAAGTGTGTGTGTATGTCCCGTCCCCTCCCCCACCCAGAGCTGGTTGTTAAACATTTACAAGCAAACTGAAGTTATAGCCATGTGTCATATTAATGTCCTGAAAGCATTATGTGCTCCTGTCAAGTGGACAAGTGTTTGTGTTCTGTCTTCCTTAGGCTGTTCCCTAATATTTGGAATGCCTTCTACCACCTGGTCTCTAAGTACTGAATACCTGCTCAACCCTCAAAAACCCCTTCCTCCAGGGAACCTTCTCTGATTCAGCCAACTTGGTAACAGTCTTTTCCTATTTGCCACCCTTGCCCCACCTCAGACCTCTTAGAGCTCAGGGCTGTAGAGCTTTCTAATTCATTTCTCATGTAATATCATATATTCTAACATTCTTTGTTGGTGTCTTATACACCCCACACATAAACTCCAGCAAAATCTTAAAGTTCACATCAAAACAAATAATGATACAGAAATTCAACGAAGGGGGTAGCTAGGTGGTGCACTGAATAGAGAACCAGCCCTGGAGTCAGAAGGACCTGAGTTCAAATCCGACCTCGGACACTTAACACAAAAACTAGCTGTGTGACATTGGGCAAATCACTTAACCCCAATTGCCCTACCTTGCCCCCTCCAAAAAGCAAAAAAAAAAAGAAAAGAAAAGAAAGAAATTCAATGAAAAACTACAGTAACAGATCAGCTTTTTGGTTAAAATAGGCCATTTTTTGGCTCATTTTTTTAGCCTGCCCTTAATTACTGGATGGGTGTTGCCTCAGTCAAACTGAGACCTGCTAAAGACCTTAGCTTTAAAAGGCCAACGTCTTCTACCTCATCTGGGGCCATCTCCAGTCATCCTGATGTGTATCAGTCCACTGGACCCAGATGGCTCCATAGAAGAGAGTGAGGTTGGTGACTTTGCACAGCCCTCCTTCACTTAAATCCAATTCACATGCATGTCATGGCATCACCTCCATGATGTCACAGTCCTCTTCGAGATTGAAGGATAAACAACAACATTCATGTACTATGGTTGTTTAGCCTTTCCCCAAACAATAGGCATCTACTTTTTTTTTTTTACAGTTCTTTACTACCATAAAATTGTTACTATAAATGTTTTTGGGTCTATAGGGCTTTTCTTTTTATCAATGACTTCGTCGGGGTATATGCCTAGCAGTAGAATCTGGGTGAAAGAATAGGGACATTTCAGTCACTTTGTTTGTATAATACCTAATTGATTTCCAGAATGGTTATACTAATTTATGGTATATCAACAATTTACTCAATCAGCAATGCATTAGTGTGCCTATCCTTCCACAATCCCTCCAACATTGACCACTCCCATCTTTGGTTGTCTTAGATAGTTTGCTGGGTATGAGTGAAGTGAAACCTCAGGGTTGTTTTGATCTCTATTTTTCTTATTATGTGTGATTTGGAGTAAGCTTTTATGTGTGTTTTTTTTAATAGTTTGCAATTATTCTTTTGAGAATTGTTTATTCAGATCCTTTGACCACTTCTCTATGAAGGAATGGCCTTTGCTCTTTTATATTTCTTTGTTTCTATAGCTTTTTTACCAAACCCTTATCAGAGCTATGATACATAGATTTTCCCCAGTCAACACTGCTTCCCTTCTCCTCAGATACATTAATTTTATTTGTGCAAAAGTTTTTCAATCACTACATTCAGTTTTAAAGGCTGCTCACTAAAACTCTGGCCTTGTGGATCCGATTCCCTAGGAAGAATACCCTGAGTACTTGGGGAACTAGCATTTGCCTTGGCAAGTTTCAAGCACAATTTCTAAATTCGCCTTGCTTCACATTTTCCTATAATACTTTGCTGTAATCACATTCTACCCAGATTCTAAGCTTCTCAAAGGAAGGGAATATTTCCTTTTTCATCAATCCATATGCATTTTTCACTGATTTCTCTTCGTTTCCTCAGAACCTGACATCATTCCTTGTACGAACATCAACACTTTGGTGGCCCTATGATGTCCTCAACAAACACACCACAGCCCAGTCATCCCTTCTATTCCTCTGGGGAGCTTCTCTGGTCTTTTGGACTCCCCTGAATTACTGAAGACCCTGCCATTGTAGGTGAGATGCTATTCAAAGAGGCAACAATTCCTTCATCCAACAAGTAGCATTCACTTAAGCAGTGGTGGGGAATCTGCACATAAGTATGACACATTTAAATGACCAGGTATTATTTAGCCATAATTTCTTTTTCCGAGGGAAAAAATCTAAGGAACCTAAGGAAAAGTCAGTAAGTATAATCTAAAATCCTCTAGGGAAATCTTTTTCAAATTGAAAGTTAATTCCTGAGCTATAATGCTACCCTGAGGCCACCTCCTGTCCTGGGGCCTTCTATTGTACAATCTTGGGTCCTTCTATTATTCTATCCCAGAGTCTTCTACTCTGGATTTCCCAGACCTGTCAGTTAGTACAGAGCCCACAGCAGCTCTGCTTAAAGGTAATGACCACATGTAGTCTCTGGTAGGAGTATTCTGGAGTCGACTGACTGCAGGTGGGCTCCTACTATCATATTTTCAGTAAACCTTTATTGAACACTTATTCTGTACCAGAGGCTGCACCATGCACTGAGGGGGTACAAAAACCAAAATGAAAAACAGTTCCTGGCCTTGAGGAACCTCCATATTGGAGGCGTAAGTGAATACAAAGGAATTTCAGGAGAGAGAGTGCTAAAAAAAAATGGGAAGATCAGAAAAGGCCTGATAGGAGAGGGTATGTGAGGTGAGCTTTGAATGGATTGAAGGATTGAGAGGTGGGAAGGGAGAGCATTGCAAGCCTGGGGACAGCCTGAATAATGGAACAGAGATGGCAGATGGAATATTTTATTCAGGATACATCAAGCAGCCAGTTTGGCTAGGATCAATTAATCATCAAACATTAATCACTTTCTATTTGCCAGGTACTGTGGCATGTCCTGGGGATAGGAAGGCAAAAAGGAAACAGATCCTGCCCTCAAGGAGCAGGATGGAGAATATATGAGAAGGAATAATGTGAAATCAATCAGGAAAGTCAGACCCATATTGGGAAGAGCTTTAAATGCCTAACAGAAGAGTATGCATTTTTTCCTACAGACAACAGGAAGTCCCAGAAGCTTCTTCATCAGGAGAATAGGTGATATGGTCAGTAACTCTGATTTAGGAAGATCACTTCAGCACTCATGTGCAGGATGGACAGTAGGTGGGAGAGACCAGATTCAGGGAAGTCAATTAGGAGGCTATTACTGTGGTCCAAGGGAGAGGTGGAAGTGATATGTATACACATGATTTATTTATCCAGTCTGGGATGGGATTCTGGGAGACTGGAGAAGTGACCAGAAGGATAACTCAAGTCATTGGAAGTCCTGGGCTATACATGATCATATGTCATATCAGTAAATGTATCACAAATAATAAAATAAACAAGATAATACAAAATGTGTTGATTTCTGGCTCTCTAGTTGTTGCACAGAAAGCATGGGATTAATAACAGAACCAGAAGAAAGTGATATGATCATACTTGAACCCCAGGATTGGCTTAGTTGCTTGGAGTAAGCCTGACCATTCTCATGATCCTTGGCTACTACTGGGAGAACTTTTTGGGGTTTATGGTTTGCAGAAGTTGAGGCACCCAAAAAGATGCCAGCCTGCTTTGGAGCAACCTTCTCATGGAAAGCTGCAGGCGTCTAGAGACTTGCTCCAGGTGGCTGCCTCTGGATTTTCGGGCTGTTGCTTATTCTCATGTTTGTGCAAATCTCACAGATACAGCGCAGTCCAAAGAGGAAAGCTGGTCTCTCAGGATATTCTCATTACATTCATTATTCCTCAAACTCAAAGCATGGGATTAATGCCACCTGAGAACTCTGACTAGAAGATTGTCTCTTCACAAAAGCCATCCCCATCTGTGGCAGCCTGGTTCATATTTTCTCTCCAGCACTGTACTCAACTTTCAACTCCCATACCTTCTCTCATCTCACAGATTCAGCTACTCATCTCAGTACTAATGAACAAACATCAATAGTGCTTACATCTTAGGGGGTGCCAATGGGAAAAGGAAATGTGCCAGGTTTTCAAAAGTCATCTTTAAACTTATTAGCAAGCCAATACTTGTCAATATGTCCTCACTATTGTTTCAGACTAGAGCATGGTATTTGAGAAGAATGGCTGAGTAACTCCACAATGAAATGCTAATCCACTCTGGTTCACTAGAGAGGCTCAGCAGCAGTTCATGTCACTCCAGGCTGCAGCAGGGACCTTCCTTAGTAGCCCAGCTTCTGAGCGTGGCCATCTCCAGCACCCCTGTTTCGTCTTCCTCCAAGCTCCTCAGAAGTGATTTCACCCAGGTGAACATCTCCAGGGAAATGGACTTAGCAGTGTCTTCCAAGAAACCTTTCTGACTTTCAGCAAGCCAGGACCCAAATACTCCCTGGGGCTTTTAGGAAGGACACTACCATATATATTTGCACAACTTGTGTGGATTTGGAAAAGTAGCCTATTTAAATGCATTTTTTTTCCTAGGGAATTACTCGGTTTATAACATAAAACTAGGTCTTAAAATAGCTAATTCCTCAGAAATACCTCTAAATCACTAAAGAGCTATGTGAATTGTTAGGTATCGGAGGCCTTCCTGCCCAATATCCTTGGCTGCAGACAGTCGATGTTCAGAGCTCTCGGTAATTAAATAACAGAACACCCTATTTTCATTCCACAATGGCAGAATCATACATTAGCAGATGTGATTGCAATGTGAAGATTTTTGCATTTCTGTTCTTTCTCAAAATATAACTGTAAAAACTGGGAAAGTTGTTAGAGAAGAAAGGAACATATTCAATTTACACTTAGTAAAAAATGAAAGCCAAGTGGGTTGGGAGAGTCAGGAGCCCTGGAGTGGGTATAAGATTATTTAAACTCTCTGAAAGCAAGAGACAAGTGCTAGAACACGCAGAAGCAATTCTGTGCACAAGGTTTGACAGTATCTGTAAATAATAGAATACATTTCCTTTCTGTTATTATTATTTAGAGCCAGCTAGAAGACAGGAGCTATAAAAACAGCTGGCCAGGACAACTTTTTTACTCCTCCAAACTTATGGAACCTTTAAAAATGCCAAGGTCCAGAATATGACTTTTAAGATGCAAAAAAAAAAAAAAAAAGATGCAGGCCAGAGAGCTATGAGGGGAGTCCATGTGCTGACTGATGTTCAGCTTTTGGGCTAGGTCAACATTAACTGGCCTCCTATCCTGTTAATGTTCAATCTTATTAAATACAGGAAGGTTTTGTTTGTTTGTGCAGCTTTCTGAGGCACCTTTGGAGTGCCAATAATTACTGGTCTGTAATGGGGCTAATTTAGTGGTAACTGTTTTATTCAATTCAGCTAGCTTTTATTAGGTGGCCTACTCTGTTCTACATGGTTGCTAGGGACATAAAAAACACAAATAAAGCAGTCTCTCCCCTCAAGGAGTTTGCTTTCTGTAGGGGGGAGAAATAACACATAAGTGAGTCCTAATTATATACAAGATGAATACCAAGACATTTCAGAGGAAGAGGGCCACTAGCAACTGGGAAGGTCAGGAGGACTGCTGGAGGGAAGAGCACTAGATCTGAATCTTAAAGGGAGGCAAGGATTCCAGGAAACAAAGGTGAGGAGGGAGAGCACTCCAAGCAGGATGGAGAGACAGCCTTTGCAAAAGCCCAGAGGCAGGAGATGGAATTTCTGTGCACAGGGAATGTCAGAGGCCAGTTTAGCTCAGGCATAGAATATATGAGGGAAAATTACCGTAAAATCAACTTGGAAACTGTTACCTGTTTGTTTTCAAAGTATCATAGAATATATCAAAAGGTGGCTCTTCTGTCTGGAGGCCCCAAGTAATTTTTCCCAACCCTAAGACAGATCTATAATCCTACCCTCCAAATTCATTCACTAACTTATCACTCATTTATTAAAAATCTACTACATGTAGCAAATGTAACCTGTACAGTGATTTATTCTGTATCCCCCTAGTGCCTGGCATGGTGCTAGACATAGAATGGCTGCTCAAGAAATAATTTTTAGTTGATTGCTAGAATTACACCCAGGACTAGGCGTTATGGAAGGCAGAAAGAAAGAGAAATTAAGTGTAGCAATGGACCTGGAGTCAGGAAGATCTGAGTTCAAATCCCCTCTGAGCCTTACTATTTGAATGACGCCAGTTAAGTCACCACATCTCTCTAGGTTTGTTTCCTCAACTGTAAACTGAGGAGTTGGACTCAGGGGCCGCCAAGATCCTTTGAGGTTAGCTCTAGGATCCTATGAACTGCCCCTCCCCTCAAGGAATTTAGTGCCTGGAAGACACAAGGTTTACACATAAAGTAGCCAAATCCCAATTCCCACATACATACAGACTACAGCCATAAGTGCCAAAGGAACAGTAACTATGGAAATCTTGTTGAAACTTCAAAGAATTAATAGGGTTTGGACTGGTAGAGAGCCATAGGAAAGGCATTTTTTTCATTTTTATTTTGAGAAATTATTGATGATTTTGTTTGAATATCAGTCATTTCTGGATATATCCTGATTCCATCTCCACCTCCCCCCCCATGTCCATCCCCTAACAAAAGAAAAAAACAGTTAAGCAACATCAACCAACATTTAAATTTATGTAACATTCTATACCCATACCTGCACACTCCCCCCCCCCCCCCCAAGGATATTTCTGATGAGAGAAATAGCATGAATAAAGGCACATAGATAAAGAGGTATAGACTACCCTAATTTCTTTATCTGTTTACTCACAGCTAGGTGGCACCACAATGGATAAAGCACAAGGCTTAGAGTCAAGAAAATTTGAATTCAAATTCAGCTTCAGACACTGCGTGACCCTGGGCATGCCATTTAACCTCTGTCTGCCTCAATATTCTCATCAGTAAAATGGGGCACCTACATCCCAGAGTTATTGTGCAGATCAAATGAGATAATAATTATAAAGCACTTAGCACACAAATTGTCTGGCACATAGCAAGCACTACCAGAATGGTAGCTATAATACTGTTAACATGATTGCTATGCCCCAAATCTATTGAGGGCTAGGACTCTTTTCACCCACGAATCCTTGTTGGTAGTGTCCAGTAGTGTATCTATCTGAATTCTGTTACAGTAATGAGAGACAGAGAATCAGAGAGAGAATTTACTGAGAACTATTACCAAACACATAGATAGACTATAGAAGGAAATTTCAGGCTTAGTAGAAACACAGAAAACATGACTCCTAAATAATGAAAATAGAATTCCTCATAATAATTTCCCAAACAAGAAGCACACAAGTATGCCTGAAAAGATGGCAACGGCTTAGCAATTGAAACTTGTCCTCATCCCAGAAGGGCTTGCCATACTGCCACCAGAGAGGAGCAAAAGACTCAAAGTAGAGCTCATAGTTCTGCCCGTTGGAAAGAGAAGAGACCCAAGATCTGTGTCCATTCTTCTTAGTCAAGTCAAATCTCGTGACAATACTTGGGCCTAACTCTCAGCTCCTCTCCTCTAAAGATAAGAGAAGACAATATCTTATTTTCTCTATTTCAAGCTCTACCAGATCTGAAAGTCAGTGAGAATTCCATCTTTATCTTCCCCTACCCCTGTTCCAATGGACAAGTCAGTTTTCAATCAGGGGGATCTTTCCCTGTATTTTCCTGGATAGAAAGCTACCCCCTTAATCCGGTCAACCCAAAGCAATGGAGACTAATGTTTCTATCTTTCCAGAAAAAAAATGTTCTTTCTGAAGCATGGGAGAAGGATAAAAATCATATACCCTCCCTGTCCCTTCTCCCTTTTCTTAAAGCTAGAAGTTACTTAGACAGGCAAGTTCCTTCTTCGTGGGTTGATGGTGAGGAGAGTCACCATGTCCACCATATCATGGCTGAGCAGGCAAATTCCTAACAGAAAACATGACCTAGATGGGGGATAGCTGGGGCAGATGGGACAGCTTAGGCAGGCCTTAGGGACTCAGAAAGAAAGACAACTTGAGTCCTGATATGAAGGGTCAATCATATCAGACACAGGATGAGTTTCTGGATCAATGCCCTGCTCTTGCTTCCTTTACCATTACTCTCACTGTCATCCTAATCACCCAGAGCGCCAAGGTCTGGAAGAACAGATGAAATTTTTTGGAAAAAAATTCTCTCTTTGGGTGACTATAAGTTAGGGAGCATAGACTTAAGGGAGCTCTCAAATGAGCAATTCACCAGCTCCTCTGACAGGGAAATAGATCTGTGGGAGACACAGCAGTGATCAGAAATGGCACGTAGACTGGGGCAGGTTTCCAGTGGGATTTAAGATTTAGGGTTCCCTACTGTACAATTCAGACCGTAGATCTGCAGCAGGGCTTGAGTTATCAGTAAACACGGAGTTCTTAATGATGGAAAAGATCATCATCATAGATATACCCTGGATAGCTTGCATTTTTCACCTAAATCTTGTAAAGTTTCCATTTAGCCTCTATTGAGGCTATGAATGACTTAGGAGAGAGTACCAGAGTGAGGAGTGAGAGAGGATAAATCACTTGGCCAGTGGAAACTGGGGCCAAAATATCCCATTAGTAATCACTGATGTCTACTTATATTTCTAAACTAACTTTCTTGCCTACTGATTTTTGGCGGGATTGATCTGAACCCAAATTCATCACGTACTTGACTCAAATGCTTGTCAGTCCTGAAGAATATTCATCAGCGGGAATTCTCACTGCTGCCTTTTCTGACTTTTTACTCCTAAGTGCTGCATATGCTTTCCATTTCCATCCACAAATCTTACTTTTTTTCCTCTACATAATCAGGACATTTAGAGTCTATCTCCTCAATCTCTCATTTAATTCCTCAGCAAAATCCTATTTTATCCTGTGTCAAAGTAGTTGCTGAGCAGACTGTCATTGAGAATCACGGACTGGGTACTTCACGCATTATTTTAAAAAGCATCTTGGAAGTTTCATATGGGGGATGCTGATTAGCCCGAGCACAGCCCATTCAATTTCTCCTGACAGTTACCCAGTTTGTAGCCTGTCTCTAACAGAAAGTATTTCCTCTGTGCTTGAAGCTAAACAGCCCCTCACATCCTAAGACCTCCTTTTGATTCCCCAGATCTTGGCAACCCCCGTTCTGAAAACCTTCTTCACCTTCCTTGGACTGTGAAGTTATTCTGGGAAACTGCTTATTTGCCCTTCTAACCTGCCCCCACCCCCACACAGGCGCTTTATTTCCTTTGCAGATGGGTTGCTATGTTTTTCAAAAACTTCCATTTATTTCTGACGAACCATTACTGTCAACAATCACTGGGGCCCTTCTCAGGTGAACAAGCAGTAACAGCTGTGGAGGAAGCTGGCTAAGGGCCTTGATTTGCTAAATTGTTTTTCCACAATGAAATGTTCTTTAATATTTGATACAAGGTCTTTCATGCAAATGATAGGTTACCCTTTTCCATTCTATGCTTTTTAAATCTTCTGCTGGCCTTTCCCCTTAAATTTAGGTCTAGAAGAGAGAGATGTTTGTTGCCCAGAGTGGTAGGGAGGTGGGAAAAACACAGAAACACGGTCCCTTTGATCAATGCTCTTCTAGGGCTGACTGAGAGGGGCAAGTGGTAACCTAGACCTGCTGGAAATATTTCTTCTGTAAAGATGTCTTATGTATTTGTTTCCTTGGTCATGATCTTTGGCTAAATGCAAAAAAACCCTCAAAGACCTAAGGAATTTTATGGTGGGAAGAGACTGTAGAGGTGATCTGGTCTCTCATTTAACTGGTGGGGAAATGGCCCAAGAAAAGAAGTGACTCACCCAAGTTCACACAGAGGGGCAAAATCAGGGCCATTTCCCAGGGCTTCCAACACTCAAAAAGACCGAGGATCTTTACACAGTAATTTATCAAATGCCCTGTGGTGTTTTGGCTTAGTCCATAGCAGGCACTTAAATGTTCATAGTCGACTCTTGGGTGTGTCTGCATGAAGAAACCCAATTCAGCAGTCTGCAGAGAAGGGAAGGAAGCAGCTGAGGAGATCAGGGGGAAATAAGTCTAGATGAGTGGGATTAGACCTAATCAAGGAGCTAGAGGAAGAATGTCACGTTAAGGAAATCATAGCAAATCAAGAGTTTCAAGTGTAACGAGAGATCCTATGATGGAATAAGACGTAATAGCAAGTTGTAGAAACATCAGCCCACACAAAGCAACAAACAATTGCCAAACGTTGGAGAATTCATCTTCTCTCCAGAAATGATCAGATTTGGTTTTTTCCATTTATGAAAGGGCTGGGAGTTAGGACTCAAATATCCTGCCTCTTTATTGCACAGATGAAAAAATCTGCCATCAACATGAAGTGGGAACTCCTTTAATTGAGGGAGATCACAACCTGTCCATAACTTAATAGATGAGTCTTGAGTTGTGTGAGGCCCAGGGAGGTTAGGTTACTTTTCCAGAGTCACATGACCACTAAGTGTGAGAGACTGCTCATCGTAATTGCAAATTTCTCATTCTATCTACCACCACAGGATGCACTATTTTGCATTAGAAATGATTGCCGATTGCTGTCAAATGAGGCACTCCCTGGCCCACTTAGAGACAGGCGAGCTGTGTCTTCTGATTTCAGCACCTACACTTATTGTTAACATTCAGAAAAAGAGTCAAACAATTAAGTCTCTTGGAAATTGTTTCACTCTCGTCTTATTTGCTGGAGTCTCCATAGTCCTTAGCAATGTGTTATACTAAAATTTGTATCAAGGGGCCAAAGTGCCACCTGGATGGAAATGTCTAAGTAGATGGACGGTGTTCCAAACAGGTGACATTGGGGAAGGACCCTTAGAAGTGCTTTGCAGAAGCAAATTTCACTTCATTCTAGTGCCAGACTTGTTTTCTGAGGAAGGAAAAACTGCTCTCACATACCACAATGACTCATGTGCATCAGGATTTATGTATTTGAGGGGCTGTGTGAGCGGAAGAAGGAGAAGAGACAGGAAGGAAGCCAGGCTGCCATAAGCAGCAACCCCCCCCCCCCAAAGTAATTAACTGCCTATATAGCTGAGAGAGCCTACAAAGAACATTCAAGGATGCTATAGTACATGAAATGTATTAACACTAATATTGTGAACAGCTGGATGGCTGGCTGGTAGATAACAAAGCCCGTCATTTTCATATGATTTGAGCCTTGGCTTTTAATTGGATTTATAAGAACATGGGGGAAATTAACAGGAGGCTTCTGGCAAACCAGAAACATATTTTGGTTCAGAGCCTGAGTCGTTCCCTATAAACTGATGTTGGGGCTGGGGGGAGTGGTGACATGGGCCAGAGTCAAGGTAGAACAAAGGAAAAAAAGTCCCTAAGGCAAAGGCACAAGATTTACCACACAGCCTTTTAAAATGGAAGAAGAGATGGTGAAAGATGATAATAGTCTATGGGGGATGACTGAGGAGACAGGCACACTAATCTTCTGCTTGTGGGACTGTGAATTAACCGATTGTTCTGGAAAATAATTTTTAATTAAGTATAAAAAAGAGATGAAGAAATCCATACCCTTCCTTTCACCTTTTGACCCAGAAATGCCACTGCTAGGCATAGATCCCACGGAGGTCTATGGTACAAAAGAAAGGTAACAAGGAACCAGCAACAAAGGTGAGTGTCCACTGACTGGCGAAATGGCTGAATAAATAGTGGGATGTGAAATGTGATACAATATTATTTCTGTATAAGAAATGATGAATATGAGGAATTCAGAGAAATATGGAAAGAATTGGAGAAAAAAGAGACATAATGACTATAATAATGTAAATCCAAAGAACAACATAATGAGACTGAATACTATGTAATCTGAAGTCTTAAGGCAGAGTAGAGAAAATGCTGCATTTGGAGTAGGAAAGACCTAGATTTGAATCTTGCTTCAGATACTCACACAACTTTGTAGTTGTGTGAGCCTGGGAAAGTCACTGACCCTCTCTTAGCATCAGTTTCTTCATCTGTAAAACTGCAGGGCAGGGGGAGAATAATAGCACCTACCTCACTGGTAGGTAAGAATCAGATGAGATAAAATATGTAAAGGGATTTGCTAACCTAAAGTAATTACATAAATGTTCCTCTTATAATTAATTACAGCATCCAAGCACGGCCCTGAAGAAGAGATGAGAAAAAGTGATTGGTGAAATGGAGGACTATGGGGGTTGGTTTTGCTGAACTGGGGTTTTTTTTGGTTTTCTTTCTTTAAAAAAATACTTTGGTTAAAGGGGAGGATTAGTGGGTAGTAATTAGGGGATAGAAATATAGTGAAAAATAAATGTGATGGAAGAACAAGAGGAATCCATAAAACTGAAGTCAGCCAAACTGATGTCAAGGGAGGGTGTTGCTATCTATCAGAGAGGTAACTAAATGCTCCTTTGGCCATAATCAGCTCTGATGGTGATTGTCACAGAGCAGCCCAGATTATTGAAAAGCTGATGGAGTCAGCTCTAGGATCTTTGCTTTTGCTTCCTGTGGAAAGTCAAGAACATCTCAGAGAGCCATTTTTCAATGGCTTTCAAAGCACCATGGCCAGAGATGAATCTTCATTGTTAATAGACCTCTGAAAAACTGACTGAAAACTTTCTGGGTTAATGCAGACCTGTGTCCTCTTGCTTGGGCTAGCTAAGACTTATGTGTTGAAAATTGCTGCTTCCTACAGAAAGAGAGAGGTTCATCTGTTTTCTGCTCTGGGACAGGGTGCTCTGAACCGTCTGTCACATTTGTATCAGAGCAACCTCCAAGTGTATATGATCCAGCCTGACACTACTCTACATTTGTCCCTGAAATGCTTAGTCATCTTCTTCCATCAGTCAAGAGGGTGATACAAGGCATTGTGGGAGGAGATGAATCATATTCTCCAGGATAGGTGGCACCTAAAGATGAAGGATGCTTCCAGCCCCCTCCAAGAGATAATGGCTCTTGCCAACCCCTCTTTCTCCTTTGGGAAAAGTATTTTTTTTCTTTAAACTCCAGGCCTTAAGGTAAATCAAATCAGGCTGAATTTTCTTTTTTTTTTTTAA
>CM053582.1:50961049-50988597 GCA_028627135.1 Pseudochirops cupreus | reverse complement strand
TTGAAAATCCTTCTTTAGCTCATCTCTAGCTTTAAGGCATTCTTCATGTTTATTGGAGGCCCCTGGTGGGGGTGCTCTGGATGCGCTCTCCTCCTCCCTCTCTCTCCCATGATCTTTCTTTTCCCCAAAGAAGGAATCTAGGGTTTGGGAGCTGTTCTTACTTTGCTTCTTATGCTTATTCTTACTCATGGTTGTTCAGTCCGTGTTTTTTTTTTAAATCTCTGTGGGGCTCTGCTTCCAGAAGGGAAAGCTCTGTCCCAAATCGCTGGGGTCCTCCCGGCTGCCATAGCTCTCAGGAAGATGCTGGGACTCTTCCTAATTACTTCCGGCTGACTGGATAATGAAGACTCCAAGACCGAGGCCCAAGATGGCGATCCCGATCCAGGCCGCTCAACACTACAGTACTGGCCTTAGAACAATAGCTCAGTCCCCCTGCTCCTCCCAACTTGGCAAGCCTCAGTGACCTAGTTCTGAACGCTGCTTGCAGCTGCTGCTAATCCGCTCACCGCTCCTCTCATCTGGCTGCCCCCAGGGCTCAGCAGCGCTTCAGGCCAGGCTGGTTTCACATTGCTGATATGGTTCCTTGTAGCCGAGCTGACTTTAGTGGGAAGCATCTTTGTGTGCGTTTTGGAGTTCTAGGATTGGTTTAGAGTCCTATTCCATGGGTATTTTGGGGTGGCTATGTGAGAGCTGCGATATGTTGCTGCTGCTACGCCGCCATCTTGGCTCTGCCCCCAGGCTGAATTTTCAAAAACGTGGGCTGGCAATGAGAAGCAGTGGGTAGCATACCTGACTTGGAATCAGGAAGACTTGCTTCCAAATCCCATCAAGTACCTACTGTGTGCTAGAGTCTGAGGCTGCAGACAAAAACCTAAAAGTGTTTGCCCTCAAGGAGCTTACATTCTACTGGGGACTCCATGTAAATAGCTAAGTGTACACAGAATCATCTGAGGAGAAGGCAGGTGTGAACATGAGCAGCTAAAGGAATCAGGGAAGGCTTCCCATAGGAGGTGGTGCTGCAGCTGAGCCATGACACCAGCTACAGTTTTGAAGAGATGGAAATGAGAAGGAGGTACATTCCAAGTGTAGGGCACAGTCTATATAATACCATGGAGGCAGGTGATGGAATACAGGTTTGGGGGAACATCAGGGAAGACCCAGTTTGGCTGAAACACCAAGGGCACAGGATAGGCTCAAGCCAGACTGTGAAGGGCTACAGAGGCCCAGCTGAGGGGGCTGTCATTTATCCCACAGATAAGAGGAAGCTAGTAAAAGTTCTTGAGCAGGGGAATGAGACATTACTCCATAGAAGAGGAAGGAAAACAGACATGAGGGGAGGACATGGTTGGAACAGACAAGTCTTTTCTTGATTCTTTTTCTTCCTCTGTGCTCCTTTACTTGCCTTCCCTGATTAATTTGCCATATTGTACCCCCTAAGTGTGGATGTTCTCAGAAGGATCCTTCTGCAGGTTGCTTCTCTCTCTTTCTAGATTTCCTCACTGAGTGATCTCATCCACTTGTAGGATTTCCGTGATCACCTCTAAGTTTATGGTTGTCACATCCATAGCTACTTCCCACTGCCTGAGCTCCAGGCCACCATTTCTACCTGATTGAAACTTAACATGTCCCAAATTGGGTTAATTTTTGTCCCTTTGCCCGGTCTAAGATGTTGTTGGTCAGTCATTTTTCAGTCATGTCCAACACTTCATGACCCCAGTTGGGGTTTCCTTGGGAAAGATACTGAAATGGTTTGTCATTTCCTTCTCCAGCTCATTTTACTGGTGAGGAAACTGAGGCAAACAAGGTGACGTGACTTGCCTAGGGTAACACAGTTAGGAAGTGTCCAAGGTCAGATTTAAACCCAGACAGATGAGTCTTCCTGACTCCAGGCCAAGTGCTCGATCCATCTAGCCACCCCTTATCTGTCCCTCTAATCTCATCTCTAATCTCTCCAAAGTATCCCTCCTCCCAGTTCCCCATTTCTCTTGAATACAATGCCTTCCTTTTAATCACCCAGATTCAAAACCTCAGTCTTCTCAAACTTTTTCTCTCACACCCACTATCTAGTTGCCAAATCCTGTGGATTTTATCTGTGAAATAATTCTTCCAGCTGTGCCTTTCTGCTACTGCTACTAGCCCCTAGTTCAGGTCCCATTACCCGTCCTCAGCCTTCTAAATGTTACCTTTCATTCTGCCAAGATATCCCTGCCCTAAGCCAGACTGCCTTTGTAGGAGGGGCCCCTGCCCCGCCCATTTCACTCCCAGCTTGGCTCACTCACTGGGCTTCTTCCTCCATCCTCCATCCCCTTGTCAGCAGCCTTCTTCTGCCCCATCCTGTGCTGCTCCCCTTGACACTCTGCCAGTCCCATCTGCCATAAGAATGGGAGCTCCTGGAGGGCATGGCCTTACCTAGAGGATTCTGGGGAAATCACCTGACTTCTCGCAAGTCTCAGTCTCTGCTTCTGTGAAAAGAGGATAAAAATAGCACCTCCCTCCAGAGATTTTTTGAGGACCAAATGAGATAATATTTGAAAAGTACATAGCAAACCTGGAAGTACTATAGAAATGTGCCTGGCACATGGTAAGCACTCCCCTCATCTCTCTCTTACATCTCTCTCCTCTCTTTTGCTTTCTCTCCCTCTCCCTCCCCTCTATTTCTCTCCTTCTTCCCCTCCATCTCTTTCCCTTTTTCTCTCTGTCTCTTTCTGTTATCTTCTCTCCCTATTCTTGTGTCTCTCTCTGTCTCTCCCTCCCTGTCTCTTTCCCTCCCTCCTTTTCCTTCCTCCCTCCCTCCTTTTATCTCTCTCCTCTCTTCTCCTCCCTCTCTCTGGTCTCGTTCTGAATATCATTTCCTGACCCTTGACCTTTGTACTTGCTGTGGGAATCACTGAATCTCTGAGTTGGAAGGGACCATTAAAACCCCTAGATCGTTTGGGGAAAGAATATATAACCTCCCCACCCTCATCTTGTACTTGGGAAGCTTATTTTTTTGAGGCCGGGGTAAGATTTGACATGATTTATCCCCATAAAATCCTTCTTCATGCTTGGCATAGTCTCCTTGCCATTTCTGCTCAGTACAACTGGCGCCTCCTTAACAAAACTCCCTCCCTCGATGCCTCCACTTTCCCCAGCTAGAAATAAATGACCACACCCTTCTTAACCACTCAAGCAAATCTGGAATCTTGGATACTGGAGCCTGGATAGATGGAAGTTCTTGGTGAAATACTCTACCCCTCCCTCCATGACTCCCCAACTGAGGACTAGTATTAGGGTAGGAGCAGGAGAAGTGGAAAGGGAAAGTGGCTGAATGTGGGGGCTAAGGAAAAGGGTCTAAAGGAATTGGAGAGCTGTTGCCATATGTAAATAATCCTCTCCCATGGCAAATTTATAATCAGGATTTTAAGACTTCATAAAACCAGAGGGCATCAGAGTCAGAAGGGTCCTTAGAGGTTATGGAGTTCAATCTCATGTGTTTACAAATGAGGAAACTGAGGATCAGAGAGGTCAAGTAAATTGCCCAGCATCACGCAGCTACTTAGTGACAGAACCCAAATTATAATCCAGGTCTCCTGGCTCCAAGTAACAAGGCTTTCCATGATTATTCAGCCTACCTGGGCCTTCCCTTCTCCATTAGCTGGTATGTGCTGAGAAAATATCAATTCATTTCAATTTTAGCCAAAGCAAAACATGAATATGATTGTAAATTTGCTGAGGATAAATTATATGATGTAGTCTAAAACCAAATGGAATAACTCTTGTATTATCTGCTACTGTGGCTTCTTTCCAATAGTCTGGATAATCAAGAATTGGCTGTATTTTCAGTGATGTATGACATAACTAATTATAAAGGTAATTAAGTTGTTTTTTCCCCTCTAACAAATCACTTGATAAACAGCATTAACAAGTGATATATCAAGACCTGTGATTTTTGTCAGTGTTGGACCAAGGCAGACTGCAACCTCTCTACAGAGCTGTAACTAAGGTGGGGCCAATAGAGTTCTGTACCAGGGCTCTGAATTTAGATGACACCAACAATATTTGCAGTCCTTCAGCTGCATAGAAACAAAAGTATATGTAGCAGCTGGTTAGCAAGAATAATTAAACGCAATAGGAAGAATTCGGATAGCAAGTTCTTCCCAGTACCCTCCACCCCCGTTCTCTGTCCCTCCTAAATGATGTCCCCTGCCTCTTTCCACCCCTCCCCCCCATAAGGGCATGCTTCCTGTTAACTCAGTGGATGGGCTATGGTATTTGCTAGAGGCACAGAACTCCCTATGACTGACCAATCAGTCTTAGAGATCTGCCTGAAGCTCTGAGAAGTTATTTGCTCATAATCTTATAAGCTAGTAAGTGTGAAAGGAAGGATTTGAACCCAGCCCTTCCTGACTCAGGTCCACCGCTCATTCTTTGATGCTATCAGTGTTTATATTAATAATTCCAAAGAAATTCTTTGAAAAGCACTGTGATTCATCTTGTATGGGGGCAAAGTGGCTTCACTGTCCAGTCTGCTCTGTAGACACAATTATCCCTAAGAGAGTTGCCATGGAAAAGTTGTAATGTTTTTAAGAATTCTTATTATTCTATATTGCAAAATAACCTATTTAGTGGCTGGGTAATTGTGTTAACTTACTTAGCAATACCTTCAGCCAGCTTTCCAAATAAGTACTAATAATGCCTTCCACTTTCCTCTAGTGTCTGTAAACAGGTTGTTGGTGGCTTTGCTCCTGCTGAAGGGCTTATATGTTGAGACAGGTGCTCTGACAACCTAGACTGTTAACAAGCTGATTTGCATCAGCAGCTGCAGCATTCAACTGGCTGAACTAATTGGGAATTCTTTGCAAGAAGAGAAAGAAAAGCCCCAAAGCTGAATGCTATTCACTGAAAATGTGATGCACTGTGTTTATAGTGGGTAGCATCCTGACAGCCTTTGGACTCAGCGAGACTTGGCTTCCTAGCTGTTTAATCAGTTGTCGAACATGGAAATATGACTCCCAGCTGCACAGGAGCAACATGGCCACGTGGCAGGCTGATGATCATTGACATAGGACCCTAGATCTCAAGCTGGAAGAGACCTTCCGTGCTGTCTGGTTCAGCTGCCTCATTTCACAAAGGAGACCATCAAGCCCTATGTT
This sequence comes from Pseudochirops cupreus, assembly GCA_028627135.1. Lineage (NCBI taxonomy): Eukaryota > Metazoa > Chordata > Mammalia > Diprotodontia > Pseudocheiridae > Pseudochirops > Pseudochirops cupreus. The sequence continues at coordinate 50,983,465 of CM053582.1, read as the reverse complement.
CTTGCTGGCCTGTTGGAGATGGCTCCATCCAGCACACCCCTGAGCGCATCCCATGAAGCATGTGCTAAGCTGCCTTAGCTGCTTCCCTCTGGCCTCAAGCTGAAGGACCGCGGTGCTTTAGGATGATGAACCAACTTCCTTATTTATCCCTTGGCCCTATGGTGAAGGCAAAGGGGTATCACATCAAGAATATTGCCTACTTGGGTGTTAAAGGGAGTGACCCCACTGCTGCCTCTTTCTTTGAGCCTCTCCGTGAAGGGAATGAGATCAAAGGTGCCTTTCCTTACCCTGGCAGCTGGGAATACATAGAAATAGCCCATGTCCTTACTCGTAGAACCTGAGTCTGGACCTGGGACCTCTCTCTAGCTTTGTGTGTGTGTGTGTGTGTGTGTGTGTGTGTGTGTGTGTGTGTATTTCCATCTTTAGCATGGATGACAACTTCAAATCTGAGGTGGACAGGTCCAGCTTTGGAAGCAACCTTGTGAATAAAAGTAGTCTAGAGCTTCTGGGTCAATAAATCAGAGCTGATTGACAGCAGGACGAATGTTCTGCAACTTGTGCCCTTCTTGGAGGAGGTGATCATGGACAGGAAGAAGATCACCAAGCCCTGGCCTAACTTGCTACTCTATATGGACCTGGAGGAAGCTGTTTAAACAGTGCAGAACCAAGGTGAAATGTGAAATGTCAATCTAGCCATTCCATAAATTGTGTCATATTTTGATGTTTTAAAGATCACTCTCCTGGGAGAGTATAACAGTATTTATTTGTTATTACTCCTACTTGTTTAAATCTTGGTTAATGCATGCTTTCGACTATTTTGTGTTAAGCACTTCCGAGTGGGAGAAATAAATAGCTATCCTATAACTTTCTAGTTTCCCTCCCTCCTTTTTTAAAAAAAAATCTTTTATTTATTTAGTTTAAGTTTTCAACATTCATTTCCACAAGATTTTGAGTTACAAATTTTCTTCCCATCTTTCCCTTACCCCCCCCACCCCAAGACAGCAAGCCTACTGGATACTCCTTCCCCTAATCTGCTCTCTCTTATGTCCTCCCCCATCCCCCCTAACTTTCTAGTAGGGCAAGATAGATATCTATACCCGAGTGCCTGTATATCTTATTTCCCAGTTGCATGTAAAAAACAATTTTCAAAATCTTTTATTTATTTATTTTTAGTTTTTAACATTTATTTCCACAAGATTTTGAGTTACAAATTTCCCCACCTTTCCCCTACCCCACCTCAAGATATTGAGCCTACTGAATACTCCTTTCCCCAATCTGTTCTCTCTTATATCCTCCCCACCCCCCCAACCTTCTAATAGGGCAGGATGGATTTCTATACCCCAACACCTGTATACCTTATTTCCCAGTTGCATGTAAAAAACAATTATTTTTCTTAACATTTGTTTTTAAAATTTTGATTTCCAGATTCTTTCCCTTCTTCCCTCCTCACCCACCTCCATGGGAAGACAAGCAATTCAATATAGGTTGTACATGTGTAGTTATGCAAAATATTTCCATAATAGTTATATTGTAAAAGACTAACTGTATTTCCCTCCATCCTATCTCGCCCCCCACTTATTCTATTTTCTACTTTGACCCTGTTCCTTTTCAAAAGTGTTTGCTTCTAACTACCCTCTCCCCCAATTTGCCTTCTCTTTTATCATCCCCCCTCTTATCCCTTTCCCCCCTACTTTCCTGCAGGGTAAGATACCCACTTGAGTGTGTATATTATTCCCTCCTTAAGCTAAATTCAATGAGAGTAATGTTGACCCATTCCCTTTCACCTTCCTGATCTTTCCCTCCATTGTAACAGTTTTCTCTTGCCTCTTTTATATGAGATAATTTACCCTATTCTATCTCTCCCTTTCTCCTTCTCCCATTATATTTCTCTCTCACCTCTTAATTTTAGTTTTTAGACATCATCCCTTCCTATTCAACTGATCCTGCGCCCTGTCTATGTATACATGTACACACATATACACATACTCACATATGTATTTATATACACATACACCCTCCTATACATACATATATATTCCCTCCAACTATCTTCATACTGAGAAAAGTCTCATGAGTTTCAATTATCGTTTTTCCACCTAGGAATGTAAATTGTTCAACTTTAATAAGTTCTTTATTTCTTTTTCCTGTTTACCTTCTCATGCTTCTTGTATTTGAAAGTCAAATTTTCTGTTCAGCTCTGGTTTTTCCATCAAGAATACTTGAAAGTCCTCCTCTATTTCATTGAATGACCATATTTCCCCTGAAGCATTATACTCAGTTTTGCTGGGTAGGTGATTCTTGGTTTTAATCCTAGCTCCTTTGATCTCTGGAATATCATATTCCAAGCCCTTCAATCCCTTAGTGTAGAAGCTGCTGGATCTCATGTTATCCTGATGGTGTTTCCACAATATTCAAATTGTTTCTTCCTGACAGCTTGTAATATTTTCTCCTTGACCTGGGAACTCTGGAATTTGGCTATGATATTCCTAGGAGTTTTCTTTTTGGGATCTTTTTCAAGAGGCATTTGGTGAATTCTTTCTATTTCTATTTTGCCCTCTGGTTCTAGCATAACAGGGCAATTTTCCTTGAGAATTTCTTGAAGTATGATGTCTAGGTTCTTTTTGTTTTTTATCACGGCTTTCAGGTAGTCCAATAATTTTAAAATAATCTCTCCTGGATCTATTTTCCAGGTCACATTGCCTTCTATTTTTTCATTTGTTTGGATCTGTTTTATAGTATCTTGATTTCTCATAAAGTCATTAGCTTTCATTTACTCCAATTTAATTTTGAAGGAATTGTTCTCTTCAGTAAGTTTTCGAAATTCTTTTCCATCTGGCCAATTTGACTTTTTAAGGCATTCTTTTCCTCATTGGCTTTTTGGACCTCTTTTGCCATTTGAGTTAGTATATTTTCAAGGTGCTATTTTCTTCACTAGTTTTTGGGTCTCCTTTAGCAGGCTGTTGACTTGCTTTTCATGATTTTCTTGCATCATTCTCATTTCCTTTCCCAATTTTTCCTCCATTTCTCTTACTTGATTTTCAAAATCCTTCTTGAGCTCTTCCATGGCCTGTAACTAGTTCATATTTTACTTGGAAGCTTTTGATACAGAATTTTGACTTTGTTGTCTTCTTCTGGTTCCATGTTTTGATCCTTTTTGTCCCCAAAAAGGACTCTATGGTCTGATTGCGTGTCCTTTGCTTGCTCATCTTTCCAGCCAATTACTTGACTTTTGAGCTATTTGCCACAGTAGAACTCTGCTTCCAGAGTGGAGAGAGCTGTGTCCCAAATTGGTTGGGTTTTCACAAATCCTGTCAGAGTTATTAGGAGGGTGCCCTCTCTATAGCCACCACAAGCTCTGGCACATTAGCATTCCTCACCCCAGGATTACCACCCAAGACTGCAACCCAGATCCAAGCAGGTCAAAGAAAGAGCAATTCCCCTCTGAATGGTTGCTTGGTCCCCCTATGATCTGCAGGCCAGGAACTCTGGAGGCAGCTATATAGCAGCAGCTGCAGCCACCAGGCTGTGGCCACATCTTTCCCCAGGGGCAGGGGCTGGACAGTGCTCTTCTAGCACCCAGTTCCAACAGAGTTCCCTACTGACCTTTTACTTTCTCTTTGGTGTTTGAGTTGAGAAGTCTGGAAACCACCATAGCTGCTGGTGATTCACTCTCCTGAATTCTGCTCTGGCCTGTCTGTCCCACTGGTCAGGGCCACCCTGGGTCTGGGCCCACACTGCTCAAGCGGGATTGCTCTTGGCTCCTAGTCTGGTGCAGTAGACCCTTCTTGTTGGCCTGCCAGGCTGCCTTCAATGGAAGATTTGTTTCTGTCACTTTGTGGGTTCTATAGCTCTAAAATTTGTTTAGAGTCATATTTTACAGGTATTGGAGGTGGTTGGTGTGGGAGCTTAAGCAGGTTCCTGCTTTTACTCCACCATCTTGGCACTGCCCCGTCCCCTTTTTTTTGGTGAGGCTCTATACATGAGCTAAACCTAAATTTTAAGTCATTTTCTTTGGGGCTCTGGTGTTGGTGGTGTAAATAGAGAAAATGAGAAGGAGCCAGGCCCTTCTCTGTAATAGTCAGGCTTCCCCAGGCCTGGTCCTGGTCAGAGCTGAGAGGGTCCCCTTCGTATAGAGAGAGAGGGGGAGTGCCCTGGTTCATTCACCTCTACTCTCCTAGGCCTAGTGGTGATTCTGTGTGCATTGGTTATACCCATTGTATTGATAAGTAAATTGAGGATCTTAAAGAAGATTAAATGGCTTGCTGAGTATCATACAACTAGGAACTATCAAAAGTGGGATTTGAACCCTGGGTCTTCCTTATTCTAAGCCCCACCCAGTGTCTACTCTGCCATATTTTCTCTATCTCTGTATGTGGAAAAGGAAAAAAGAGTAGGGCCTTGAGCAATTTCTGTTTTCCTTGGAAATTATCCACCTTGATTTTCTTTTAAGGTGGCTTATGCTACTATATGAAGGAAGGTTAACTTGTCCCATTGGTAGAGATAATTACTGTAGACTCTTCTCACCCATGGCCCTGAGTAACTTGGACCCAGCAGGGAGTAACTTCTTCCTACCACAGGACAGAGCAACCATTATTCAAATCAACCTTCTGTCTGGACTAAGCCTTCTAGAACTGAAATGAGTCAAGATTATTACTGATCTGATGCCCTTTCTTGCTGTTTGAGCCACAGTTGTCCTGGCGTGCTAGCTCTTTTTCCCCCGCTGCTAGCATTACACGTCCCCAGACTGAAAGTGAACACTTTCACAAAGAAGGTGGGAAAAAAGTCTAGCATTTTTTTTCATTTTGAAAGAAGCATGAGATTAACTGAACATTTACTCTTAAATTGCTTAATGGTGTTCAAGCCGCAAAAGGGTTGTCTACTCTCAAAAGCAGCTCACAGCCAGGTAGGTGAATGATGTGAGCCTGGTACACCAAGGATAAAGAAGGATTTAACCAGCCCCCTTTCCTGTGGATGCTTGGGGAACAATATTTTCAAGGATATTAATTCTGCAATGTACCCCAAAGATAGGGAACACCCTTTTCTTACAACTCATCTATACCACTTTGGAGAAAAGCCCTAGGGAGATGCCTGAATCACTGCATTTGAACACATCTTTCTGATGCCAAACCTAGCATTACATACCCTGTGTATGATGGATAATTAAACTTATGAAACTCATTACCACATTACATTGCATACATTGTGTATGACGGATAATTAAACTTATGAAACTCATTACCACAAGAGGCAGTACAGGCTGAAAATGGGGCTATTCAAATTAATCATTACTAATAGGTTATTTCCTCCAGTGGTGCATTTCACAACCCATTCAAGACATGTTGAAGAACATGGATGGTGGCTTCTATAACCTGAGTGGCTCTGGGCATGCCCAGCCCAAATGACATGGAGTCCTGTACCCCCTACTAGCAGTGGAGGCCAGTATATGGGGTGAATGGGGTATTCAGGGAGGACAAGCACCATGCTGTGAGGACTTGTTGAGCCTTTTCAGGGCTGCTCATCCACTTTTGGCATCCACCTGATTCATCCAACCCACCTGTGGCTCCAAGAAGCTGTAGAATGCACAGGGGCCACACCCCTGTAAAATCATCTCAGCAGATGGGCTAGACCAGGTTGATTGTAACCCAGAGGACCTCAAACTCATACATAAGTCTTTTCCAAGCAGGTGAAGACTTTCCCCAGTGGATTGGGTAGATGAGAATAGTTTGCTCTAACAACCATGAAGGTGCCTGTAGCAGGCTCTGTGGTATGCCTAGAAGGGTGGTTCTCAACCTTCCTAATTCCCTGACCCCTTTAATACTCGTATGTGGGCATATCTGCATGTGGCCGGACCCACCTAGAGACGATAGAGGAGCGGTGTCTCAGTTCCTAAAACTGTTGGAAATATGTGTTTTCCGATGGTCTTAGGTGACCCCTGTGAAAGGGTCATTCGACCCCCAAAGGGGTTGTGACCCACAGGTTGAGAACCACTGGCCTAGAGCTTGGTCAGACACTGAAGACACCAAGGTCATCCACTGCATCCCAGGCCATTGCCTTGACTTTTCCGGCTACTGGACTTTGATGACTCAAGGAAAGAGCGTGAGGCTGACAACTTAATGCAACTTTGCCTCACTCACATACAATTCAAGCACAACTCAAGACATCACCCAGGGCATCATTGGTCATCTTTGGAAAAACGAAGAACAAACAATGAGCCACCTTAAAAGGTAGCCTCCTTTGATTGGCTGCCTGCATCTTTAAAACTGGTGAGACTGAACTGATGGCTTTTGGTAGTGGTGGTGGGGGTTTGCTCCTTTCTACAGCTCTTTCTGCTGCTCACTCATTAGCTCTGTTGAGAACTGAACTGGGAAGGGACATTTATCTCCCTGCTCTCCCTCTCCCTCTCCCCCACTCCCACCCCCACCATGGGATTTGGGATATTTGTTTCTATTCTGTGATACTTGCCCTTCTCAGTTTCAGTGCCAGAGATGATCCTCTTGGGACTTGGGAGTTCGAGCCACAGTGATGGTGGAACCAGCACTGCAGGTGGATGGTGTGGCCAGCTCAGCATGGAAGTCCTGAGAAGACACAATGCCTGGGACATGAACCTGACATGAGGGTTTGTACCTGAAACAGGAACTGTGTACAGGAATCAAGCTAAACTATGAACTTAATCCTCTTCCCCTCCCCAGAGAATGAAGTAATTAGTGCAGGGGAAGAGGATTGATTATACCTTCCACATTGTTGGAGGAGAAATTTATATATTTGTGATTATACCTTTTGAAGTTAAGTATTTTTGCATAAAAGCTAATGGCTAAGTGGTATTGGGGTGCCTGAGATCCCCTACACGTGGGGAAACCACTTGTGGGGTCTGGAGCCATTGACAGAGAGCCTAAACACCTCTCAACTCCCTTAAGGAAACCAGAGACCCCTGAGGGAAGGACAAAATCTAACTTAGTTGGCCTGCTGGTAACAGGGGCGGGTTGGGGTGAAACATCACTATTATACTTCAAAAAGAAATTAGAAAAATTCTTGGTGACAAAGCTCTGATGGGAAAGTCAATGAAATTCGGATTTGAGGAGGATGTATCTAACCTTTAAAGTGGACATCAAAGGGAACAATCATTTCCTCCTTTATTATATTTTGTGAGGTCTCCAACCAGCAACCCATTACGGTCTGTTAAGGCCATTGACATGGCTTTTCCACGGCACATTTCAACCAAACGATTCTATATTCCTGTCATTCCAGCTCTGCCTCTCGATTTGGTTCAGGTTGTGCCACCCTCTTAGAGGACAAGCCTGTCTCCTGGTAGTCTGAGTCCAATATTGACATGAAGGGCTGGCTAGCTGACAAAAAGACTTTCTTAGCCACACAGGGGAAAGGCTATCCCTGGAGGACTCAGGAATGACTGAGTTGAGCGAATTGCCTCAGTCTAGGCACTGCCCTGGCAGAGTGTCAGCTAAGCATCTGAGTGACTCTTAGCTTTTTCCAGGAAGAGACTTCAAAGGCTAGAACCACTAATCCCTGAGCCAATTAAGTCTTGTGGACAGTTTCAATACCTTTTATAGGAAAGAATTAGTCCAGCAAATTCTTGGGGGATAATTGAGAGACCTTGGTAGCTATTACTCCTACCACACCTCCATATCTGAAATATTTTCCCTTCTTACCTCTGCCTCTTTCCCCACTGTAGAACATAAGTTCCTTGAGGGTAGGGACTGTTTGCTTTTGTCTTTATATTTTCAGCACCCAGCACAGGGCCTGGCACACAGTAGGTGTTTATGAAAAGCCTGTTGAAATGAATAGTATCGTATATTGTAGGTGTTTAGTAAATGTTTTTTGAACCAGTAAGTGAATAAACCAGTGTCCTATCTACCAATAGTGGGTCAATAGCATCATCTTTCTTTAAGACAGCCCAGCATTTAAAAACAAAAAATAACATTAACCCATGGGGACTGAATCATTTGGTGCAAAGACTGGTAAACAGTGCAGCAGTAGTTAACCATTTGCAGAGCATGGCAACCCTCCCCTGGGCAGCTGCCCAGAAGGGATCCGCCTCTTTTTTTTCCCCTCCCATGCTATGGTTCCTAGATTGCTTGAATAACCCACAGAGCTGCCCCAAGAGCCTGAGCAATCACCAGAGATGCTGGGTCAGTCAGGAGCATGTGAAGAATATTCTTTCAGCCATATGGGACAGGACGTAGTTGCCCAAAATAGAAAGAGCTGATGACTGAGTGGGGCCCAATATTCAGTGTGACAAAATCTCCAGGAAGCAGGAACTGATTGAGCTGAGAACCCAAACCGGATGGCTGAGGACAATGATGATGGGTGACCCTCGCAGAGAACGGCCTTTTAAATAAATAGATTAAGGTGCCAGATGCTGAAAATGGGGCTCAGGGCTTCCTTTGTTTACTCTTGATTTTCCTTTTCTGTAGGGACTCCCAAAATGGCTGTATCCTGATACCACAGCCATAGAATCTCAGACTGGGAGGAAAAAGTGGTCCACCTAGGTCAAGCCCTTTCTTGTTCAAAGGAGGAAGGAGGCCAAGAGAATTATGGGATCCCAGGATCTCAGAGTTGCGAGGGATGTCAGAGGCCAAACAGCCCAACCTATACCTGAACAGAAATCCATTCTACCTGACTTATGGGGGGGGGGGGGGAGGGAATAAGCATTTTTGTGGTGCCCACTATGTGCCAGGCACTCTGCTTAGCGCTTCACAAATCTGATCTCATTTGATCCTCACAACAACTCCGAGGTAGGTGCTGCCACTCTTGCTGAGTTGTTTTCCAATTGTGTCAGAGTCTTTGTGACCCCTGTTGGAGTTTTCTTGATGAAGATACTGGAGTATCTCGTTTGTCGTTTCCTTCTCCAGTTCATTTTATAGATGAGGAAACTGAAGCAAACAGGGTGAAGTGACAAGAGAAGCCCATCACCTCCTCAGGCAGCCCATTTCACTTTGGAACAGCTTTCACTGTTTGGAAGTTTTTCCTAACCTCAAGCCTAAACTTGTCTCTGAAACTTCCCCCTTTGGTGTGGTTCTGCCATCTGGGGCCCAAACAGAACAAGGCTAATTTCTCTTCCAAGCTACAACTTTGCAGATACTTAAAAACAACAATTCTACCCTCCCCAAGGCTTCTCTTCTTCAGGCTAAACCACCCCAACTCCTTCAACTAATTTGTATGTAGTCCAGCCTCCAGGGCCTTCACCATCCTGAGTATTCAGCTATGTCTTTCTGAAAATGCAGCCCCCAGAACTGAACAGCACCATCCAAGGAACTGAGTGTGAATCTCAATCCTGCTCTTTTACTATCTTCCATGACTTTGGCCAAGGGATTTTTAACCACTCTGGGCCTCAGTTTCCTCATCTGTAAAATGAGGGAGTTGAGCTATATGATCTTTAAGACCCCTTCCAGCACTCAATATATATGATCCAAGTGGTTCAAACTAGGCCACAGTACAACAGAAATATCACTACCTGGTTTCTGAACAACATGCCTCTGTTACTTCATTTGAAGAACATAAGAAGGAAAATGACTTGAATTAAGGGCTAAAGTGATACTAGAACCATGGTCCCCTATCTCACTGGGCTCATTATATATTCCACCTTTACCTTAATGACAGGAAAAATAGGCAAAAGGGGAAGGCAACGGGAAAGGGCCCAAAGAAATGTTCTAAGCATCTCCTAGCAATGCTGGGTTTGAGTTTGCTATGGGGGCCCTGACATACAGCTCCGTCTCTGAACCCTGCCTCCCCCCCACAAGCTAAGAAGTCAAAGATTTCAGGGAGGCTTTTCATATAAAGGTCATTCTTTTCTTTCTCTGGGCATTGGGCAGCTGGGGCATTGCTCTACAATAGAGACACGCTTTTTGCCTTTGCTTTTTATTTCATTTTTTAATTTTGGACACAAGAGAGCAAACATGAAAAGTTTCACTCAAATTTTGACATCAGATAAAGTGAGACAGCAGGACTCCATACTGTTTTTGTGTTCTTATTCAGGGTCTAAGGCAGGGAAGAATGTTAGTTTGAAGGATTTTTTTTAAAAGCCACCAGTCTCTATTTGAACGGTTTGAAAAGTTTTCTGTGCTTAGGCAGAACTGAGTAAAGATGTTCAATCTGGGGTCTATGTGGATGCCTTCCAGGTAGCATTACTAGAGAGCAAAGCACAGGAAGGTATTGACTAGGCTTTGTCTGCATTTTGGGGCTACTTGGGAGGTCTCCAAAAGGACTTCAAAAAGTATGAAGTGGCTTCATAAAGTCCTAAAATTGTCTAGACTATTGCAATCTACTGTCTGGAATGCTCTCCCTCTTCTCCTCCAACTACTGACTTCCCTCCCTGGCTCCCTCTGAGTAAAATCCCACCATCTACACTGTAGGCTCTACAGGAAGCCTTCTTTAACCCCTCTTAATTTCAGCACCTTCTCTCTGTTAGTTATTTCCTATTTATCTTGGATATGGTTTGCTTTGTGTCTATCTGTTTGCATATTGTCTCCCCCATGAGATTGCAAGCTCTTTGAGGACAGGGACTGTCTTTTTTTAAAATTTATTTATGTTTATTTTTAGTTTACAACATTCATTTCCACAAGGTTTTGAGTCACAAATTTTCTACCTGTCTTTCCCCTACTCACCACCCCAAAAGAGTGATCCCACTTAATCCCCCCCTCCAAATCTGCTCTCTTCTATATCCTCCCTCATCCCCCCTCTGACTTTCCAGGAGGGCAAGATGGATCTCCCTACCCCAGCGCCTGTATATCTTATTTCCCAGTTGTATGTAAAAGTAATAATAATAATAATATTTTTTTGAACATTTTATTTTAAAACTTTGAATTCCTGATTCTTTCCCTTCTTCCCTCGTCACCCACCCTTACTGGGAAGATAAGCAATTCAATACAGGTTGTACATGTGTAGCTACACAAAATATTTCCATAGTAGATATATTATGAAAGACTGACTATATTTCCCTCCATCCTATCCCACCCCTCCACTTGTTCTATTTTCTACTTTGAGCCTGTCCCTTTTCAAAAGTGTGTGCTTCTAACTACCTTCCCCCCCAATTCTTACCTCCCTTTTATCATTCCCCCTCTTATCCCCTTCCCCCCACTTTCCTGTAGGGTAAGATACCCAGTTTCGTATGTATGTTATTCTCTCCTTAAGCCAAATTCAATGAGAGTAAGGCTGACCCATTCCCTTTTGCCTTCCTTTCTTCCCTTCCATTGTAGCAGTTTTCCCTCGCCTATTTTTTAAGGTGTTATTTTCTTCAGTCAGGTTATTGACTCCCTTTTCACGCTTTTCTTGCATCATTCTCATTTCTCTTCCCACTTTTTCCTCTACTTCTCTTACTTGATTTTCAAAATCCTTCTTGAGCTCCTCCATGGCCTGTAACCAGTTCATATTTTTCTGGGAAGCTTTTGGTGCAGAAGTTCTGACTTCATTGTCTTCCTCCCATTCCATGCTTTGATCCTTTTTGTCCCCAAAAAAGGATCTAAGGTTTGATTGCTCTGCTTGCTTTCCTTCCTTTGCTTGCTCATGTTGCCACTCAATTACTTGACTTTTGAGCTCTTTGCTACAGTAGAACTCTACTTCCAGAGAGGAGAGATTTGTCCCAAATTGCTGGCGTTTTTCCAGTTGCCAGAGCTATTAGTTGGGTGCCCTCTCTGCAGCCCCCACAAGCTCTGACTCACTGGTCACCTCAGGACCTCCACCCAAGACAGTGATCCAAATCCAAGCATGTTAAAGCAAGAGCGCTTAGCCTCTGAATGATTGCTTGGTCCCCCTACAATCTGCTGGCCAGGAGCTCTGAAGCAGCCAGGCCACAGCAGCTGCAGCCACTGCACCTCCATCACTTACCACTCCCAGGGCAGGGGCCAAACCATGCTCTGTCCCCTCCCCCCCCCCACCAGTTCCAACAGAGTTCTTCACTGACCTTTTACTTTGTCTTTGGCCTTTATGGGTTGATAATTCTGGAAACCACTACAGCTGCTGGTGATCCACTCACACAGAGTCTGCTCTAGCCGCTGCTGATTGGGGCCACTCTGAGGCTAAAACTGTGGGCTCATGTGGGGCTGGGCTGGGCTCCCAGCAAGCTGCAATGGACCCTTCCTGTAGGCCTGCCAGGCTGCCTTCAGTGGGAGATTTGTTCTCCTCTGACACTTTGTGGGTTCTGTAGCTCTAAAACTTGTTTAGATTCATATTTTATAGGTATTTGAGGTGGTTTTTGGGGGGAGCTCAAGTAGTTTTCCTGCTTCTATGCTGCCATCTTGGCTCCACCTCCCCAGGGACTATCTTTTGCCCCTTTTTGTATCTGTAGTGCTTAGCACAATGCCTGGCACACAGTAGGTGCCTGATAAATGTTTCCTGAATAAATGAATGAATGCAATATAGACCAACAGGACAATATAATAGCTAACATTTATAGAATGTTTTCAGGACTGCAAAGAGCTTTACAAATATTATCTCATTTGATCCTCACAACAACCCTGAGAATCAGATGCTACTATTATTCTTATTTTACAGATGGTGAAACTGAGGCTGACAGAGGTTAAGTGACTTGCCCAAGGTCATACTAAGTGGCTATGGCTGGATCTGTACTCAGATCTTCCTGACTTCAGGCTTAGCACTCCATCCACTTCCAGCGCCACCTGGTTGCCTCCCACTGTAGGCAGCAATGTTGCAACAGAGACATCTTAGATTTATTCAAGCATCCCAATGGATCTGCTATCCCATCTCTATGGGAATTCCCTCCAACAGTGCAGATTGCAGCCCATCCTGTGTGACCCTTGTTCAGTCACCACAGGGGCTGCACTCAGTCTGCTGAAGAGCCTCTGCTTTTTCCTAGCACCAAGAGGACATCAGTGGAGTACATGGGCTGACCATTGGTTATCCCTTATTCTTGTCTTGGTGACCAGCTAACCTCTTTCAAATGTTTATTTGAGGACAGCTTTTACTTTACATCTTTGAAAAATATAACCTGAAATTTATTTAACTTATTTTCAATAGACAAGCATTTATTTTCTTTCCCTCCTCCTGCCTTCTCCCCCCTACCCCTTTAAAATCCTTATAAGTCCTATGCAGAATCAAGCAAAACAAATTTCCACTTTAGCTGTGTCCCAAAATGTGTATGTCAAACCAGAATTGTGAGTTGATCACCTGTCTGTCAGGAGGTGGGTAGTGTGCTTCATCATCCCTAATCATTCCTGGTTTATGATGGGTTGCAGCTCACTCACAATTACTTTGAATCTCCCCATCAGCTCTGAAGGATCCTCATTTTCAATTATTTGGAGTCTCTAGCATTCCATGATGAAGTCATTCAATAATACTAGTGGAATACTGGCATTAAAAAGATGAGTCTTCATTTGGGAGATTATATTTAGGGGGCCCAGTGGATAGAGAGATAGGTCTGGAGTCAGGAAGACTTGAGTGCAAATCTGGCCTCAGACATTTGCTATGTCACCCTGAGCAAGGCACTTAACTGCTGCCTGCCTCAGTTTCCTCATCTGTAAAATGGCCATAATAATAGCACTTACCTACCAGGGTTGTCTTGGGGACCAAATGAGATATTTGTAGAGCACTTTGCAAGCCTTAAAGCACTATATAAGTGCTTGCTGTTTACCACTACTATGTCTATGACTATTACTACTATGACCAAAACAACAACAACAACCATGACTACTACATTGAGTTTTTCCTCAAAAAACAACTTTTTGGTTACGTTGGTTTTATGCACCACAATCATTATACCATACACTCTCCTCCCATGGAGTTCTTCCTGGTAAGAAGGGAAAAAGATCAAGCCAAAGTGACCAAAAAATGGATTTGGGCTGAAGGTCCATATAACATTCTGTACTCATAGTTCCCTACCTCTCTACCGAGAGGAAGAAAGTATGCCTTGGTTTCTGCTCCTGGAACCAAGAAGGGACATTGCAATTAATCTCCTTTTGGAAAGTTAATTATTGTTTTTGTTTATTTTATTATATTATTGTTCTCCTGGTTTTGTTTACTTTGCTCTGCATAAGTTCATGGAAATCTTTCCATGTTTCTCTGAATTTCTCCTTTTCCTCATTTCCTATCCCAAAATAATATGCCATTACATCCACATACTGTAATTTGTCTCACCATTTCTAGTGGATAGGCACCCATTTCACTTCTAGTCATTTCCTTTTGTTGTTTTTGTTTTGTTAGCACGAGTACTGTTCAGAATATTTTGGTGTACGTGGTATATTTCATTCTTTCCTTGACCTCCTTGAGGTAGATATCCAGTGGTAGGATTTCTGGGTCAAAGGACATGAACAGTTTATGGACTTTCCCCTGATAATTTCAAATTGGCTTCCACCGAAGTGGTCAGACTAATTCCCATCTCCACTGATGTGTGCCTGCCTTCTGTTCCCATCTTTACTACTTGATTGGCTATGAGGTGAAACCTCACATTTTGAGCTTTTCCCTCAGCCTCTATTTGAGTAATGCACTAGCCTCCTAATCAGCCTCCATATCTCTAGTCTGCCCTAAGCACTGCCACCAAATTAAGGCAAACTCATTGCTGAGACAAACTTACTAGCCTGGTATTCAAGGTCTACTTTCATCTGGTCCCAGATCGTTTTTTCTTCTTATCTCTCATAGCATCTTTACTTGGATCTGTTGCAAGTACTAGATAAGTTCTTGCTGAATGAATGGATGAATCCAAATCCCCACCACTTCCAGCAGTAGGAGGTTCCCAGCCACCATACTTTTGAAGCCTCAGAATGCTGATGCTACCTTAGCTGCAGAATAGAAACCCCTTGACAGCAGGGACTATTTACTTTTTTGTCCTTTTGTTCTCAGTGTTCAGCATGGTGCCTAACACACAGGCACACAGTGGGTGCTTAATAGATGTCTGCTGAGTTAAAGTGAACTGCCTTTCTATCAACAGCCATACAGGTGTGCCTCTGGAATAGGACTGGTTACTTCTAAATCAAAGAAGCGATTTTTGCACAAATTATAAAAGGTCATTGAGAGAGAACAATGGTGAGGGGAACCAAGGATACTTGGGATAGTATTTAAAGGTGGTCTAGCACTGCGAGTCTACAATCCCTGCAGACATGTGACTGAATGACCAAACTATCAATTCAGTCTGGAAAATGTGTGACTCTGAACAAAACAAAGCCTTTGATACATCAATATTCCCAGGCTGGCAGGCCTGAGATAAGAGAGTGGCTTTAGCTTTACCCGGGATTTGCATAGCTCCCAATACTCAAGCTCCAGGTATCTTGAGCAGTTTGACTAATCCTGACAACAGGCCCAGGCTTTAACTCTCTCCAGCTGATAAAAGGTAGTCTTTTGCATTTCTTGAGTCAACACAGAAAAGCCCAGACCTTGGCCACACAGTCCTAAAAAGGGCTGGAGAACTCCTCTCCCAGATCACTCCATGAAGTAGGTTGGCAGGCAGTGATTGAAGGAGAGATTTCTGCTCTGCCACAGTTGTGACTGTCATCCTCAATACTTTGACCACTGCTCGTTGGAAAAGATCCTGATGTTGGTGAAGACTGAAAGGGATGGCAGAAGAGGAGATGGATAGAGAGCGTCACAGAAGCAACAGACATGAACTTTGACAGACTTCAAGAGATAGCGAAGGATAGAAGGGCGTGCTGTGGTCCATGGGGTCACTAAGAGTCCGACACGACTGAATGAACAACTTTCTGACAAATGGCTAGGAGGACCAGTGTTTTTAAGGCTGGTGTCCTTTAAAAAATATCTACCATATATTATAGTCAAATGGAGATGGGTGCTGAAAAACCTCCCAAGATAATAAGCCTGTAGGAAATAATTTATTCTAGTTATACTGGAGGGTGGTGGGGGGAGAGAAGGGGTAGGGGTAGAGAGAGCGCAAAAGCAGAATAGGCTTCCTGGAAGAGGTGGTAGGGCAGCATTAGGTGATGACTTTGAATCCACTAGGTAAAGGGGACAGAAGAGAGAAACATGCCAAGCATAGAAAATAGACTTAACAAAGGGGCCTGGTGATTAGAAAGGAAAGACAAGACTTGTCCAGCTTGGCTGAAGCATTTAGTGCAGGGAGGAGTAAAATACGAGATAAGGCTGGAAAGGTAGGTGGCACCAAATTGGGGAGGACCTTGGATGTCACACATGTAATATGAGGTGTGCTCCCCATTCACCAATGGGCTTTGGGGCTCAGGTTACATACAAAGGAGACAGAACTGAACTTGGTAGGTGATATACAGTTACTGAAGATTTCTGAGTAGAGGACATGTACACATCTATTTGGAGGAACAATGATTCTGGCAGCACTAGGAATGATGGCTGGTCATTGGGTCAGGATGCAAGCATTTATTAAGTACTCACTGTGTGCCTGACACTGGGCCAAGCACTGGGGATACAAAGAAAGGGAAAAACATGGTCTTCACCCTCAGGGTGTTCACATTCTAATAGGGAACCATCAAGCAAAAAGCTATTGACCCACAATCTATCTTTATTTATCTCTATAGGTATCCTTAACCTGGGCTAGTCTGGGTATGCTTAGTTTAAGTAACATGGATGTGCCCTTGAGGAGCCCTTGGGGTATGTCTAGATGTCCTAACATGGAATCCCCTGGGTCTTTTCGGCATCTCTTATCTGCTGTGCCCAGTGTGGACCCCATGAACTGCACTGATGATAGGGGAAGGACTCTTCTTCCCCTGCTCTTTTTCTTTCATCCCTGCTCAGAGAAATGTGGGCTTTGGAACATCCACTTCTCTTCTGTGTTGTTTGTCTTCGGTTTTATGTGTTGTACATGATCCCCACAGGTCTTGGAGTCTGAGCCATAACAACCATGGAGATGGGATTGCAGGTGGGATGGTGCAGCTAGCTTGCCATAGACTCCCTGAGAAGCCAGGGGTCCTTGGACTTGAGCCTGAGAGAAGTTTTGAATTTGGAACTGAGACCTGTAGAAACAGAGCTAAACTATGAACCTAAAACTCTTCTCTTCCCCAGAGACGAAGGTGATACAGGGGAGAGGAGAATTATGCCTCCCACTTGTTTGAAGGAGTAAATCTGTACATTCATGATTATACCTTTGGAAGTAAATACTTTGGTGTAAAAACTAATCTTACTGTTAGTGGCCAATTAGAACTGCAGTACAGGTAAAGCAACCTTTACAACTGAGAGAATACTATTGGTGGGGGCTGGAACTATCTGCCGAGAGCCTACACCCAATTCCTTTAAGGATACCAGAGAACCCCGGGTAAGGAGTACAATCTAACACATCTGGTCTTCAGACAGTGAGGGGCCAGGGTAACATGTTCTAAGTACAAAATGCTTTCAAATGTGCATAGCACTTTACAGAGATTATCTCATTTGACCTTGACAACAACCCTCGGAGGTAGGTGATTTTATTTTTATCCCTATTTTCTACTTTAGGAAACTGAGACAGATAGAGGTTCAGTGACTTGTCCAGGGTCACATAGCTAGTATTTGGGGTTAAATTTGAACTCAGGTCTTCCTCACTCCAGATCCACAAGCCACTTTTGTGTCCTCTATTAGGAGAAAAGAGAAAGGCTAACGACAGACCTTTGGGAAACATGCTAATTAAGGGGTCAGGAAGATGACTTGAAAAATCCAGGAGCTCTTAGGAGAGATCCAGCCTGCTGTAGTACAAAGTGTACTGGTCAGGAAGCCAGGGCTTGATCCCCAGCTCTCCCGCTAATTAACTGATAACCTTGGAAAATTTATGTTCCATTTCTAGGTCTCTACTGTGGGAACCTAGAGGGAGCAGGGTGGACACACGCATGGTAACTGGTGCCCATGGATTATAACCCTATATAACCTCATGTATTTGTGACACGCCTTGTAACAACACTGGATCTGGATGAGGATTTAGGTCTTGGGCTTCTTGCCTTGGCTCTGGTACATCGTAGTTCTATGGCCTTGGCCAAGCCCAAGCTTTCTGAGCCTCAATTTCCTCATTTGTAGAATGAAAATAATCATCCCTCCCCTGCTCAGGGCCCAGAAGGGTTGTGGAGGCCCAATGAATGCAGAAGCGCTTGGTCAGTTGTAATATGCTGTTTGGAGGGAGAAAAGCTAGCTACATCCCTCAGAAGCTGGCCAACCACTTCAGAAAAGTCACATGTCCAGAATCAGCTTTGTTTTCTTTAGTTGATAGGACATACAGAACTCTTGGAAACATTCTGTTCTTGGCTTAACGAGTAGTCTGGTGCTCCTAACACAGTCTTGCATATTTGGAGTTCTCAGTCACCCGGAGAACTTTGTTTACTTAAATATAGAAAAATGGGATCAAATAAGCCTGCCTTTGAAGAAATGATTTTCCTGAATCTCCTTTTAGAGTCTTAAAGTGCTGGGCTCAAGGAGGAATAAAAGGATTTGGTTTCTGGAAAGAAAAGAAGATGGGGCCTTCTCTTAAAGGGGTCTGGTACATATGGAAGGGAGAGACTTTGGGTTTGGGCTGGAGTTATAGATGCTGCCACAGACACAGACAGAATAGCCCATGAAGGGTGTGTGTGTGTCTTTGAGCATGCATATTTTGTATGTGTACATATGAACATGTATGTATAGATGACACATTGAGGGTATGTGTCCTTGGATGTGTATATGTATGGATATGAACATGCATGTATATACATATGCATGTCTCTGAGTAGTGTCCATGTATGTGCATGTGTCCTTGAGTATGTATATGTGTGGCCTTGAATGTGTGTATATGTGCATATGTGTGTATGTATGTGTACGTGTGCATGTCATTAAGTGTGTACTAGAAGGCTGCCTGGTACAAAACTGAAAGTCCTCAGCTCTGCTTCTTCCACTTGCTCTTAGACTCAAAGGTGGAGGGCTGGAGAGCATGAGAAAGGTCACATGGCCTGCTCCACCATCCATTTTCCACAGGAAGAAAACAAGGACCAGAGAGGGGAAGGCACTTCCCGAAAGTCATACAGGCGCTAAGAGGAAGCCCTAGAGACTGAATTAACATTTTGACAGAAAATCTAAAATGCTCTTTCAATTGTGCCACGCTGTGCCAACTTTCTCTTTCAATTCAACATTCATTAAACACCCGCTACTTGCATGGCCCTGTTCTAGGAGCTGAGGTTACAAAGCCAAAACAACACAGTTCTCCGCTCCAGGAACTTCTATTGCACTGGAGGTCCATGTGCTTGCCAGGTCTCCGCTAAGGGCCTATTTCAAATGCTTCAGCAGGCAGTAGAGATGACCCTATTCTTTCTTTATACAAAATACATTTTATTGAGGTCTTTTGCTATTATATCACCAACACTTTGGGGAAAAGACACATTAAATGCTCCCTTGAAAAACAAAGAAATACAAGCAAAAACAGCCCATCTAGTAACTGTGTCTGATAATGTATACAACACTCTGCCCAAGGAGTCCCCCACCTTTCTAAAGTGAGGATCTCCACAACTCTTTACAAATCTCTGGATAATCCTTCCTCTAATACTCTGAATATAGTGACATTTAATGACTTTAGTTTTTAAAGAGAAGCAGTTTTTCTCAAGTCTTCAAAATCCTTATCTCTCTATTCTGACTGATCTCCCTCAAGGTGAAGGGCAGCCTGGTGTAATGGCCAGAGGACAGCCTTGGAGTCAGGTCCACTGAAGTTAAAGTTCTGCTTTTCAACTAGTTGTATGATTGTGACCAAATAGCTTCATCCTTCAGTTTCCCAGAGAGCTCTCTAAGAATGGACATTCAGTGGGAAGGTACTGGATTTGGAGTCAGAGGACCTGGCTTTAAATCCCAACCTTGCCACTTACTACCAGTATGAGCTTGGGTAATTCACTCAACCTCTGGAGGCCTCAATTTCCTCATCTCTGAAACAAGACAATTTGGACTAGGTAATTTCTGTGGTTCCCTCCAGCTCACAGTCTATGATCTATAAATAATAGACAAGCTGACAATCAACATTGATAAAGGCAGTTTCCACAATAAGTCTTCCCCCCACTAATGAAATCACAAGTCTGGACCACCCTACCCCCCTCAAATCCTGAAGGTGGTTATTCTCTTGGCCTATCTTTTATTCTGAATGTGAAAATAAGGAAATGTAATTTGTTTCAAATCTCAAATATATTTGCCCTCTATAATTAAAAATATGCTTGATGTCATTTAATAAAAACTATACTAATGATTCTCAGCAATATTTTTCTTTTGCTATAATATCCAAATAAAATAAATCATTTATGCAGGTGCAAAATTTTAGAATTAACAAGCATGAAATCCCCTTTTCAAAGTCATTCATGACTATTTCTGGCTCTCTTGGAATGCTATCAAGAGACTAAAAAGAAAAGATTCCTTGAGGGAGTCTAAAACCGTGTTACTAGTTGTCTTGATTCACTGCTGGCCCACAAGTAGCTCTTGTTTGCAGAATTATATGGTAATTTAAAAATGTGTTCAAATCCATCTTACCCTAATAGAAAGTTAGAGAGTGTATGAGGGAGGATATAGGAGAGAGCAGATTGGGGGAAGGGTTATGCAGTAGGCTTGATATCTTGGGTTGGGGGCTGGGGGGTAGGGGAAAGACAGGGAAAAAATTTGTAACTCAAAATCTTGTGGAAATGAATGTTGAAAACTAAAAATAAATTAAATTACATAAGAAAAAATGTATTCAGAAGGTTGAGTCAAGATGCTAGAATAAAGGCAGGGACTTGTCTGAGCTCTCCCCAAATTCCCCTCCAAAGAACTTAAAATAATACCTTAAAATGAATTCTAGAGCAGCAGAACCAACAAAAAGGTGGCATGAAACAGTTTTCCAGCCCAAGATAACTTAGAAATTTGGCAGGAAATGTTTGTCTCATTGGGGTAAAAGTAGAGCAATGGCTGCACGCTGGCAAGCAGAAAGCTACCAGCAGGCCTTGGGGGGACTGAATTGGTGGAGGTGGCTTCTGGAACTCTCAGCCCACAGATGGTAAGGAGTCAGACAATCAGTCAGAAGGAGATTACAGGAGACCTCTTGCTGGTACTGTGTACAGGACTCTGTTGCATTACCCATACATGCAGATCTGGGTTGTAGTCCCAGGGCGAGGAGGAGGACTAGCATGATAAAGTTTGTGACCTCAGGGTAGCAGAGACCCTGGTCACAGATCCAAGGGAGAAAAGAAACTTGTGGTTCTTCACAGACCAGAGCACAGGCAAGGAGAGCAGTGACCACACCTCATCTTATATCATACCACCTTGGAAGAACTGAAAACTTACAGACTCCAAGAACTCTCTCTGAGAACAGCAGCATAAAAAATCTGAAGCTAGGAATAGTACCCCCTCCACCTTGGGTGCAGAGCACAACTGTAACATAAAGTTCAAAGTTGAGAAACAGGCTAGAGAAAATGAGCAAACAACAACCACCTTAAAAAAAAAAACTTGATCATACAAAGTTACTATGGTGACACAAAAGATTGAAACACACACTGAGAAGAATACAATGAAATCAAAATTGCTATATCCAAAGCCTCAAAAAAAACGTGAGTTGCTCTCATTCCCAAAAAGAATTCTTGGAAGACCTCAAAAAGGATTTTCAAAATCAAATAAGAGAGGTAGAGGAAAATTGGTAAAAGAAATAAAATGTGATGCAACTGATGCCAGAAAATCATGAAAACAAGAGTCAACAGCTTGGTAAAGGAGGCACAAAAATACTGAAGAAAATAATACCTTAAAAAACAGAATAGGCCAAATGGTAAAAGATGCACAAAAATTCATTTTAGGGAAGAACTCCTTAAAAAGCAGAATTGGCCGCATGAAAAAAAGAGGTACAAAAATTCACTGAAGAAAAAAACCCTTTTTTTCTATTTTTAAAAAATTTATGTTTATTTTTAGTTTACATCATTCATTTCCACAAGATTTTGAGTTACAAATTTTTCCCCATCTGTTTCCTACCCACCACCCCAAAACAGCGATCCACTGAATACCTCCTCCCCTAATCTGCTCTCTCCTATATCCTCCAGCATCTCCCCTCTGAATTTCCAGTAGGGCAAGATGGATCTCCATATCCCAGTGCCTGTATATCTTATTTCCTATTTGCATGTAAATAATAATAATTATTATTATTGTCATTATTATTAATGTTTTTAAAAAACATTTGATTTTAAAACTTTGAATTCCATATTCTTTCTCTTCTTCCCTTGTCACCCACCCTCACTGGGAAGATAAGCAATTCAATATAGATTGTACATGTGTAGTTACGTAAAACATTTCCATAGTGGATATATTGTGAAAGACTGACTATAGTTCCCTCCATCTTATCTTGTCCCCCCACTTGTTCTATTTCCTACTTTTACCCTATCCTTTTTTAAAAGTGTGTGCTTCTAACTACCCTCCCCACAATCTGCCCCCCCTTCTATAATCCCCCCTCTTGTCCCCTTCCCCCCTACTTTCCTATAGGTTAAGATACCCAATTTAGAGTGTATGTCATTCCCTCCCTAAGCCAAATTCAATGAGAGTAAGGTTGACCCA
>CM053582.1:50935076-50960549 GCA_028627135.1 Pseudochirops cupreus | reverse complement strand
TCTGCTTGCTTTCCTTCCTTTGCTTGCTCATGTTGCTACTCAATTACTTGACTTTTGAGCTTTTTGCCACAGTAGAACTCTGCTTCCAGAGAGGAGAGCTTTGTCCCAAATTGCTGGGGTTTTCCCAGCTACCAGAGCTATTAGTTGGGTGCCCTCTCCACAGCCCCTACCAGCCCTGGCTCACTGTTAACACATCCCAGGACCTCCACCCAAGACAGTGATCCAGATCCAAGTACTTACCCTCTGAATGGTCATTTGGTTCCCCTACAATCTGCAGGCCAGGAGCTCTGAAGCAGCCATGTAGAGGTGGCTGAACAGCCACAGTGCCTCCTCTGCTTCTTGCCTTCTCACCCCAGGGGCAGTGGCCATACCATACTCTCAGTTCCCCTGTTACCACAAAGTCCACACTGACCTTTTGCTTTGTCTTTAGCATTTATTGGTTGATAATTCTGGAAACTGCCACGGCTGCTGGTAATCTACTCTCCTGAAGTCTGCTCTAGCCTCTGCTGGTCAGGGCTGCCCTGGGGCTAAAACTGTGAGCTCACGTGGGGCTGGGTTAGGCTCCCAGCGCACTGTGATGGACCCTTTTTTGTCTGCCTGCTGGGGTGCCTGTAGCAGGATATTTGTTTCTCTCTGTCATCTGGTGGGTTCTGTAGCTCTAAAATTTGTTTAGAGTCCTATTTTATAGGTATTTGAAGTGGTTATCTGGGGAGCTCACAGAGTTTTCCTCCTTCTATGCCGCCATCTTGGCTCCACCAGAAAAGAATTTCTTAAGAAGTAAAATTGACCAAAATGGAAAAAGAGGTACAAAAACTCACTAATGAAAATAATTCCTTCAAAATTAGAATTGGGCAAGTAGAAGCTAATGACTCCAGGAGACATCAAGAAATAATCAAACAAACTCAAAAGAATGAAAAAAATAGAGAATGTGAAATATGTCATCGGAAAAACAATAGAATGGAAAATAGATTGAAGAGAGACAATTTAAGAATTATTGGACTACCTGAAAGCAATGATAAAAACAAAACCAAATCCTAGACATCATCTTTCAAGAAATTATCAAGCAAAAATATCCTGATATCCTAGAACTGGAGGGTAAAATAAAATAAAAAATTAAAATAAAAAAAATGGAAAGATTCCACCAGTTGTAAAATGCAAACTCACAGGAACATTGTAGCTAAATTCCAAAGCTTGAGGGCAAATGTCTGTAATCTGTGAAGTCAGTGAATTGTTTGAGCTCAGGAGTTCTGAGCTATAGTAGGGTTAAAGCTCATTGGGTGTCACAATAATTCTGACACTAATATGAACCCCCAAGAGGGTGTGAGGGACCACCAGTCTGCCTACAGGAGGGGTGCAAACCAATCCTGGTTGGAAACAGAGAAACTCCTAAATTCCTTGTCAATTAGGAGTGAGATCAGGTGGTGAGTGGCTGCTGTCTTTCTCTGTGACAGACAGGGAGACCCGATCTTACAAAACAAAATAAAAAACAAAAATGTCAAACAACACAAGTTTCCTGCACATCCATATCACTTCCTTCAGACAACGTCCATTTTCTTCCTCATTGGAATTGCTTCTCTTTGGGTTTTCATCATTTCATAATTAAGTGCTTCCCTTCTTTTTTTTTCCCCTATGGAAACTTAGCCCATGGGATATCTAAGGTCTATCAGACTAAGGCCTGGTTTTCCCATCCTCTATCACATATCCTAGGAAGGAGTGAACATTTTCCCTCAAGGTCCCCATCATTTTCACCTAGCAATCAGTTTTGTCCTGTTGGCAAGAATCCGTTCCACAATTGAAGTTCCCCTCTGTCTTTTGAAGGATGAAATTATCCTTTAAGTAAATCATAAAACAATAACCTGCTCTACTTTTAGTAGACAGAACTCCACAAAATGTCAGATGATGAAGTCCAGGAGTCCCTATCTTTTCTCTATATCTGTTGATATGCTAATGATAACATCACTTGTTTCTGCCTCTACCTCACTTGATCTTCATCCAAAGGCACTTCACCATGCTTGCCCCTCTCCCTACCATCTCCTGGATTTCCTAACATGTGTGAATTTTCTTAATAAACAATGCCACATATTCTGCCTCTCCCTCCTCTTACCTATCTTCTTCCTATTGTTGTTCAA
The DNA here is from genome assembly GCA_028627135.1 of Pseudochirops cupreus. NCBI lineage: Eukaryota > Metazoa > Chordata > Mammalia > Diprotodontia > Pseudocheiridae > Pseudochirops > Pseudochirops cupreus. The sequence continues at coordinate 50,958,420 of CM053582.1, read as the reverse complement.
TTGTATCTGACTCTGTGTGACCCCTTTTGGAGTTTTTCTTGGCAAAAATTCTGGAGTGGTTTGCTATTTTCTTCTCCAGATCATTTTACAGATGAGGAAACTGAGGCAGACAGGGTTAAGTGGCTTGCCCAAGGCTATCCCGCTATTAAGTGTCTGAGGCCAGATGTGAATTCATGTTTTCCTGACTCCAGGCCAACACTTTCTCCACTGTACCACCTGGCTGCCATCTTATCCACTTCAAATAAGCTACACTATTTCTAGAACTACATTTTAGTCATGGGGCCTATCCCACCAAGCCTTACTGATACTGATGATGTGAGATTGTCTCCTTGAGTTATGATCCCTAGTTCACTTTGCTTGCTATTTCTAACTTGGGTATAGGCATTGGAGGTGACCAGGTTTTGTTGTTGGCTACTCTCTTGGGTTTTGTCTCTTCTGAAATTCTGAGTGTCTTGATTATGGTTCTTCCTACATTGGAGCTATTCCTTCTGCTACTTAGCTCAGTGGCCTTATATATGGAGTTTTATTCTTTCTCATTTAAAGGCCTTTTTTATTAGATTTGGGAGACTATAGGCAAACATGTCCTTATAATCCTTTGTTATATAGTATAGTACAGTGGAAAGAAGGCTGACCTTGGAGTCAGTATCACCTGGATTAAGATCTGCTCTTAGAAACTGTTTTTGTGACCCTGGGCAAGTCACTTAACCACTGTGTGTCTATGTTTTCTCATTGGTAAGGTGAGGGAGTTGGGTGTCCATGACTTCTAGAATCCCTCCCTGCTCTATATACTGTGATTCTTGGAATCTTAGCCCCACTAGGCTGCCATCCATGGAGCATGCTTGGCCTTGTCCTTCTTGAAGACTTATACAGAGGATGCTGCATGGAGTAGTCCCTTTAAGCCAGTTTACTCTCATTATAATATTTTTAGGCCCCAGTCCAGAAAACTAAAACTCATTTTCATACATGAGTCTTCAGGTATTCACTTCTCCAACGTGCCTTTCTCTTGTGAAACTTCAACTTTCCATAGGCAGCAGTGATGAACTATTCCCCCTCTCCTGGATTACCCCCAACACATTCTGAAGGTCTTGAGTTACTTGCCCAAGACTCTATAATGCTTAGATTAATTCTGGAAGCTTCATTTTTACCCACATCAACTTCCCAAAGTGTCTAATAGTCATAAGGTGTGACAAGTCTTGGAAGTTCACTGTTGAATTCTGTCTATATGCCTCAGGAAGATAAGAGGCCTCTCTTTTGTTTTTATCTGGTCTACAACAACTTCTTTAATACCCCTTGGTAGGGAGCATTTGAACACTCCTACTCACCACTTCTTTCTCTGAACCTTACTGGATAATTTCTCACCCTCTAGCTCACCTCATTATTCCTTGGAGGACTCCTTCCTTTTGGGAAGAGCCTCACGTCTATTACTTAGCTCCCAGTGTTCTCTGCTCCTTCTTCTTCCCTTTCTTCTTTTCTGTGTTACATTCTTCAACCCTCCAAATTCCTGACACAGGTCAAAATTCTCCTCTGCCTCTGTAGAGCCTTTGTTTTTGTTTCACATGGAAGCCAATCTTCCTTTTTAAAGGAGAGTTTGTTATCCCTGATAACATAGAGAGGGAAGAGGTGTTCCTCCAGGCCCTTTGCCTCCTTTCCTAGGAGGGAGGCCAACCTTTGCTGTCAAATGGATTCCCTGGAGTAGAATTAACAGCTTTTTTGAAACTGGAGGATTTCCTAGGAAATGATTCAGCATCATTTGGTAGTGGTATATGTCTTGTTCTGGGTTGTCACTGATTAACAACATATCATATAATAACATATTATGTAAGATCTATGAAACAAGGTCACTGCTGTTCTAGATGAGATAATGACTAATTCTAAGATTCTATTTTCTTCAAGAAGGCTGAGGGAAAGGAGTTCCTTTCTCTATAATACTAGTAGCTCATATATTTGAACTGTTTTTAGGAAACAATTACGCTCTCTATGTGTTGATGGCTCTACTTTTTCCAATGGGCATAGTCAGTCTTGTTGTATAAAACCAATGGTGTGGACATATACAAATGGCCAAGTTGAGACAGACACATTTTCCAGGACCTTCTTTTTCAATTATTCAGAAGCAGCTTGAGTTCTGGGATGCTGTAACTGTTAAGACAATATATACAAGGAATCAACTTTGGATCAAGGATTTAGAGCTGGACAGGACTCCAGGGATCATATAGTCAAATACCTTTATTTTATGGGTGAGGAACCTGAGGCCTGGAGGCTCAATCAAGGTCACATAGGAAGTCAATAGGAGAATCAGGATTAAACCCCAGGTCCCCTGGCCCTAACATCAGTGCTCTTTCCACTGCACCTTTTCTAACTAAGGGTTGGGAAAACCACAGCAAAGTTATTTCTCTGGAAAACTTTTGAGCTATCATGAGAGATCATATCCTGAAAAGTCATCATAGTTAGCCAACAATCAGCCTCAGAATTAGACAGGTGGGAGAGGGCTTGACGATTGAAGGCAACTCTATTTATGGTCATGTTACTTAGCTAGTGTATCAAGATTCCAGATCTCAAGATTTACTTTCTGTGTTAAATAAACAGTGGGGTTCATATATTGAGCTAAACAATAATGGAAAGGATTATTAAAATATCTGCACTATTTATTTTTATCTGCTTGATATGCAATAAAACGCAACAGGCTGTGAATTATGATGTAATAGTTACCACCATTAGTCCTTAGACATGAGACAGATGGTTGAGATATCGTTAAATGATTATAGAACAATTTTGTGGTTCAAAGAGAAGTATGCTCCAACATGGGAGAGCCAAAGATAGAATGTAAGAGTCATTAGATTTGGAATTTTGGGGTCTGTGATCAATTTGGCATTTCTTGGACAATGCTATAGTGTTCCCCCATTTAATGGAAACTCTAATGATTCTGATATTCTGCCTTGAGTATTAAGACCTAGGAGTTTTCAATTTAAGGGTCACAACCACTTCAGCAAGCCCACAGCAATGTGGTGAATGTGAGAAAGAAGAAATGGCACTGAGATATATGTCCAACACTTATGATAGCACCCATACTGTGGTAGGGGCTTCAAAAAGGCTTTTAGGATTGGCTTGGCTTCTACAACTGTCATCTCCAGGTTTTCCTTCTACTCCTCTGACTTGCTCCCCTTAATCTTTTTTTTTTTTGGATCTCTTCCTCCTATAAAGCAAGCACTTTATCTAAGAAAATCCATCTCTGGCTGAAATAGAAACAGTATTGAATTAAAATCAAAATCCTGCTGTCCTGACTGAATAGTAGGCAAGGAAGCAATGAAGCTAGAAAATCAACCAGTGATGAGAAGGTCATATGGGACCCTGAATGTGTGAACCAAATGGGACAAAGAGAGGAAAATGCAAAAAAAGAAACTCTTGGAGAGACTAGGGAGGCAAAATGAGTGTGACTTGGTCCAAGTTAGAAGAATTAGTGACAAGGGCTAACCAGAAGTCTACTGGTTGACCAGAAGCAGGTTATTTAGTAAGTTATTGACAAAGGGGAGCACTGGAAAGAATCTCAACAAGAACAGGAAAGAGAAAGCCTACTTTTGGGAGAATTCTGCATTATTTCCTTTTATATGAGAGATCAGAGAACTCTCAGTAGTGCAATTTGGCCTCAACATGAAGTTCAGATCTCAAGAAGCCTTCAAGGTCCTTATTGCCTCAGTGTCCATGGAGGGAAGGAGGGGTGCAGGTGGTTTGAAAGAGTGTATCTATAACTTCTCTACCTATATAGACTTTCTCAGGGCTAAATGCTCCATAATCACCTCCCTGACCATGCCTAGCACCAGGAGCTAACCTACACAGTGCAGATTCTGAGAACTCAGAGGTATTGTGCCCAGCTAGATATCAACAGAGGGCCCCCTTGTCTACCTCCAGACATCACACTACCTTCCTCATCAAACTCAGACAGTTCTGAAACTGCAGAAGGTGATGCTACTGCCCTAGAGTAGTCAGTTTGCTAGAGGGGAGAACTACTGTTGTTGTTCAGTTAATCCAGTTGTATCTGACTCTTTGTAACCCCGTTTAGGGTTTTCTTGGCAAAGATAGTGGAGCAGTTTGTCATTTCCTTTCTCTAGCTTATTTTACAGATGAGGAAACTGAGGCAAACAGGGTGAAGTGACTTGCCTGGGGTCACACAGCCAGATTTGAACTCAGGAAGATGAGTCTTTCTGACTCCAGGCCCATAATGCATCACCTCAAGGCACCTCTGAGTCAGGTGCAGCCAGTGTGGTGGAGAGAAAGGAGGAAGGAATGAAGCTAAAAATGGAAGACCTAGGATTCAAATTCTAGCTCTGCCACTTACTTACAGGTCACCTGTGTGACCTCTGACAAGGGACTTCATTTCATCTGTAAAGTGAGAGGGCTACACTGGGTGACCTCTGTGTCTTCCAGCTCTCGGTCTGGGAGTCCGTGAGTGAACTGGATCCTGTCTGTGACACTTCCTAGCTGTATTAACATGACTTGGAACCTCAGTCTCTTCATCTGAATATCAGGGATAATGACATCTGCAGTACCTGCTTCACAGAATTGTTGTGAAGGCCAGATGATACAATGGGTGTCAAGAATTTGGCAAACCTTGGAGTGCTATTAAACTATCAGCTCTAATTATCAGTCAGACTTCTCTAATGCTGCCTCATTTTTTTCCTTCAAAATGCTCCCCTTTGTTTTCATTTCCATTATCATGATGATAAAGGAGGCCCTTTTTACCTCATAAAATAGCTGGCCTGCAATGACAGCCTCCTAGTGATCTGCCTGCTTCCATCCAGTCTCTCCTTCCTTCAGTCTACACTGCTGCAAGAAGAATGTCTTCCTAGGACGCCCTTTCACAAGAACCTTTAAGAGTTTCCTAATATCTGTCACACCTAGTCAGGATGACTCTGTCCTAGCTTACCTATCCAACCTCATGTCATTGTTCCTTGGTAAAAGCTCTTGGCTCCAACCAGGGTAGTCTCCTTAGTGCTGCTTGTTCATTCACATTTCCATGGTTTTGCTGATGCTGTGCTCCTTGCCTAAAATACCTTTCCTCCTTTTCTTTGCCTTTTCAAATCTGACATGTCTCAAGTCCATCACAAGTCAGGAGGGACAGTGACAGAGAAAGGAGAGACAAAGGAGAGAGAAAACACGTAAGAACTGAGTAAGAGAGAGCGTAATATAGTAGATAGACAGGTGATATTGGAGTTAGCAAGATCTGGATTCATATCTTGCTGCTGTGAGACCATGAGCAAGAAGACAGTTGGCCCCTCAATGCATCAGATAGCTCTCAAGGTCTATAACTAGCAGAAGAGTTCCTGACATGCATCAATCAAAAGATCTTCCATACTGGTTTGGGGGTCCCCATGCCAATGGAATCACAGGTCCAGACCAATATTTTGAAAAATATCAATTTCTCTGGAGTAGTCCATTATAGATCCATTTCTATGCTTGTTCTGATTTAAGGAATAACAAAGAGCCTCGATGTTACCTGACGAAAATGGATGGTACCAAACCAAATTGACTTGAGTCATGGCCTTTCTGTGTGCATAGTTGGAGTCTTAACTGTGTCCCCTCTCATTCCAAATCAATTTGCCAACTTTTAAAAGTTCCCAGTGGATGAAATATGAAGTGCATCACATTCTCTCTGCTTTGGTCTTAGAGTGTGGCAGGCAATGTGCTTTGATAAAACACTGCATGACAATTTCAGGTTGATAGATTATGATAATAATCCAAAGAAAAGTCTAATGTTTATTTTATTTGAATGTCTTTTTTTTTTCAGCCCCATGATATTTTTGGTTCTCTTAAATTAGATGTAGAATGAGGTTGTCCAGGCTCATGACACAACATAGCTCATCAGTCCATTTTAATAAGGGCATTTTTTTCGCCTGGGGATCTTAGAACATAATAGCTTTAATGCAATAGTGACAATGTTTTACATGTGACTGTGACATCATTTTCTTTAATCAGATTGCTTCATTCTTCGTACTTATACAAAGTACGAGCAAAGCCCAATGCCTGGCACAAAGTAGGTTCTTAGTTGATTCGAGTTGGTTGATAGATAATAAATCAGAGAAACAAGGTGAAAGGAAATGTCTAGAGCATCCTTCATCTAGTACAATAGAGGCAGCTTGGTGGTGGTTAGCGTGCTGGATTTGGGACTTGAGAATAGTTGGGCTCAATTCCTATTTCTGATGTGATCTGTGTGACTTTGGACAAGTCATTATCCTTTCTGGACTTCAGTTTCCTCATCTGGAAAAGGCAATGAACTCCAAGGTCCCTTCTAGCCTGTGCTCCTATAATCTAATTCAATTCAACAAATATTTCTCAAGCCCTAGGGACTGGGGCTACAACAAAAATGAAACTAGTGCCTGCCCTCAAGAAACTCACATTCTATGGTGACTAGAATAATAAATAAATAAATAATGCAAAAATCTATTCCTTCATTGGAATACTGATGGTCAGCTTCCCCTAATCAATTATACTGTCTTCTATGTATTGTCACTTGTTATGATCTCTTGGACCAGAAGCATTTTGGTGAATTCTAAAGGAATGATGTTTGTACGGAACAATGTCATGCAATTGGATTATGGTGCAGCGGCTCAAGTTAGGACAAATGTTTAATAATTCTGAAATATAGACATTAGGGGTGAGGTGCACGAATATAAAGTAGAGACATTTGGTAAGGAATGATTGGTTACAAACCTACAGTTTTTTAAATTTAGTCAGATTCAAAGTCTACTTAACCTGTATTTATGAACCATCATCCTCTTTCTCTTGGCATTGAAAAGAGATGGTTCTTTGCCAGGTGCAGGCATCCTAGTAAATACACATGTTTAATTCTGAGGGGGTCCAACTTGAAAGGCAGACAGCTGTGCATGGAGGACAAAAGGGGGAAATGCCCCTTCTTTCATCAGGAGTTACTCCCTAGGCTAGGGTTTAAGAGCCTGTCAGAATCTTTTCCTGACAATAGTACTTAGCAGAGAAGGAGATGTGGAAGCTAGGACCTGGGTGTATGTAACAGTGTCTTATAAGCCGAGTTTGGGTTTGTAGAAGCAGAAAGAGCACAACTGAAAACAAGTGTGTGAAAATAGCACTGCTGTCAGCTGGCTCTCAGTGGTATATGAGTACTTGTGAGGGGGGGTGTTGTTTGGGTGTAGATTTCCTGGCAATTGGGGGGTACATTTTGGCACCCTGGTTGCAGATCTCTGAAGGTTGTTTTTTGGGCAAACCTCCAGTAAGAAAACATAGACGCAACTGAGAATAGAGTACAGAGAGGTGGGTGCCTCCCGCCAGTATGCAGCTGACGAGATTGAGGGCACCCTGGCTGCTAATGCTGATTTCAAGAGTGATTCATTTTGGGAACTGTAGTGATGAAGCCTCAGCAGACAGAAATAACCTGACTGGCACAGTCCTAAGGCCCAGCAGTCCACATCAGAAAGCAGACTGCCCTTATCTACAAGCAAGCACTCTTGGACAGATCATTTTGCACTGGACTGGGTTTTTCCTATTTGTAAAATGAAAGGAGTTGGACTGGCTGATCTCTGAGGTCTGTCCCTTCCAGCCCTGGCATTCCAGGCCTCTGTGATTCTCTTATAAGTCCAGGTAGGACTAACCTTGTGGAACTAAATGTACCTGGCTGGCTGGCAGCTCTCTTTGTAAGTTCAGCTTCAACAAACTCCCCAACTTTAGACTCCTCCAGGATGTACAAAATTCAAATGAAAACTTCCCCTCAGGCAGTGAGAGCTGAACCGCAGGTCTGTGTGTGTGTTTCAGCTGTCTTTGTTGCTACATACACTCTCCTTTCAATGCATAGCTGGTACCCTGTGTACCATCTGATTTTGCAGCCATTCTGTTTGATAAACTTCTCTAGCTTCTAACTCGAGTTGGTGTTAGAACCCTTCTATCAAAACTGGTGTGTACGTGCTACATCTCCAGGTCTTGGCTGTAATTTTTTTAAATGCAGATTTTCTTTTCCCTCCATTTTGTCTATAGACTTGCTTGAACAGTTATCAAACATGAGAAAGGGCATCATTGCAGTGTTACCCTAAGACCCTGTCAGGCCCACAGAGGCTAAGGCATTCTCCCTCTCACTAAGGGGCTCATCTCTGCTCTGGAAGGAGCCTGGTCCTCTACACTCTCAGTGCTGCTCTAGAAAGAGGAATCAGGCCCATCCTGATCAACTCTTGGCTCTTGAAAATCTGCAAATTGGAAACCCCAGGGTAAAAAAAACTTAAGGCCTAGGTTTGGCTCATATCTAGTGTTTTGTTCAAAGTGGAGAGCAGGAAGGTGCTTAATGTACAGTATAGATCAGGTATCCAAGAGCTACATAAAAGAAATGCTAAAGAAAAAAAAGGATTCAAGCACATATTGCCAGGATGTAAGTAGTATATTAAAACAGCCACTATAGTCTCCTGGGAGACTGACATATCTTAACACGATGGCAGTGGCCTTCTGGGTGGTCTCCCTAAGTACAGGTCTGACCATGTCAAGCCCTCCTTATTCATTAAAATTCAGTGGTTCTCTGTTACCTCCTGGACAGATAGCAGCTCCTATGTTTGGCTTTGAAAGCACTTCTGAACCTGGGCCCTTCCTACCTTTCCAGTCTTTTCCCCCCTTATTCCCTGTTGCTCCTCGCAGGCTCCATCTCCTAGCTTCCTGCATTTTCTCTGGCTGTCCCTCATGCCAGGAATCTCCTCCCTCTTCATCTCAACCTCCTGGCTTCCATCAAATCCCAGAGAAAACCCCACTTTCTACAAGAAGTCTTTCCCTATCCCCCCAGGGACTGTTTTTGCCTTTCCTTATATCTCAAGCACTTATCATGCACTTGACACATAGTAAGGATTAAACTCTCACTGTCATTTCATGTTTTCTATAAGCCAAGCCAGGCGTTGGGCTCATCCTCTTGCCCACTGTCATCTCCAGAAGACTTGGAAAAATGGTCAAGGCCCCTTCCACCCCAAAGTGCAGCTTTCTCTGAATTAGGACCTAGAAGCTTCGAACCTCTGACTCACAAGACTGTTCCAAGACTGGAAATGTCCATCTTGGGGCTGTGACTCAGTCACCTAAAACTCTGGAAAGAAACAAAACAGAAGAGGCAGCCCAAGACCCAAGCTATGGCTCACCAAGGCAGGACAGGTGCTCTCCCCTTGCACTCATGGCCACCATGTTGCCACAGTAGGGGAAGGGCTGTCTCCTCCTCAGACCTCACTGTACAGTAAGAGAGATAAGCAAAGTCATTTCCCTTTCAGATCCACTTAGTGGGCCACTCCTCCTAGCTAGGTGGCCAACCCTCTCTGATTAACAGGATGGAGGGGGCACCCAAGGTTTGCTATTTCATCCCTAAGTGACAACTGTTCATTGAACCATTCTTTCTTGGGAAGCAGCCAGAGTCCAAGCTCATTACTCCACTGGGGTATGTGCTAGGCAGAATAGACCAGGGGGCCTATTGCAAAACAACCCTCCCTTCCTCATCAAAATAACCTTTCTCAGTTGCCAGGCCAGAAATTTTTCTATAGTGTGTTTCCCAAGGCACTGTTTACTCCCAGAAGTATTGTATATTTCTGCCATCTCTTTTCCTTTGCATGTTAAATACATAAGAAGACCGAAAGTTGGAATCTCTCTCAGCATAGTACAGTGGATAGAAGGCTGGCCTTGGAGTCAAGAAGAGCTGCCTTGGACATTTCCTAGTTGTCTGACCATGGGCAAATCATTTAACCACTCTGAGTTTCCATTTCCTCATCTGTTAAAAGGGGATAATAATGAGGTGAATGACTCACAGAGTTGTTGTTTGACTCAGATAATTTAATAAGGCACTATATAAAGGTTAACTATTTTTATTTCAAGAAAAAAATGGTTGTGCTCCATGTTTACTAAGTTCCACTTTGGAATGTGGGTAACCAGACAAGAGTAGAAACAATGGCTCTGGTCTGCTTTTTTTTTTTCAGTCTTTTGGGGTCTTGAATCCAGTTTGCTTTTGAAACCTGATTAGGAATTCACTCTCTGAGTTGTGTTTACCACTATAAGACCATAAGTCACAAATGGCATATCCAAGATGACAATAAAGGCAAGCTACTGTAAGATTCAGGGGTCTCGGGAGAGCACTTAGTGGAGTCAGTTGGTTCCTGCCTGAGGAACTCACAAGATACAGATGGAGAAATAGATTCCAGATCAGAACATTCTTTGCCCCACAAGCCGTGGTCACATCTCTTTTTTGTCCCCTGCCCTTAGACACAGTAGAAAAGACAGTCTGGAAGGTGAAGAGCTCTGGGGTCCTAATTAGAAATGCCAAAGCCCAGAGAGACCCAAAGATAGCTTACTCTGGTGACCTACTAGTTCTGCAATGTTAATGCAAATCACTTGACTTTAACCCTCAGCTTTCTCATATGCAAAACAGGAGTATTGTCCTATGGAAGAAGAAAAACTCTAGTTGCATAAGAGGCAAATTTAGGCCTAATCTAGCCCTATCTTCAAGTAGAAAGCGCTGCCTTGGGAAGTAGAAGGTTACCCTTCTTCACTGAAGGTCTTCAAGCAAGGGCTGGATGATTCCTGATGGGTTATGTTGGGGAGGTCATTCTTGTTCAGGTTGGGTTAGATGGCCACTGAATGCAGTTCCTTGTGACTCTGAGATTCAAGGATTCTGGAAATGTAGATCCTACTTTAAGGTACAGTGGAAGGATTACTGGACTGGGAGTCAGGAGACAAGGGTTCCAGTCCCAACTCGAATGGGAAGAAGGCTGGATTTGGTGTCAAAAGACCCGGGTTTGAAGCCTGACTTTGGGTAAATCATTCAGTTTCCTAATCTATTAAGTGATGAGGTTGGACTAGGTAGCTTCTGAGGTTTCTTTCCCCTTTAGATCTATGAGCCTATGAACTCAATGATCTCGAAGGTCTCTTTCAGCTTTAAATCTTATGAACTGAGACCAATAGGTACCAAGGCAGAGGGAAGTAGAATGACTCATCTTTGCTGTCCAAAAAATGGAATGAGCTGCTTTGTCCCCAACAGAGATCACAAGCCTTCTAGAACTTACCAAATGGACTTTGAGAGTTTGCTATGGTTGAAACATTCATACCCCTGCAGCCAGCCTGGTGCTTAGCCTCTCCAAATGGAGGTAGGCAGGTTCTTGAAGCACAGATCCTCCTTCCCCTACCCAGCCTATCAGCTGCTTGCACATCTGAAGCCTTTCTAGCTGGTAGGGTCTGCTGCTGAGGTCTTGGAGGACCTAGGGTTACCTTCACACTAGAAAGAGGGACCAGGGTAGGACTTTAGGAGAGGGGTGGTAGTAAATAAGTAGATATTTTCCACAAATTTGAATTTCAAATGAATTTGCTTTGAAATATGGCCTGACTGTAAACAGGGGCTGCAGGAAGATAGGTATACTGATACACTGTGGATAGAATAGGAATTGGTTCAATCATCCTTGACAATCACCTGGAATTATGATAGGAAAGTGAGTACCGTGTTCGTATTCCCTCCCCTAGTGAAACCCCTACTAGGCACATACCCCAAAGAAGTCAAAGACAGAAAGGAAGGTTCCACACATGGCAAAGTATGCATCTAACACCCACTTTGTGGCCACTCCTATAACTCCCTTTAAATTAGACGTCTGTGTCCCCAGAGAGAAGTACTATTATTCTCAGGGACTGTTTCTAGTACTGCTGCTTACAAGCCTCCCCATCAGTATGCTTCTCACTAATATCAGCCAGCCAGGCTTAGGTAACATTTAGAAAAGATATTACTGAGATGTTATAATAAGAATAATTGGTAAAAAAAAAATCCCTAAAGTTCCAGGGGCACATTCTTCCCCAAGTGCACACAGAGACCAAAAACAAGAGTGAATTGAACATAGAATATGATGGTGTTGAGGGTACATGTGTAGAGATCACATGTGTCCAAAGGGTAAACTCACAGCTTTGGTTGCTGAAGTCCTTTCTCCAGTCTCTAACAAGTATTATTCTTTGGTACAAGGGGTCATAGTGCTTAAAGCAGATTCTTCCCTTAGGTGGCTGTATTTCTGTCTGTGTTTTCCTTGGCGGGTCCTTTGGCTTTATTGTCTATTATTGGCCCAGTCTCTCCAATAACATAGTCAAAGGCTCACATGTGTGTGTGTGTGTGTGTGTGTGCGTGTGCATGCATGTGTACATGTGTTGGGGGAGGAATTTTCTGGAATCTTCTGAAATGAAATCCTATGCTGCTTTACTAAGCGATTACTGACATTTCTACCACCATTTAAAGCCTTCCGGTGCCACGGTTGGGTTGTTTGACTGGCCAATCATGCTTATCCCTTGTTGACCAAATTAAAGAGGAGTTTGTACTCGATAAAGGGATCACAGGATACAGACAATTTTATTTACATATTTTAAAAACCTAATCATGTCTGTTGACTTGTTGAGATGAGAGTGGAACACATTGTACTTTTTGTGGTGGTAAAGAACTAGAAACCAAGGCAGTGCCCATTAGCTAGGGAACCATTGAACAAGCCATAGCATATCAATGTAATGGAATATTTTTTGTGCCGTGAGAAATAAGGAATATAAAGAATTCACAGAAATATGGAAAGCTGTGTATGAACTGATGCTGAGTGAAATAAGCCTAACCTAAGAAAACAACACATATGATGACTTTAAAAATGTGAACCAAAAAAATCAGTAAAAGGAAGCCAGGCTGAGTGACTGAAGGATCATGGGACAGCTCCTGGGGTACAACCAATGAAACACACCTTTGTAAAGCCAGAGAGGCATGGTACTAAGAGGGTACAATGTTGCATACATTGTTAGACCCAGTCCCTGTGCCGCCAGTTGTTGCTGTTGTTTCTTACAAGGGAAAATTCAATTCCACCCGCATGGTGGGGGCCAGAGCTCTGTATCTAGAAATGACAGTGATGTAAACACATACGGCATTAACGTGACTTAAAAGAAAACCAAAGAAATGTGTTAGATTGCCTCTGGATAGCGACCGATATGAGACCCCAGATCCAGGTCCCTCTGTAGCTGTTACTAAGGCCTAATTATTAGGCACCTGCCCTGTAGGGAGTCTGCATGATCTCATTTTTGAACTCTCAGCTCCTCACGTTAGGTGCACAGAAATGGATTATCATTGCCATATCCATAAAGTTATACAAGGGTTGAGAAACTTCAATTCTTACCTCAAAATCTGTAGCAATAACATGTAATGCTAACCTTAGGGGGAATTAAATGGAAATTGGCAAGTCTAAAACATGCTGCCAGCATTGCTTCCATGAAACACCTGGAAAACTAATCACTTCCTATTCCACAGTCCTAGAAAGCTCATAAATCCATGATACTCTATGAGCCCTCGAGTGTACCACTGGTGACCAGAGCTGGATTTGAAACAGCTGGATGGAAACAAAACTCTACTTCTCTCCTATTGCCATAGGATGGGGATGAAGGCGGAAGATAGTGAAATTGCTAGTCTGGAGACTATGTGGCTTGTTTTGGTTCAAAGTCATGTAAAAACTCCAGCTGGGTTAAACAGGTTGCCCCAAAACCACTTCATAAGATGGTCAGTTTGCAAGACTACTGATATGACCTTGAATTATGGGCAGGAATGCCTAGGAAAATGGAGATACCAAATGTCATTGTTTTAGCACTTCTCAAGGTGACAAGGATTTATTAAGAGCCTACTACATGCAAGGGATTGTGCTAGTGTTAGAGACACAAAGAAAGGCAAAAGATAGCCCCTGCTCTCAAGGTACTCAGTCTAATGAGGAAGACAACATGCAAACAACTATGTACAAACATGATGTATTCAAGATAAATGAGAGGTAGTTAGTGGAGGAAAGTACTAGCATTAAGAAGGATCAGGAAAGGTGGGAGAGAGAGAATTCCAGGCATGGGGGATAGCCAGTGAAAACACCTGCAGTTGGGTGATAGAATGTGAGACCTTTCTTGATGACTGAGTACATGAAGTAAGGTATAAGAAGACTAGAAAGGTAGGAAGGAGCCAAGTTAGGAAGGGCTCTAAAAGCCAAATAGAAGACTTCCTGTTGGATCCCAGAGGCAACTGGTAGCCATTAGAGTTTGTTGAATAGAGAGGTGACAGTCAGCCCTTTGCTTTTGGAAGATCACGCTGACAGCTGAGAGGTAGATGGACCTTTAGCAAAGGAGTCCAACTAGAAGACGACTGCAATAGTGCAGGTATGAGGTGATAAGCTCTTATACCTGGGTGGTAGCAGCGTCAGAGGAGATACAGCTTAAGAGTGGAATCTGGGCCTATAGAAGCATGCCTTCCCTCAATTAGGCCCCCATTCCTCTTCAAAGCTGGTAATTTTAGAGTGAGAAAACAGATGTAGCACCCCAGTGAGCAAGGACCCAGTGGCATAATAGGGTGCTATTTCTATAATGTCCCTCTAAGGCTCAAGATTCCACCTTTTCTTAGTCTAAGGAAACGTTTCCCACAAAGAAATTCCTATGAAATGATGAGAGAGGGTTTCTGTTTACGCCATTGTTTGGTCTTCATGAAGGGGAGACTTTTTCCATTGATGTAACTTGATAGATGCAAGTAATAGCTGTAATGCCATGCATGAGCAGCTTTCCAGAAGAATGCTACTGTGAACAGCTTTTAAGGTTCTGATTACACAGTATAGTGACCATTCTATTTATTCCATAACAAATCAAAGCAAAACATCCACAGAAAATTAAGGTACAGCATTCACAATATTACACCTTATCACAGAAAATCACAATATAGTATTCACAACAGCTTATCATTAAAATGGCCACATAGATTTCACCAAAGTGGTCACAATAGTTTTCAACAAAGTGCAGTCATTTAGTACATTCAATCATCCCTAAGGAGGTTTGCCCCCTTACTCAGTCATTCAGTCATCTCAGAGTACAACAGTCAGTCTTCCACTCATGGGGCACACTAAGTTAACTCAATCAGTCACTTATTCAGTAATCAATTACTAAGTATCATTAATCACTAAGTACAATCATTAGAAAATACACAGACCCTCCACCCCTAGGTCACTAGTAAACTACAATTTCATCACTACTCAGTACCCACAGAGAAGTCTTTTCATCTTGACTTGAGGCAGGCAGCTCCTACCTGAATCTACCAAACAGTCATCTGGACTCAAAGGCAGACAGCTCCCAGTTCCTTGTCCAGCTCTCCCTGTAGGTTCTGCTCCACACTGAAGTTCACAGGGTCCAGTCCATCTCAAATCCTTCACAATTTCTGTTCCTGGGAATTCAAGCCTCAACCAAGCCACAAACAGACAAAGTCTTAGCATCCTGATCATGCTTCCTCAGTCTTCTGCGGCTTGTTAAAAAAATCAGAATCACCTTATCACATGGGAGGTGGCAGATTCCTGGGCTCCTTTTCAGCCTCCTGGGCTCCTTTTCAGAAGAAGCTCTGCTACCACAAGTTCTCAGGAAATTCTAACTCAGTTCTTGATTCTCATTTCTCTTCTGTAGCTGCTCTGCCTCCAGATGCTGCTCCCAAGAAATTCTGACCCTTCCTCTCTGGGGCTTTTCCTTATATACACACAGTATTAGTTACTTCCTGTTTCAGCCAATCCCTTCCTGTTAAATCAGGAACAACGGTTCATACCTTCTGTTTCTTTCACAGAGGTTTGATTAATTGCTAAATGCCAGGTACTTGCTTATTTGCCAATACAAAAAGGAGTCTTCAATTTCAAATTCCATTACCATTACAATAGCTAGCTGACATTTACTTGGTACACTACAGTTTGCAAAGCTCTTTATATATATAACAGTCATCATTCCTTGGAGCATTAGTAGAGATGGGCCTGGGCCCTTGATGCTTCTGAGGACACATATATTCACTACTGACAGTCTTGGCACTTAGAGACAATATAGCAAACCTATATTGGAGGTCCCTCAGTCCCCCTCCTTAGCCAAACCTAAGCTTTAAATCATTTCCTGGTGTTCTGGGGTATGTGTAAGAGTAGTGTAAGGAGCAAGAGAGCTCAGGGGAAAGAGCCCAATCCCTTTTGTCAAAGACAAGTTGTCCCCAGGAGTGAACCTACTCATTGCGGAGTCTGGAGCAGAGGGACCCATTCATGGGACAGGGAGGGGTTAAGCATCCCTGCCCTACCGGGTCCAAGAGTGGGTTTTGTTATTACACCTACATAATCTCCTCTGAGATCCACACCATCCTTGGGAAGTAGGTGTTATAAGAATTAACAATCCCATTTTACAGATAAAGAAATGAGAGGCTAAATACCTTGCATGTGGTTTCATCGACCATGGGACTGGAAGCCAAGTCTTTCTGGCTCTAAGTTCAGTACTGTACTCCTTTTTAGATTCCTTTGGGGCTGACTGAGTAGACTGCACAGCAGCAGTGGGGACCCCTCCTAGGAGTTCCTTGTATTCACTCCAGTTTCAGCTTGGCCTCTGCCTTCTGCATCCTCTCAAGGTTGGGAGATGGAGATTGCTGGTTACTAGGGCTTCTGTGCCTCACCCCACCCCAATCTTGTTGGCTGGAGTGGATCAAGTGCTGAAAGACAGGAGTTCAAATATGATCTCAGATAATTACCAATTGCATGACTCTGGCCAGTCACTTAACATCTGTCTTCCTTAGTGTCCTCACCTGTGAAATGGGGCCAATAATAGCAACTCTCTTGCAGGGTCATTGTGAGGATCAAATAAGATAACCTATAGACTGCTCTGCAGACCTTAAAAATGCTCTGTAAGGCTAGTTGTTATTATTCTTTTTCTTTGAAAACTGAATACTTTTGTGGGTCCCAAGCGAAGCCAACTCCTTTATTTCATTTTACTGTGGAAACAAACTGAATTACAAAAACCAAATAAAACATAACCAACTCCATTTGATCCAACAGGCCTTTATCAAGTACCTGCCCTGTGCCCAGATCCCCTGTGATAGGAGCTAGGGGACTCACTGACCAAAAAAAAAAAAAGCCCCTACCCTCAAGGAGCTTCTTGGAATGTCCCTACCAAATGAAGGAGTTTCCATTTAATGAGGATGAAGCTTTAAAAGAAAATTATACCACAAGCTATATAAAGAAACATAGTGTTAGGGGAAACCTAGATGGATTTATATTTTAATTTTAACTTCAGATAGAAGTAATTTCATTCAGCCTTGGATGCATCTGGAACTGGGACCCAAGAATATACTTTGGGGCTGACCCAACTTGAGGAATGAAATGAAAATAGCCAGGACATTTATTCAATCTCTGACTTTTTGAAGAAATTAAGGTGTATTTAGTCCATAACTCTTTTCATAGTACAGTGATACCATTGCAAAATGTGATTTTCAGGACATCCTTTTTCTATTTTCACTCCCATGCTTTTTTTCCCCTAGCTTTAGAGAATATGAAAGAAAATATTGGAAAATCCACCAGAGGATTATGGTTTGGGTTTTGTTTTGTTTTGTATATTTTTTCTTTGGTGAGCAGCAACCATCTACTACACATCTTCCTGTTGGGAATTAGTATAATAGGAGAGGAGATGTGCATAACAGCTAGCAAAATAATTCACAGGAAGCGACAGTGTACAACGGTAGGTCTAGAGTTGTTCATTAGAGACATTATTTCCATCTTCTGTGTGTTTTAAAAAATTCACACCTGGCTTTAGGCTCCAGATTCTAAAATCAAAAAAGCTTAAGCTCCCCACTCAAATGCAATCGCATCATTTTATATTTTCGGTATCAAGAAAGCGCTATTTCATAAGCCACATTTGGGTTTCCATCAAGTTCCCCTAATGGAATGTGCACTGTAAGCACAGAAGCTCTCTTATTATTACAATCACCATAATCATCAACACCATCACCATCATTATTAATTCTGCTAAAAGGAAAAACCTGGGGAGACATCAGTGACCTGCTGGCAAAGATTAAGAGCCCAGGAGTCTGCATTGGAGCAGCTTTGCTCTCAGCAGTAGGCAACATTATAATCAATAGGAATTGCTCATATGGGGCTTAAAAGACATTGGGATAATGAAGTCTGCCAGGAAGACACCAAAAGCTTGGGAGGCTTATTGTGAACCACTGCTCCGGGAACTTTCTGGAGATTCATTGACTGCAATGTCTAAATCAGAAGATTTAGCCGTTTGGGTTTTTTAGTGGCTCAGCAAAACCTTTAAGCAAGCTTTTTTTTGTCGGTGCTGTAGTAAAAATAAATGCTCCCTTGAATGTTTCCTATAGCCTACTGGTAAGTAAATCAACTTCACTTTTCTGTTTTTGTCACTAGGGAGCATCATCAAAAAGACTTTCTTAATTTCCCACCTGTATGTGGACTGGCCAGATGACAGGGTGGTCTCTGCCCTCTAGGAAATGCCCACTTACTGCACACAGTGACATTACCCTATTACTTTGTGCCTGGCATTTCCAAATGACTCAACTTAGACCCCTATATAAGAGACATGTGAGTTTATCAAGTCAACTGCCCCCACCATAGACCCTTCCCCTGCCTTACCCCATTCCATTCAATTCACTAGGCTATGTGAGGTTACAAAGGTGAAGACAATGTACCTATATACTATCAAAGGCCTTGTGGTTAGTGTCAGTGTGATACAATGGAAAGTGTGCTGGACTTGGAGTCAGATGACCTGGGCTCTAATCTTAACTTTGCTACTTGTGACCTTGGTCAAGTCATTTTACCTCTAGACTTCAGTTTTCTCATTTGTAATATGAGGATGTTTGGTTAGATGGTTCCTAAGGTGCCTTTCAGCTCTATGTCTTGGATCCTACCATGTATTAGGAGAAAAGTCCCAGTATCATTGAAGAACTGGGTGGGGGCATCACTTTGATGTGTATAGCTATGTGTATAGCTCTCTCTACTGGGCATATAGACTTGAAGTAGGGATTGAGATCCCACACCAGTCAGGAGTAGAGAAGAACTGTAACTAGGGTGATCAACTAGAGTTTTGGCCCAGGTATGTGGAAATTTATAGGATGCTGGAAACACTTGTAACCTTTCAGCAAGTAGGAATAATTTTGAGCTTAATACTTGGTAGCAAGAATAAATCAGTTAAACAGAAAGCTAAAGGACAGAATGCAAACCACATCACATGACTGTGTACCCCAGAAGAATTCTGCTCTGGCTTAGGTCAACCTAGCCCCAGTTCCTCCTTAAGCAGCAGCTTCTTGAGTTTGTCTCAGTAGATCTGCCCACAGGGGCTTAAGGTCTCCCCCCCCCCACCCAAGACTTACTTTCTCAAGTACACGTTCAGTCTCTCCACAGGATTTGTCTTTAAAAATTCATTGGAGGGCACTTGTCATGTTGTTTATCTCTGCCGTTTTGGGGTCTTTGCCTGGGGGACCAGAATTTTTTCATGATAGCTCTGTGTCAGAGTACAGTATAAATCCCCACAGACTGAATGTCTAAACTAAAAATCCTTAACTTGCAGTTTCCTGGTCTGTCAGCTCCCGCCTTTTCTGATTCTAATTCAGAAATTGCAGAAATGAAATGGATTAGATGCCCAGTCTTCAGATCTTTAAATACATTATTTCACACAACTGTGATGGCTTTCAATCTGCTTATTAATATCATGTACTTTAGAGCACAGAAGTGTAGCTCATTCTTCCACAAAACATTCTTTTCCGAGGGTGCTGTGTTCTCTCCCTCCTGATATTCTTTTCATTGTCCCATTCAAATGGCTTATCACATTCCTACCTCATTATAGTTCATCAGACTTAACGGTTCTGATGAGCTGTAGTAGGCAATGTAAGAATTTGCCACAAAGAGGATTTTGTCAGGTTTAACACAAATGGTGATGCCGGGTACCGGGGAGGGAAAGATATTAGGAATAAACAAGGCGGGCTGCTAGCAGAGCAATGAAGGAAACCTCCTGGGGCTGGGGGGAAGGAAGGGAGGGCTGAAATGTACCAGGCATCCTCAGCTCCCACTGGCACAGGACTGTATTGCAGAGTAGAGTCTTCTAGCCCCAGTCCAGTGAAAAGTAGTCAGGAACTTTGCAAAGGACAGCTCTCCTTTTCCCTGACAAAAGGGATGGACGAAGTGATTGCATCAGGGAACAGGAATTTTATTTTTAAAACCTGAAAGACAAACATCCCCCAGTGCTGCTATTGTTCACTGTACCATAAACAGCTTCCTCCTTGGAGGGCCTTTCACGGATGCTAAAGATCTGATCCAGTCAAAAATATTCTCCATGGTTGCTAGACTACAGAAGTTTCATGGTCTAATTAGACTAAGTAGTCAGGAGGCTGTTCTTGATTTCCAGGGTGAAATCCCTTCTCCCTTCAGCGACCATAGAGAGGTTATGCTTCACTGTTCATTATTCACCCTCCCCTCACTTTCTCAGCTTTGTAGTCAGTATCAGCAAACTGACCCCTGAGTCTTCTCTTCTGCACATACCCTGGCATCTCAGTACTGGGAAGGGTTCCCCCACTCCCCCCAGCTATCCAAGGGGCAACTAATGAGGGCCTGATTGAAATTAATGCCTGCCCTTGGTTGACTACAGGGATGAGTTTGGGGAGTACTTTCTGATGTCTTCCACTTTGCCTAATCCATAAGGCTGGCAAAAATCAACTGCTGGATTTCCTCAAGGGATACCAGAGATTGGCTGAGGGCAGTTTGCTTTCAAACAAGAAGTTTAATTAGTTCATTAAGAAACATTGCAAAGGGCTATGTTTCTCTTTTTCCAGAAACAGCGCGGGAAGACTCTCTACTCCAGAAGGGCACACTCTTAGAAGCTTTTGCACTGACTCTTCATTGCTCTACTGAAACTTGTCTGTCCCAGTGACCTCCACACCAGTGCAGACATTTTCATCCTTGTCCTCTTGTATATCTTCTATGGGGGATCTACCCTATGTGCTAGAGGCCTTCCTCTCTAGGTGTTTTACCATCCCATGGATACCAGTATAGTCCTTAGTTCTCTATCTCTTATTATTGATTCTTACTACACGGTGGGCTTACTTCCATTTTCTATACTTCCCAGACAGCTTTTACCCTTTGGTCACCCATTGGACACTGGGAGTGAACGCCGTCTGCACTGGTGTGGAGGTCACTAACAGTCTCCACTTTTGGATCTGCCTTCTTCCCAACCAAATCTAAATTCTGTCATTTTGCCTTTGTTTTCTTTCAGTGTGACTTAGAAAGAAAACAGAAAAGTACAAGGGTACTTTGGGGAGTGAGCCCCAAAGGCTGATATCCTATTGATCCCATAGGTTTAAACAATTTAAATTTGGCTATAACCAAATGGCATCCTAATTGCATGTTATATATTGGTTTCAGCTGCAGGTACACTGGGCAAGTATCTGTAAGACTGATAGAATATATTCTTTTTCTTTGGATAACAGTAAGATCAGCACACCTTTATACAGTACTTCATAATTTAGAAAATGAATAGGTTTAGAGAGGTGTGGCTTTTCTTTTTCTTCCATTTATATAATACTTTATAGTATTTAAGACACTTTTGATACATTTGAAAATTAGATTCCCACAAGACTGTTGAGGCCAATAAAGCTATTCAAATCTTTGTTTCACAGATGAAGAAACTGAGGCTGAAAGAGTAAAAAATGATCTGCCCAAAGTCACACAAGTAACAAGTAGAAAAGATCGAACTTGAATCCAGGTTTTTGGACTCCAAATCTCGAAGAGGAAACGCATATCCTGTTGTGGATAGCACTTACATTCATTCTGACTTCATGTTAAAATTCTTGGTACTTGGTATACGAGGGTCAACTTTGCTAACACAGAGCTGGGAAAGCAGGCCAGGTAGAGTCCCAGTAGCAGAATAAAGGCACCAGGCCTTGCATACCTCAGTAGTAAGAAGTTGGCTCTAGGAGCAGAGATCCTCCAACTTTTTTTTTTTAACAGGACTGCATTATTTTAAATTAGCAATGATAAATAATACTCTACCGTATCTGTCTTATAGCTCTCAACCATTATAGACATTGGAAAATAACAAGACGATACCCATACTTTTGCAGTTAAGTATCTCACCACAGGGTTTCTCTCTGGCTGATGGCTATGGAATTTATTGATTTTTAAGCTCAGAACATGAAAACCTTCTTACAACACAAACCAGAATGTAATAAATAGCTTTTGGGAACTATAAAAGTTCTTAGCTTCAAGGGGGAAAAAAAATTTTGCATGCACACACACACACACACACGTACACACACTGAAATAAAGATCTGTTGCTTTTTTGCATGTTGTATGAATTTTAATTTTTCATTCTACATATATCCTGTAAACAACATGTTTTTAGAGTTCAACATTTGGGAAAGCTGCAGAATTCCATTCAAGATTGCAGTATTAGTCATTTGGAGCAAAACGGTATTTTAGAAATGATTTCTCCCTCTCCCACTCTCCCAAAACTGAGCCATCCCATATTCTAAGCTTTCTTGTACAACATGCTTGTTGAGGTAGGAACTTAATAAATAATTAACACCCTAGTGTCATGAGTAAAATAAAGTTATTTCCCCAAGATGTCTAATTGATAATGGGCCCCTTAAAAACTTTGATCCCTGGGAGAATCTTGTACTATAAACAGAACGCCATGGTAGGGGAAAAAAAACAACAAATTGACAACCAGCTCCTGCTAATACATCCAAATGTGAGTTAACGAAGTCCTAAATTCTTTCTTGTCCCTTAGAGACCTGGGGCTAGAAGACTGGCGTAGTTTGTTTAATACATTGCTTTCTTTATACAAACTCTTGAGCTCTAGGCAGTAATAGGGTAAAGGCCAAGCCTGGTTCCCTGAGCTCAGGATGCTGTTGTTTGGCCTATTTCTGCTTTGTAGTCCTAGTTCTCATTCCAGGTAAAGCAAGAAGTCTCTCTTCTCTCCCCTGTTCCAACCTGTTCCTAGGATTTGAACTAGGTAACATGGACAGACAGCTCAAACCTTAAAGGAGAAGACAGCACAGAGTGAGGGTAACAAAGGGCTGGTCTTGAAGAGGCGCTGGGGAGCAGTGATCATGTTTATCGCTCCCTCTTGGCCTAGTGCTTTGAGAGATAGGAGAAAAGGAGCAACAAGCATTAGAATGGGCAGCCAGGGGTGCTATGTCTTCATAAGGGAGTCAAGTTTTCCTTAGCACCAGTAGAGGTAAATCAAGTGCTCAGAATTCCATTTGAATGATGAGTTTAACAATAGAGTGCAAGTTCTAGGGGCCACAATGGAATGGGGGGGCAAAAAGGACATAAACTGTGGAGAAGTAGGGCTTAAATGGTGGCTAGGGATGAGAGTATGGAGATAGGGAATAGAAGAAGGGATTTTTAATGCACAAGATGGCAACCCTGAATCACAAGGATGAGGGGAGCAGGGCCTGGGAATTTGCCCACCAGAGGATGAAGAAAGAACCTCTTAACTAGATCTCCTCCAGCATGTTGTGATGACTGGTAGTGGCATGAGGAGAGCAACTTTTGTGGGTGGTTAC
>CM053582.1:50879239-50934576 GCA_028627135.1 Pseudochirops cupreus | reverse complement strand
TGCTCTTTTCACTTAGCATCAATTTGTATAGGCCTCTCCAGGTAATTATGAAGTCCATCTCCTTCCCATTTCTTATAGCACAACAGTATTCCATTATATTCATATACCATAACTTGTTCAGCCATTCCCCAATTGATGGGCATCCCCTATATTTCCAGTTTTTTGCAACCACAAAGAGAGCTGCAATAAATATTTTTGTACATATGGGTCCTTTTCCCACTTCTGTGATCTCTTTGGGATATAACCCCAACAATGGTATTGCTGGGTCAAAGGGTGTGCAATTATTTATAGCCTTTTGGGCATAGTTCCAGATTGTTCTCCAGAATGGTTGTATCAGTTCACAACTCCATCAACAATTCTGTGTTGATTTCTATGTTGATGATTTGTGTTGAGTTCCCAGACCTTCTTGGTGAGTCTGAGTTGATTTCCCAGGCAGATAGTGAATTAATGATGGTGTCAGCAATGTGTATGAATATAATTGTGGCTCTGTTAAGCGTTCTCTTCCCTGAAACAGGAACTATGAAGGACTTGAGGTGGACTGGACACTGTGAGCTTCAGTGTGGAATGGGAACTGGACGAAGAACTGGACAAGGAGCTGGACAGGGAGCTGGGAGCTGCCTGCCTCTGAACCCAGGTGACAGTTGGAGCTGGGACCATGGAAGAGGAGCCATGGAAGCTGAGAGCCAGCCTCGAGTCAAGTTGAAAGAAGACTTTACTTGGATACTGTGTACTGACTGAGAAGATTATGATTTACTGTGACCTAGGGGTAGAGAACTTTGACTTTTGTACTTTGTGATTGAATTAAGGATTTTGTGATTGACTAAATGAATATACTTTGTTGAAAACTATGTGACCACTTTGATGAAAACTATGCTGCCATTTTAATGATAAGTTGTTGTGAATGCTGTATTTTGATTTTCTGGGATAAGCTGTAATATTATGAATGCTGTATCTTGATTTTCTGTGAATGTTTTGCTGTGATTTGTTCTTGAATAAATAGAGTGTTCACTATACTATGTAATCAGAACCTTGAAAGCTGTTCACACCAGCATTCTTCTGGAAAGCTGCTTGTCCCTGGCTTTAGAATAGGGTGCTAAAAGAGGGCTGGGAGCTACCCCTGCCTCCCGAAAGCTCAGCCCCATCAAAGTATCATGTTAGAGCCAGAAGGGGTTTTAGGGATCATCCAGTCCATCTCCCTGATTTTGCAGAGAAAGAAACTGAGGCCCCATAATGGAGAAGCCAGTGAATTGTTCAAAATCATAGAAAAAGATGTATTCAACTCTTATTGAAATTAAGACGGAGCTGCTGAGGTGGAGCCGAGTGGTGCCGAGATCTTCCAAGCCTGTTAAAGCTAAAGGGAGTCTTTGAGACCTCCTTGTCCTACCCCCTCATTTTACTAAGGAAAAAACAGAGACACAAAATTAGTGTCAAAGCAGAGACAAACATCCTGTTCTCCCAACTCCCTGTTCAGCATTATTTTAGCCAAATTGTCAAAATTTGGCTTCTCTGGCCCAGAACAAGCAGCTAAGCAGCTGGAGGGGGTCCTGAGCTCTTCTAGGTCCACTCTGACCTCAAGTTGAACCTCCCCATTTTTGGCAACTGGCGAAAATTTAAGGAGCTAGAGAGGGTAAAGCTTAGGAGATGGGACAACAGAATAAAGAATATAGCGAATGTGCCTGGAACGTAGAGAGCAAGAAGGAGAGTAATGTGCAATAAGCCTGAAAAGTTAGGCTGGAATCAGATCACAAAAGGTTTTGAATGCCAGACACAGAAATTTATTCTTTATTCTAGAGGCCATAAAGAGCTAAGAGAGTTTCATGAGTTAGAAAACAGTATCAAATGAGAATATTTACAAAGTGCTTAAAGACCTAGATGAATGCTTGCTGTTGTTATTATGATGACGATGTGGTTTGGCTTCTGGTTAGGAATATAATTTTGGCAGATTTGTGAAAGAAGGATTGGAGAGGAGAGAGATTGGAGGCAGAAAGACCAATTAGGAGGTCATTGCAATGGTCATTGCTATAAGGGTTTGAGCTAGGCTGGTGACTGTGTGAGTACAGAGAAAGGGGCAGTTGGGAGAGATGTAGTGGTACAATGGACAGGGCTTAGAAACTAACAATGATGAGAGTTAGCATTTATATAGTGTTTTAAGTTTTGTGAAGAGGTTTATAAATATTATCTCATTTTATTCTCAGAGCAACTCTGAAAGGTAATGTTATTATGACCTCTATTTTACAGATGAGGAAACTAATGCAGAGGTGAAGTGACTTGCCCAGGGTCACATAGCTAGTAAGAGTCTGAGACCAGATTTGAACTCCAGGACCAGTGTTCTACCCACTGTCCTGACCGGATATGGGCTGTTAAGGAAAGAGTAGAGGAATTTAGGACAACCCTAAGGATGTCAACTTGAATAACTGGGTTGATTGTGGTGATCTCAAGAGAAACAAAAAAGTTAGAAGGGATCATAAAATCATAGGTTCAGAACTGGAAGAAAGGGGCAAGAGAGATCATCTAATACAGCTATCACTTTACATCTAAGGAAATTGAGGAGGGAGAGACAGAAAGATATTAATGGAGTAGTCTGTTGGAGGGAGGAGAACAAGGCCATTTACAAGTACTTAGGGCCATTATCAGAAGTTGGAAGAAAAGCTTCTGTATTAATGAAGAAATGAAAGAATTTTTGAGTACTTCCTATAAGCAATGCCCCACACTAAGGCCTGAGGACAGGAATAGAAAAGCCAGCTAGGTAGGCCTCTCTCCGGGAGCTCATTTTTTAACAGAGGAGACAACACCTAATAGATGCCAACCAGGGTTTGGGGGAGGATTCGAGGGAGCTCTCCATGAATGGTCCACATTTCTTTGGTGAAACATGAGGTAAGGTCTTCTGCTGAGAGGCCTAAGGAGAGAGCGTAACAGGAAGTAGACTGGGGGGGGGGGGGCATTTACCTTCTTGCTGAGAGGGCCTGCTTGGGGTGAGATAATCACTTTGTAATTGCCCCTGCCAAGCTGCTAGGCCTTCCTGCCATTCTGCCATGCTGGTCCCTCTGGGAAGCCCCCAGGTCTTGGGAAGTAGGAGGGGCAGGCACAGCTGGGGGTGAGGGAGCTGGGGTGGCTAGTTGGCAGCAGTGTCTGGGGAGGCACTGGCAGGCCTCACTCTGGCCTCAGTCTCTCAGCAAAGAGAAAGTGGAGGTTGGCGGACACTGAGGGCCTGGAGGCTTGGGGTATGCTCAGAATGGGAACTCCCTGATGGCAGAGACTTTGGCTTTTGGTTTTCTGTCTTTGCATCCCAGTGCCTAGCACAGGACCTGACACACAGTTGGTGCTCAAGAAATGCCTGCTGACATCTGGATTTATGCTAGAATAGTCTCTGAGGTACCATAGCATATGGCCAAGCATACACCCCAAGGAGAGCAAACACACACAAATGCTTAGAGCAGCATTTCTCTTTTTGTGGAAAGCAAAAAAAAAAA
Source organism: Pseudochirops cupreus (assembly GCA_028627135.1). Taxonomy (NCBI): domain Eukaryota; kingdom Metazoa; phylum Chordata; class Mammalia; order Diprotodontia; family Pseudocheiridae; genus Pseudochirops; species Pseudochirops cupreus. The sequence continues at coordinate 50,931,106 of CM053582.1, read as the reverse complement.
AAAACCAGAAAGAGAGTGGATGCCCATCTGCTGGAAACTGAGAAGAATATGATCGTAGTGAAATGTTGTTGGATATAAGACAGAAGCAAATATAGAAAATGCAGGGAAATTTGGAGGAACTTTTATGAACTGATGCAGGGCAAAGTGAGTAGAACCAGGACTACGATTTATAGAATGCTCATAATCATGTAAAGGAAAACAGCATTGAAAGGGACTGGTGATGGTGAAGCCTGCTACTTTCCCACCCCACAGGGTCTAAAAGTAATGGACTATGAAGAATATGGTCAGCAGACATGGCCTATGTGTTCACTGGAGTTGGGGGAAGGGGTGCTAGTGGAAAGTGACAGGTTTATTTTTAATAGTATCAATAAAATATACAAGTATAGATGTAAAATAAATACCTGTTGCTCTGTATTGCATTGAATTAAATGGGCTTGAGTGTGAGACTCCTTTGGTGGGGATTTGCTAGTGTTCTGATACCCTGAAGCTCAAAACTTTTGATGCAGGAATGTGAGGCAGTGCCCCAAGTTTCATCTCCAACACTTGGCTTAGCACCTGGCACACAGTAGGAACCTAAATGCTCACCGAATTGGATAGTTTGGTTAGTGGAGAGACAGAAACAAGTTGCAAAATTACCTTCTAAGGCCAAAGGGGAAGGCAGCATAGCAAAATGACATTTAGAAAGCCAGTAGAGAGACTTTAAACAGCCATCTCATTTGTCAGAAAGATAGTATTACATGTAATTTTTTTCCTATCTCTTTTCACTGGTTAGAAATGCTGAAAATTTAAGCAATACAGAATCTTTAGGCACAAAATGACTCTATGACTCTGTAGGCCACAGAAATTTTATGGAAATAAAGCTTAGAATGGGAAAATTCTTCATACTTCTCTGAATCGAGTTTCTCGTGTTTGGTATGGATTTTGACATTTGCCCTTCCTTCCTCCTCTCCTCCCCCCCCCCCACCCCGTTCCCCCTATGACACTGGTAGAGTACACCCCAGCAACTTAAAGAAAAAAATATCTTTCAGGTGCTTGCTCTCAGTGCATCTGTGAGGGAAGGTAAGCACACCAGTAGCCTTCAGGAAGCCATAATTGTTTTCAGGAAATATCAAATGGACTCCAAGACCATTTTTATCTTTTCCCAAAAGACTAGGAGGCTTCTCTCTGTGTTCCCCAAAGCTAGGAGAATCAAATGCTGAAACAACTGAAACTAGGCCATGGACCATCGCATGGGAGCTGGCTGTAATCTGCTTCAGATCCAGGCACGTGATAAACATGAGTCCAGTGTTTAGGGATCAGGAAAGCAACAGCTTCCCTGTCCCATATTGTGTCCAAATTTCCACAAGATCTAGCTAAATAGTGAAGCAGCTAGAGAGATGGGCCTGGAGTCAGGAATGTGAGTTCAAATTCAGCCTCAGATACTTAATAGCTGTGTGATCCAAAGCCAGTCACTTCACCTCTGTCTGCCTCAGTTTCCACCTTTGTAAGATGGGGATAATAGTGCTTACTTCCCAGGGTTGTTGTAAGGATCAAATGAAATAACCTTTGTGAAATGCTTTGCAAACCTCCAAACTCTGTATCAGTGTTGTTGTTGTTATAGAGGCCTGCTTATCAGGAGAAGTTGTGTTCTATTTTGGAAACAAACAATGGTGATGATGATAACTGACATTACACACGGCTTTAAAGTTTGCTCTTTGTTTTATGTGTTTCTTATGTTAGCTTCATGATGACCCTATAAATTAGGTGCTACTATTGTTATTACCATTTTATAGATAAGAGAAACAGGCTCAGAGAGTTTGAGATTTGCCTAAGATCACACAGCTAGCAAGCTTCTGAAGCAGAGCTTGAGGACTCGAAAACAGGTCTTCTTGATGTGACAGCAAATGGAAGCAGGGCACTCCTTCTCTGATAATCACACCACACATTTGTTGTTTGACCCATTAGACTTTAAAGGGTATTTCAACATCCATCTCTATTTGATTCTTTAAAAAAAATTCTATCCTAGCTTTACTGAAGTATTATTTTCACATTGCATTTATTCCCAAATAGAATTCTCCTACCTTGTGAGCCATCTCTTGGAACAAAGATTTAAACAAACAAATCAGTTCAGCAAAAGTGACCAATGTCAAGCTAGGGGGTGCCACAGTGCAGAGAGCCATGGGCCTGGAACTTGGCCATTGAAGTTGGAATACAGCCTCAGATACTTACTAGCTGTGGGAACCTGCTAAAGGCACTTCCCCGCTGTCTGTCTCGGTTTCCCTAACTGTAAACTAGGGATAATAATAGCACCTAGTTCCCATGTTGTTGTAAGGATTGGTAAAGCACTTTGTACAGTGCCTGGTATGTAATAATTACTACATAAATGGTAGCTGTTACTGTCATCATTGTCATTATGTCTGACAGTATATGCAATATTCTATACCCATAGTCTGCCCCGTCTTAAATGAAGGTGGATGGAGTTCATAATTATCTCAATGCTTGACAACCCGTTCCCCATGAACAGTGGCAGGCAGAAGCATTGTTATCCCTACCTCTCATGGCAAAAAGCATCCCATTCTCTCTGTCTCTTTCCGTCTCCCCCTCCCCCCATTTACTTAGAATCAGCACACACCACCAACACTGTATTGACCACTGAAGAAAAAGATTCTAGAGTAGAGAAAATACTACCTTTTTAACATAGTCAGTATTGCGTAGTCCAGGGGTGGGGAACCTGTCACTTTGAGTCCACATGTGGCCTTCTAGGTCAAGTGCGGCCCTTTGACTAAATGCAAACTTCAAAGAACAAATCTCCTTCTCCAGAAGAAGGGAAGGGGAGAGATAGAGACAGAGAGATTAGAGAAAAGAAGAACAGTAGGGACAAGAGGAAGAAGAAAGACAAGATAAGAAGAGCATTGTCCTCTGTTCTTTGCCCAACAGGAAAAGGAAGAATGGAGCAAGCAATGAGGGTGCTCAGAAGATCCATGTCTTTAAACCCCTATTACCTACTTTTAGTCCCATGGGTCATATGTTCTTGTTCATGCTTCTCCTTACTATGTCTGCTGCTCAGTTAAGAAGGCTGAAGAGTCAAAATCATATCTTCTGAATACTAAGGTCTGAGGGCCCATTCTGAAGGCCAGTAGCTGTCTCCCCATATCCTCTTTGAATCAAGGGAGGCCTGTCTTGTTAACAACAGAAAATTGTCTGGTTGAGCCAGTCATGTGACTTGTTGGGGATTAGCTCCTGTTCTGCCTGGAAACAAAGGAGAAAAGAGTGAATTCATGTTCTTTCCCCATTCCAAATGGACAGAAATTGTCAGTTTTTGAAGAGAAGAATGGTATGGTCATCCCAATGCTTCAGGCATATCACTTTGGCAGCCCTGTAGAGGACTAATTGGAATGGGGAGACTAGAGGCAGAAGGACCAGTTAGAAGGTTAGTCCAAGTGAGAGACAACATGGGCCTGAACTAGGGTGGTGGCTTTGTGAGTGGAGAGAAGGAGTGGAGGTAGGAAATACTGTTCAGGTAGAATCATCAAGACTTATAATTGACTCAGTATGGAGGGGTGCTTCCTGGTGGGGTTAAGGGAGAACCAGTATAATTGAGTTTTATTTAAATTCTTATCAGGTCAGAAGTGACTAGAGTAAATGGATCATGACATTATTGCATTCCCTCAAACAGTCCTGTTGGCCCATAGTTAAATACCCTGGTCTGATATAGCCTTCAGATCCTCCTCTGGTGGGAGAGTAAAGAAGGAGATTTTGTGGAGTGCATCCCCTGTTTGACAACATGTAAAATGGAAGTACCAAGTAGCAGTTCATAGAGTAATCTCCCCAGGGCTAAGAATTCTGTCAAAATTCCCTAAAGAACACTCAGAAATGAGGTCCTGACCCTGTTGGTGCCTGTGACAGCATACAATCCTTGCCCTGCTAGGACCCTGTGAGAACAGAAGAATCAATTCTTATATGTCCCCTTTAAAATATGTTCATGTTTTTTTTTCTTTGTGTATACCTGCCATGCTAATATACATGCGCACACACACATGCCCTGCAGCTTTAAATGATGGATTCCTTTTTATAAAGCCATTACATATATCATTGCCCTTTCTCATAAGTGTAGGCCCTCCAGGTCAGCACGGAGGTACATTTCAGGGAAATTTGTATTATTCCATTTCTTCTGATATTTGTTTTGTGGGTAAACAAGGTTTTCTCACCTCTAGGGTTGTCATTTCAGGTCTCTTGGAATGTCACTTAATTTTCCAAGGAAATCATGAAAATAAAGAAAAATCATATCAGAATTCAGAGCAATCTCTGATCAAAACTTTACCCAGTAGTAGTTGTTTTCTAACTTCTCTTCCAACTCTATATCCTTTGGCCTGTGATTACCCCTCTTCCTACTGGCCAAGTGGAAGATAGCATCCCCATGTTCTGAACAGAGAAAATGAGTCCTCTACAATTCTCCACCCATAACACGGATTCAACTGATCAACTGAGCCATTCAAAGTTGTCTCTGTACCATAGGTGCATGTATCATATCTGGGGTCCAGGATACTACTTTGCAAGTATAATTGGAGTGTGGCTACTTTTTACGTACCTGTAATGTCTGGGCAACTCAAAGATATGGAAAGGAAGTAGGCTTGTGATCTTAGTCATATAGAGAATCCTCACATGAGGAAACTCCTTCTACTACAGCAGTTTGGCGCCTTTTCATCATCTTTGAGTATTAGAGAATTGTCTAGAGCATTGAGAGTTTAAGTAACTTACTCAGGGTCACACTGCTTGTAGGTATCACAGGCAGGGCTTAAACTTAAGTCTTCTTAGTTCTGAGGCCAGCCTTCTAACCACTTGGCCACACTGACTCTCATAACAAAAGGAGTTTGAGCCAGATAAACAGCTTCTAAAGATACCAAATAGAAATTCTCTCCTGTTACTGTGGAGAGAAGAGCCAACAGAGAATGTTTTTTTAAAAAGAGTTGTTTTTCTTTTCTTCCCCAGGGAGAAGACAGACTGAGATTTCCACACCATTATAACACAACATCAGCTCTTCCTTGTAACCATGTAGTGGAGCCCATTGATTTCATTACAGTGTCCTCTGACAGGACATGGGCACAAAGAAGAAAGAGAGAACGTACTTTACTGCCACGAGCCTGAGAATTCCTTGACCCAAGACAAAGAGGGTCCAAGAGATGGTATCTTGGCTTCTGTGAGTAGAGCCCCCCATTCATAGTCAGCTCACAGAGAAAGGTCAAGAAAGGTAGGGAAGTTACAGTCTGTACCTGTCACCTCACAATCAGAATGTTCCCTTTGGCAGGCAGATAAGGTCATACTATTTGTATTACATGATTTGAGATGGGGGCATTAGACAACTTCATTGTACTGACAAAATTAAGGTAAAGTCACTTGAAATTTTTTAATGCTACAGAAAGTCTGTTTCCCAGTTTATTTCAGTAAATGGGATAGCTGGCATGTTATCAGCACAGGACAGTTCCTATAGCCCAGAAAATGGCCCCATGATAGAACGAGGGCCTGGGTATTAATCCTGGGCTGGAGAAGTGGGGAGCATGCTGCTCAATGGAAAGAATGTTGGAATCAGAGTCAGAAGGCCAACATTCAAATCCTTGCTCTTTAAAATTTGAACCTTTCTAGGCCTCAGTTCTTCATCTCTAAGGTCTCTTCTATTTTTAGATCAGTGACCTAGGACTTTTGCCCTATGTACGTAGATGACAAGGTGGGTATCCTCCTTATCAGAGGGCTCCTTTCAGGTGGAAACACTTTGTCAGGGCCTTAACTTATGGACAAAGCAGAACTCCTCAGGCCCTTCTCCCTGACTATGTACTCAGGTCTCATAGTGCTTGTGGATGCAATCTCATTTTGAAGGAGGAGGAAAACTTTGTACCAATCTGGGCTTTTTCTGACCTTCATCCAATAACATAGAAAACTACTATATAGTTTCTCAGGATGAACAACTGTTCAAATTGGACTGGCTTTTTCTCCTGTTGTATCCCATAACACATTAGCATTAGATATGGCCTGTGGGGAGAAAAGAAGAAGGGAACATTGAAATGGGATACCTTTGGGCTCTGCTGTATCTTTCTAGGTTTGTACAGAAAGGCTGGAAGATAAAAGAGCTGTCGTGGTAGGTTTCAATTCACGGGGCACCTGTAGCAGGAGCACATTCCCTATCCTCGCAAGCATTTTTTGGTTGTTTCATGGTTCGTGAGACAAGAAAAACTATGGGCTAGTTCATTACAGATTTTTTCACTATTTCACTTTTCTTATTGTTCCTCTCCCTCCTCGCCCCTGTCCCCGTCTTTGGCCATTTTCATTCTTGTGTCCGCCCACTGTGGCATCCCATCTCCAGCTGCATTCACATGGGAATGGCTGGCTTATAAATTTAGATGACTAGTGCTAGGTGGGAACGTGAGCGGTTTCTCAGGCGTGTGGCCTCCACTCAAAGCAGTAAGAGGTTTAGTGCTTATCTGGAGCTGCCTGGAACATACTGAAGCATCTTTGGCTTGACTGAATCCATCAGGCTGGAAATCCCTGAAGATCAAACTTTGCTGTACATTTACAATTCTTTGGGCCTTAGCCAAGCTGGGACTGCAGCTCTCTTGTGGGAGAGAAGCACTTCCACTTCCACTGTTCCCTAAAGTCAAGTAGTGAGAAACGTTTAAAAACAATGGTCAGAGTATCACAGATTTCGAGCTGAAGGGGGACCTTGGAGTCCATCAAGTCCATCCCTTCCCTCGTTTGGTAGATGAGGACACTGAGGTAGAGAGAGGTTGGCTGACTTGCCTGGAAATACCTGAGGTAGCATCAGACTCCAAGCCCAGTGCCCTACCCATTGGGTCCCACCCATACACCCTGCAGTAGCATAGCACAGGAGCAAGAAGACTGGTCCAAAGCCTCTATGAGACTTAAGCAAATCATTTAGGATCAGAAGCTCTTCAAGTCAGAAGGAATCCTAGCAGTCTGATGTCAACAGTTCCTGACCAAATTGAGAGCATCACACTTCCCTCTTCCCATTCGTGCATGTTGGTGATGATTTCAGACTCACCCTGGCCTCCTCTCCCCTACCTCACCCCCCAATCAGTTGTTAAGTTCTGTGGCTTCTACCTCCACACATCTGCTCTCTGGCCCTCCTCTTCACTCACAGAGACCATCCTAGTTCAGGCCTGTATCATGTCTCAGCTTAAGTATTGCAAGAGTCTCCTAAATGATTTTCCTCCTTCCTCTAATCTGTCCTTACTCCCATTCATCCTCTTTTCTGGGCGGGGGAAGGAAACAGGGTTAAATGACTTGCTCAGGGTCACACAGCTAATGAGTATCTGTGGCTGAATTCTAACTCAGGTCCATCTGACTCCAGGGCAGGTATTCTAGGCACTTCTCTACCTAGCTGCCCCCTCTTTTTTTTCTTATAAGCAACAAAAATTTATTGTCTTCTTCATATTGTGAAGAAATGTCCATAAAAGCCTGGGAGCTATTCTCCAAAACTCTAGTAATAATAGCTAAAATTTAGATCATGCTTTAAGGTTTGTCTAGCACTTTTCATCTATTATTTCATTTAATCCTCATACTCCTGATGTAGATGTTCTAGAAATCTCACCATTTCACAGATGAGCAAAGTAAGGCTCACAGAAGTTAAGCATAGCTCCATTCCAAAGTCAAGCATGTAACTGACCATGTCACTCCCTGGCTCCAAAAGCTTCTGTGGCTCCCTCCAGCTTCTAGGATCATATTAAAACTCCCCTGGCTGCCATTTAATACCTGCCACAATTTCTCTCCAGCCCACCTGTCCAAATTGATTTAGCTGTCCATTTAAGCCAAACTAGGACACTTGCAGTTCTCTGCTCTTGTCCCATCTGTCCTACCTCCAAAAATTCCTAGAGGGCATCCCAAATACCACCAACATACTCTTCCCTCCATATCTCTGCCTCCTTTCTTCAAGGCCCAGCTCAGGGGCTGCCGCCTCCACAAAGCCTTTCTTGATTGTCCCATATGATAGAATGCTGCTCTCCTCATGTTTCATACAACATGCTATCTAGCTCCCTGCTTTGCCCCTTCCACATCCTGCCTTACATCACAGTTTCCAGGTGCTTCTTGTGTGCCTCCTCCCTGTCTTGGGTGCAAGGACCAGTGTTGGTGTTGTTTCTATCGCATAGATACTTAGTAAATGTTGAAGTGAATTTGATCTGATTTATCTGCTGGATTAGTCTCTCATGTGTGTCCATGTGTGGAAGACAATGAGCTGGTCCTGGAAGTAAACACCAGCAGGATCTCGGATTAGTGAGCTCCAGGAACTCCCAAACTGAAACATCTGTTCCATTGTCCTAGACTTTGGGGAACTTTTGAGATTCTGCTCCTGCCATCCAGTATGTCTACAATCCGTCCCAGCTTTGTATCACGTGCACATCTGTTAAGCATATATCCTCCTCTCTGTATCGATTAACAGGCCAGGGCTGCAGCAGTGTCACAATGGGTGTGGAGGCCTTGGCTTCAGGAAGGGTTGGGTTCAAATCTCCTTCAGTTATTTACTAGCTGTGTGGCCTTGGGAAAGTTGCTTCCCTTTTCTGAAGCATAGAAAATGGGTTAACACCTGTGACCTATCTCCCAGGGTTGTTGAGCTCAAATGAGCCAATGTATTTCTAAAGTGATTTGTAAACTTTCAATGGCTATAAATGTATCTATTACTATTATTACAGTATTAAAAGTTCCCATCCAGGGAGAGGCAGTATAGCATACAGTAGCTAGGGCACTTCAAAGAACTTGGGTTCAAATTTTAACTCAGATACTAGCTGTGTGAGCCAGGACAAGGCACTGAACTTGACACTATGTCTACCTTTCCTTATCTGGAAAACAAGAGGGTTGGATCTAAAGGCCATTAAGGTTTCTTCTAACTCCTATATCTATGATTCTAGGTTGACACTGGTCTATTATCTATTAACACTCTTGTGATGTACAATCATTTAATAAGTGACAAATCCATCCGTGTTATCCAGTGCACATACTTTTATCTTGTCTACCAAGCCATCATAAGAGGCTTTGTCTAAGATCCACATATTATGTGAGTAGATTTATGGCATTTCCCAGATCTATCTGTCTAGCAACCCTGCCAAGAAAGGAAATTAGTTAATTTCATATGACTTTCTCTTAGTAAACCCTCGAGGTCATCATTGTGATTTCCAAGTATTCACCAACAATTCGTTTCCCAACCTAGCCCACAATTCTTACCAGTTGCTAACAAAGTGGTTTTTGCATTTTTGACAACTAGGACCCCATTTATACATATTCTGCCTTTTTGTACCTTTCCCATTCTCCATGGTTCCTCAAAGATTTCCAGTAGTGCATTCAATCATCTCCTCTACAAATTTTCTTAGGCCCCTTGGAATGTAAGCTTTCTGGGCCAACAGACTTCAGCTACACAATCTCCTACTACCTTTTACCTCTCTTGATACCTTTTGCTTTTACAGTAGTCAGTTCTGGAAATACTCTCTTCTCTCCCCCCCTCTCCAAACTGAACCCTCCTTCATAACAAAGAACAACACTTGAGTTATAAACACTAGACACAGTGATTGTGTCTGACAATGTATTCAGCATTCTCCACTAGTAGACCCCACTTCTCTGAGGAGAGGAGGGAGGGAGGGATGTTTCATTCTTTTTTCTGCTAAACTATTTTCATTTTAATTATCTTTAAATCATGCTTATTCTTCCCTCTCCAGGCCAAAGATGATGTTATTTTTCAAAGTGTAGACATCATGAACCTTCTGCCCTAGTCAGGCTTTTTCCTTCGTGGTCCACACATACCTTACACTTAGCATTTACACTTTAGTGGCAAGGGCTTGTAGAAGAATTAGTAAGCCAGGCAGGGACTCAGAGAGGCAAGCTAGGCCCCCAGTTCTTAGAAATAAGGAATGAGATCCCCCATTAGACTATGAGAGCAGGGATTACTTTTTTCCCCGTCTTTGTATGAGTGTTTAGCACAGTTCCTCCTAATAAATGCCAGCTGATTGACTGAAAGGCCAGGCTTGGTCCAGAAGTAAGACTGATGATGCTGAGACATTTTTGTTGTGCAGTCATGTCCGACTCCTTGTGACCGCATTTTGGGTTTTCTTGGAAAAGATAAAATGGTTTGACATTTCTTTCCTCTAGCTCATTTTGCAGATGAGGAAACTGAGGGAAACACGGTTGAGTGACTTGCCCAGGGTCACAAAGCTAGTATCTGAATCTGAATTTGAACTCAGGTATTCCTGATTCGAGTCCTGAAGTGTATCCACTGCGCCACCTAGCTGTCTCTGCTGAGCCATAGCGGTTAGGGATCTGTGGAGCTGAGGCTGCAGCTGGCTCCTTATAAACTGTGGCATATCAGCCAGAAGGATATAGCAGCAGGAAGCCAGGCTTATCTTCCTTTTCTTTATCTTTTAAAATACAAAAATATTTTTGGTTCATTTATCAAGCAGACTGTGACTGCCTTTGAAGCATTTTCCTTGTTTCCTGAATAGGTGTGAAATTAAGGATTGAAAAGAGGTCACTTCAAGACCAGGCACGTGGGAAGTTTAAGGAAACTATCTTTATTTACTATCTGTCCCTGCCCTCCAGAATTCCCATAAAACAAAATTGTGGGTCCCTCTCTCTCATATTTTCTCTTCCTGTTCCAAGGACTAAGAACCCTAAGCTCTATCCCACAATTATTTGCCCTTTGGTATGACCTACCCTCATTTACCTGTGTATATGGCTATAGAGTGACAGTACCAAGTTAATTGACTTGAGAATATCTATTTCCACTTATTAGGAGCACTGCAATCTGATTAGAAAGGTAAACATAGCTTCACTTAGCTAAAATGTCAGGAGAGGTATGTATGAAGCTTCCAAATTTCCCCTGAGCTGAAAAGTGCCCAAATGGCCAAAGGGGACCAAGTAAGTGGATGACTGCATCCTTTTGTTCTACCTAATTTTTGCTGCAAATGTCATTTCCCTACGTTCTAGTAACTAGCATTTAATCTGTAGGCTATTCCTTGCATAGAAGGCCTCCTGGGCCAGATGTTTTAAAAAGCTTTTGTGGAGCTCCATGACACATCTATTGGTCTTTATTTCAGCTTTATTCATGTTTGGTGTTTCTCTTTTTGCAATTTCAAGCAGGTCTAGCTTGACAAACTTCCAGTATGGCCCAGCAACAAACTGTTTATCTGGGAGCTGCAATCTCACTGAAAGACCATCTACTAGGATATACAGGAGTTGGGATCAGTGTTGATGGAAGAGGCACTCACATCAAGGAAATTTGAGACCCTTGAAATTGTAAAGTACAGTTGTTGTTATCATTACTCTAGAATTAAAATCCTTTCCACCAACTCCTACAAGCCCTTACTCAAAAGTTACCAATTTCAGAAGACCCCCCCCTTAAATAATTACACTGAACTAACCAATTCTTTACTCTGTCCCATCCCCCGATGCCAACATCTATGTAATAATTTTCCACTATATCAAATCATAGAACCATGAGATGTTGGAAGCAATATGGGAAAGTGGAAAAAAGAGCACTGAACTTGGGAGTTGGAGGGCCTGAGTTCAAGTTCTGACTGACACTGAAAACCTGTGTGAGTCTCCTTTAGTTTGCCTATCTCTAAAATGGCAATAATATTTACATACAGCAGGTGACTATGAAGACATAAATTCCAAAGCATTGAATAAATGCCATCTGTCCTTATTGTTGGAGCAGGAAAAGCCTGTAGAGAACCCCTATTCCAGCCTCTTCTACGGATATGTTACCTTGTGTTGCTTTTATGACCTTCCATACATGCAGGTTCAAAGCACAGTTTCATTTACAAGGGTCTCTGGGGAAATGAGCACCTTGAAATACTTCCTGAATGACTTTCCTCATATAACAAATGATTCAATGAGAAAAGTATTTGGGGGGGGCAATAATCACCTCATCCTTTCAGCAATTCATGATATTCTTGATTTTAGTACTGAAAATACTTTTCAAGTAAATGTGTAAATATTCTGATTTATATAGGTGGTTAAACTGAGGCACAGAAGGGGTCATAGAATTCTAGGATTCAGAGCTGGGGGGAGGTCAAAAGTCATCTCATCTAAGCCCCTCACTTTACAGTTGAGGAAATAGGCCTGCAGAAGAGAAGTAATTATCCCAATGTCTTCCCACACTCTGTAGCAGAGTAGGCATTCACTAAACCAGAGTTTCAAGGCTTAACGAAACCCTGGAGAGCATCTAGTCTTAGCCATACCTGAGTGGGAATCTCCTCCATAACATAATGGAAGAGGCCATCTAGTCATTGCTTGAAGAGGTCAGGTTTATGGGAAACCTGCTACCTTCCAAGTCACCCCAGTTCCCCTTTTGGACGACTCTAATTGTTAGGAAGTGTGTCCCAACATGGAGTGTAAATGTGCTTCAGAACAACCTCCAACCAACACTCTTTTGCCCTTTTCGGCCAAGAAGATCATGTTTAATTCCATATGTATAGAGAGATATTCTATAATATATCTATATATACATATAATTCCATACATACTCCATACGGACACACACATTCACATACACATACAATATATGTATATCTATATGTATACATGGAGGAAAATGTTTTATATATATATATATATATATATATATATATATATATATATATATCTCCTTTTGACACGTTATATGATATAGTTACTTTCTCTTCTATATACTTTTAAATTGCACAGCTATCAGGTGACACCCGCCTGCCTCAGTCTTCTTTTCTCCAGGCAGAACTTTCCCAGAAGTCACAAAAAAGAAGAAACAAATAAATAAAAAAACCCAAAAACCAAAAAAGAGCAAATCATATGCTTCAATCTACATTCTGACTCTCTATTTCTTTTTCTGGATGTGGCTAGCATTTTCCATCATGAGTCTTTTGGAATTCTTAGATCACTGTATTGCTGAGAGCTAAATCCATCACAGGTGGTCATCGCACAGTGTTGCTGTTACTGTGTACAATATTCTCCTGGTTCTTCTCACTTCATTCAGCATCAGTTCATGTAAGTCTTTCCAGGTTTTTCTGGAGTCGGCCTGCTCATCATTTCTTATGGAGCAATAGTATTCTGTTACAGCTTACAGTCATATACCACAACTTGTTCAGCTATTCTCCAATTGATGGGTATTTCCTCAATTCCTAATTCTTGGCTACCACAAAAAGAGCTATGGCCCCTCTTTCTGAGTTTGACACCACTGCACTAAACCACACTTCTTCTTCATATACAGAAAGAACTTCAGGGTTAAAAGGGGCCTCAGAATTCATCTAATAATAACTAATGTTTCTAGAGTGCTTTGACACATGCAAACCCCTTGAGAGACTTCTATTTTGCCACAGTAGCAACCATTTTGAGGTAGTTATGGCATTTGTAGGCTCATATGTTTATATTTTTGAATGACTGGCACTTTTGGTATATGTGCTTAGTGGTGGGATCACTTATTTAAAGAGTATAGACATTTTAGTAACTGTAAGTACAACTACAAATTGCTTTCTAGAATAATTGTACCAGTGGCTCATAAATTTAGAGCTGAAGGATCATCTAACTCAATACCTTGTTTGACAAAGTACACAGAGGGAGAGTGACAGAGCTGGGATTCTTCTAAGTCTGTACTGCCCTACAACTGAGGAGGGGTCAACATAGCCCAAATGTGTCTGATTGGCTTTCTCCAATATCACCACTGTCAAAAGCTTGTATCAGAATGACTTTGTCATCATTCTTTTCATTTAACTCTTTTCACCACCACCTCTCCCAGACCATTTTTCTAGCTGGCTAGCTGTGTGGACCAGAGACCTTGCCTTAGAGATTTTAACCTCATCTCTGCACCTTCTGCGCCCTGAAGTCCCATTTGCCTGACTGATGACTGCCTTACCTGGGCCACCATTTTAGTCAGGCCCAGCCATGCTTTACTTCCCTCCCTACTCCCCAGTCATCTTTCCAATAGCCTTACCAGCCACCTTACCATCCTCCATCTCCCCATTACCTCCCTGCCCTCCTCTTCTAGAACCATGATCAAACCAATCCTGCTATTGTTCCTTGAAGAGATGTCAACCTTATGGTCCCACTCATCATCCATGTTACTTTCCCCACCAAATAGCATTCCCCCCCATGGCCATTACTCTCTTGTGTATTGTCTCCCCTTATTAGAATGTGAGTTCCTTGAAAGCAGTTCTATTTGCTATTTTATTTGTATCCCCAGTTTAGCGTAGTGCTTGGCACATAGTGAGCCCTTAAGAAATGCTTTTTCTTTTGTTCACTCATTCATTCACTACCAAATGGCTGAAACAAAAAGTGACAATCTCCTCTTTCCAAAGATCTTTATACATTTCCTCCTTAGTTCTCCTCAGTTCTTACCTTTCTGTGGCCTTCTCCAAGCGTCCTGATCTGTATCTTGCCCCTGAACCCAGATGGCTCCATAGGAGAAAGTGAGGCTGATGACTTTGCACAGGCCTCCCTCACTTAAATCCAATTCACTTGCATGTCATGGCATCACCTCCCTGATGTCATGGTCCTCTTCAAGAACAAAGCACATACAACAAAAACAACAAGAACAGCAACAACCACCTTGGTCTCCATCTTGAGGCTTTTGTAGCCCAAAGGCTTTGCTGCACTAGGAGACAGTAAATGTTTTGATTTAGTCATCTGAATTTAGAGGGTCTGATTTCCAAGGTTTCTTGCAATGTATCCATTTGCAGTTCTCTTGGGGCCATTCCTCTCATACCCGGGCCTTAGGAATGACTCAAAGCTTCCAAAGATTTAAGGGGGCTTCAGTCAGCCCTAAGACAGTCTCCATTTTTCTAAGGAACCTCAAGTACAGGAAGGTGTAGTTTGCAATTTCCTTAACAAATACTGGCAGACAGATGGCTAGCCTAATTGTTTCTGGTGCAAAAGCAGACATTGTTAAAAATACGATAAGAACCAGATAAAGCTGCAGGAAGTTTCTTAGCTTTGTCTCCAGAGAATCAGTGCTAATAAGTCAAATTAGTCATTTTTATTTAGGAGATATAAAAAGGCATATGGCTTCACGCTCTACCAGCTGCCATAAAATTGGGGAGAGAAGTGTTGCTTCCAAAGCTTCTAGGGGGACTGTTTGTAGAAGGATTTTAACCTTTAGAGCCTACAAAACCAGTTGGCTTTCTTTCCTTTGTAAACGATTTTTTAGCCTTAATTCTCTGTAATAACAGCAGTTTGGAAGGAAGGAAATACATAGCTAGAAAAAATAACTGGACTGCCTTCTAGTGGACTAGTTGTTTTTATATATATTTTTCTTTATGTGATTAGGATTTTTATATGGACATATTAGAATATATGATGACAGAATAAATTGAGTTTCCTTTTCTTCTCTCCAATTATTTCTCTCCCTCTTTTTGAAAAAAATCTTGACATGTATTTTTAGGCTTGTATGATTACATATATATATATATTTATGTAATCATGCACATAATGAATATGGATATGTCAAAGATTTATGATTTTATCAGCATGGAAAGCCATTCTTTCCAATGTTTGGTATTTCCTCATGACTTTACTTTCTTCTCTTATTCACTTTATGTATGTGTGTGTACCTATGGATTATGGGGGTAAGGGGTAAGGTTTTCATAGAAAAGAAACAACCACCAGGGGATAGGAAGGAGAACAGACCACAAATAAAATAAAGATGCAAAGCACAAATCTAGAATCCATCTACTGCTAAGTTTATATGCAAAACATCAGAACTAAAGTACTGGCTGGTCCCAATGCCAAAAAAAGAAATGCAAAATAAATCACATGGGACCAGATAAATGAGAAAGTCACTGAAGATGGTCAGGAAAAAAAGAGTGTATCTCTACAATAGTAATGATAGAAATTGAGTAATTATATTTACATGAATTAAGTTTATTGGGATAAATAATATTTAGAGGTTTTGATCATTAACTTTATAAATTTTTGTAACCCAAGCATTCAAATTGTCATAGCAATGTGAATATAGTTATCCTTGGAAATTATTTTTGATTACATTATTTATTATTTTCATAACTTTCACCATGTATTACTTATGATTCTTATGTTAATTTCTTCAAATAATGTAAATTATGACTCACCTTAAACTTTTTTTTACCATTTTTATTTAAAATTTTGACGTCCAAATTCTATTCCTCACTCCCCTCCCCCTCCCTGAAATGGTAAGCAATCAGATAGTAGACTATACTTATATGAGTAATGTTGCACAAGAAGACTCAAAAGAAAAAAAATTAAAGAAAGTGAAAAATAGCATGCTTCAGTCTGTATTCAATCAATATCACTTCTTTCTCTGGAGGCAGATAGTACACTTCCTCATGAGTCTTTTGGGATTGTCTCGGATCATTACCTTACTGAGAATAGCTAAGTCATTCACAATTCTTCAATGAACGATATTGCTGTTACTGTATGAGTTCTCCCAGTTCCTCCCATTTCACTCTGCATCTGTTCATGTAAGTCTTTCCAGGTTTTTCTGAAATCATCCTGCTTGTCATTTCTTAACAGCACTACAATATTCTATTATGATCATGTGCCACAGCTTGTTTAGCCATCCCCTAATTGATGGCCATTACTATGATTTCCAATTCTTTTTTTTTTTTTTTTGCTTTTTGGAAGGCAGTTGGGGCTAAGTGACCTGCCCAAAGTCACATGGCTAATAAGTGTGTCAAGTGTCTGAGGCCAGATTTGAACTCAGGTCCTCCTGACTCCAGGGCCAGTGCTCTATTCACTGCACCACCTAGCCACCCCCTGATTTCCAATTCTTAACCACTACAAAAAGAGCTGCTATGAATATTTTTGTACAAATAGGTCCTTTTCCCTTTTCTGGATGTCTCTGGGATATAGACCTAGCAGTGGTACTGCTGGATCAAAGGGTATGCAGTTTTTATAGCCTTCCAGGCATAGTTCCAAATTGCTCTCCAGAATGGTTTCATTAGTCCCAGTTTTTCCACATCCCTTCCAACATCCAGTTTTTTTTTTCCTTTTTGTCCTGTTAGCCACTCTGATAGGTGTGAGGTGGTGGTACCCCAGAGTTGTTTTAATTTACATTTCTCTAATCAATAGTGATTTAGAGCATTTTTTTCATATGACTATAGATAGCTTTGATTTCTTTATCTGAAAACTACCTGTTCATATCCTTTGATCATTTATCAATTGGGGAATGACTTGTATTTTTATCAATTTGATTCAGTTCTATATTTTTTGAGAAATGAGGCCTTTATCAGAGATATTTGCTGCGAATTTTCCCCCCAGTTTTCTACTTTCCTTTTAATTTAGGTTACATTGGTCTTGTTCGTGCAAAACCTTTTACATTTTATATAATCACAATTACCTGTTTTACATTTTGTAATGCTCTCTATATCTTCCTTGGTCCTAAATTCTTCCCTTATCCATAAATCTGACAGATAAACTATTCCATGTTCTCTTAATTTGCTTTTGGTATCACCCTTTTTGTGTAAATCATATACCCATTTTGAACTTATCTTGGTAAGCAGTATGAGATGTTGGCCAATACCCAGTCTCTGCCATACTGTTTTCCAGTTTTCCCAGCAGTTTTTGTCAAATAATTAGTTTTTCTTCCAAAAGTTTGCATCTTTGGGTTTATCATATAGTAGATTACTATATTCATTTATAATGTAACTTGTACCTAATCTATTACACTGATTCACCACTCTATTTCTCAGGCAGCACCGGATAATTTTGATAATTGCTGCTTTATAATACAATTTGAGATCTGGTAAAGCTAAGACTACCTTCTTTTGCATTTTTTTCATTATTACCTTGATTTTCTTGAGCTTTTATTCTTTTAGATGGATTTTGTTATTTTTCTGAGCTCTATAAAGTAATTTTTTGATAGTTTTGAGTGGTTAAGCATGAAATAGATTAATTTAGTTAGAATTGTCATTTTAATTGTATAGGCTTAGCCTACCTCTGAGCAATGAACATTTTTCCAGTTGTGTAGCTCTGACTTTATTTGTGTAAAAAGTGTTTTATAGTTGTTCCTGGGTTCATTTTGGCAGGTAAGATTGTATTTTCTATTGTCTACAGTTATTTTAAATGGAATTTCTCTTTCTATCTTTTGCTGCTGGACTTGCTTGGCAATACATAAAAGTGCTAATGATTTATGTGGGTTTATTTTGTATTGTTCCACTTTGTTAAAGCTGTTAATAATTTCAAGTAGTTTTTAGTTAATTCTCTAGGATTTTCTAAGTATAACATATCATCTAAAAAGAGTGAGAGTTTTATGATTCACATTTTAATGAATGTATGACATAGACATAAGAACAATATAATCTTATTCCATGTAATACATTTCCTATGGACCCTACCCTCAGATGTTGTCTATTATTAAATATTTAGCCATTGATTCAGCTATTTCGTGATATGACATCACTAAGGTCCAAGTTGTCAAGTCAAGACTTCAGTTTTTCAGTCCCCAAAGTTGATTTAGCTCACCAAATCTGCCCGGGCAACTTAGTTTTGAGGGATCTGAAATTCCGTGTTAATGTTTTGTTTTGACATAACATTTAAGGTCAAGATTATGACACAACATGTATTTTCCAAAAAACACCTAAATCCCATGCCTTTTACAAAGTATATTTCCACAAAACCGTTACCTTGCAGACTGTTAACAGAAGAAAGGGATGATGTTTAATTTTGACAATATGGGACCAATGTAGATTACTGTAAAAGAGCATGGTTTTGTAGCCTTTTTGTGTTGACTTTATTTTTTTTTATTATGTGTAAACTCATGTGGATGTGGATAAAGCATTGCTTTGGATAGGGAAGCCTGGACAAGTTGCAATCTGCATTGTTGGAGGGAAAATAGATCCATTTGAGTAGTGTGGTCATTGTGTATATTATTTCAGTTCTGCTATCTTCACTCTTTGTACTTTTTAATTGTTTGTTTAATTTGTTTATTTTTAATTTTCAACATTCATTTCCACAAGATTTTGAGTTACAAATTTTCTCCCTGTCTTTCCCCTACCCCGTACCCCATCTAGCAATTCTACTGAATACCCCTTCCCCCCATATGCCCTCTCATATATCCTCCCCCATCCCCCCTCTGACTTTCTAGTAGGGTAAGATGGATTTATATACCCCAGTGCCTGTATATCTTATTTCCCAGTTGCATGTAAAAAAAAAAAAAATATATATATATATATATATATGAACATTTGATTTTAAAACTTTGATTTCTAGATTCTCTCCCTTATTCCCTTGTCACCCACCTTATTGGAAGGAAAAGCAATTCAATATAGGTTATACATGTGTTGTTACACAAAACATTTCCATAGTAGATATATTGTGAAAGAATGAGTATATTTCCCTCCATCCTATCCCGACCCCCACTTATTCTATTTTCTACTTTGACCCTGTCCCTTTTCAAAAGTGTGTACTTCTAACTACCTTCTCCCCCAATCTGCCCTCCCTTCTACCATACCCCCTCTTATCCCCTTCCCCTCTACTTTCCTGCAGGGTGATATGCCCAATTGAGTGTGTATGTAAGGAGAGAATACCTCCTTAAGCCAAATTCAATGAGAGTAAGGTCGATCCATTCCCTTTTGCCTTCCTGCTCTTCCCCTCCATTGTAACAGTTTTCCCTTGCCTCTTTTGTATGAGGTAATTTACCCTATTCTATCTCTCTCTATCTCCTCTCATTATATTGCTCTCTCACCTCTTAATTTTATTTTTGTAGATATCATCCCTTCCTATTCAACTGATCCTGTGCCTTCTACGTAAACATATACACATATATACACACATTCACACATGTATTTATATGCATATATACCTTCCTATATAAACATATGTATGTATGTATATATATACATATATGTACATGTATAGAAAAGTCTCATGAGTTACAATTATCGTTTTACCATGTAGGAATGTAAATAGTTCAATTTTAATAAGTTCCTTATGATTTCTTTTCCCTGTTTACCTTCTCCTGCTTCTTGTATTTGAAAGTCAAATTTTCTTTTCAACTCTGGTTTTTTTCATCAAGAATGCTTGAAAGTCCTCGATTTATTTTGGAGTTATTCTCTTCATTGAATTTTTGAAATTCCTTTTTCATCTGGCAAATTTGGCTTTTTAAGGCATTTTTCTCCTCACTGGCTTTTTGGGTCTCTTCTGACATTTGAGTTAGTCTATTTTTTAAGGTGTTATTTTCTTCAATGTATTTTTGGGTCTCCTTTAGCAGGCTGTTGACTTGCTTTTCATGATTTTCTGGCATCATTCTCATTTCTCTTCCCAATTTTTCCTCCACTTCTCTTACTTGATTTTCAAAATCCTTCTTGAGCTCCTCCATGGACTGTAACCAATTCATATTTTTCTTGGAGCCTTTTGATGCAGGAGTTCTGACTTCTCTGTCTTCCTCCCGCTCCATGCCTTGATCCTTTTTGTCCCCAAAAAAGGATTCTATGGTCTGTTTGTGCTTCCTGTGCTTGCTCATATTGCCAGCCAATTACTTGACCCTTGAGCTCTTTGTCACAGTAGAACTCTGCTTCCAGAATGGAGAGAGCTTTGTCCCAAATTGCTGAGGTTTTCCCAGCTGCTGGAGCTATTAGGAGAGCACCATCTCTACAGCCCCCACAAGCTCTGGCTCACTAGTCACACACCCCAGGACCACCACCCAAGACCATGATCCAGATACAAGCAGGTTAAAGAAAGAGTGATTACCCTCTGAATGGTCACTTGGTCCCCCTACAATCTTCAGGCCAGGAGCTCCTAAGGTAGGCATGTGGTGCAGCCACCATGCCTCTACCATTTCTTGCTTCCGGGGGCAGCAGCTGGATGAGCTCTTTGGTTCCCCCCTGTTCCAACAAAGTTCCACACTGACCTTTTACTTTGTCTTTGGTGTTTACAAGTTGAGAAGTCTGGAAGCCACCACAGCTGCTGGTTATTCACTCTCCTGAAGTCTGCTCTGGCCATTGCTGGTCAGGGCCTCCCTGGGACTGGAACTGCACAGCTCCTGTGGGACTGCGCTTGGCTCCCAGCACGCTGTGATAGACCTTTCCTGTTGGCCTGCCAGGCTGCCTTCAGCGGGATATTTGTTTCTCTGTCACTTTGTGGGTACTGTAGCTTTAAAATTTTTTTAGAGTCATTTTTTCATAGGTATTGGAATTGTTTGGAGCCAGAGCCTATGCCAAATTTGTGCTTCTACTCTGCTGTCTTGGCTCCGCCCAGAGACCTAGCCACTCTTTGTACTTTTCATTACTTCATGTAAGTCTTCCTTTGTTTCTCTGAATTCTTCATCTTCTTCAGTGCAGCACAGTATCATTGTTATATTCATACTGCTAATTTGGTCAGCCGCTCCCCAGTCATCAGGTACATATTTTGTTTTGGACATTTTCTATTAAAAATAATATCACTATGAAGATTTTTGGGCCCACCAGTCTTTTTTCTTCTGTCATTAACTTTTCTGTGGTAGAGATCCACAAGGGGAAATTTCTGGGTCAAAGGGTATAAATAGTTCAATAAGTGTTCTGGAATAATTATAAATTGCTTGCCAAGTTCAATTCTAGACTGAATCAATTCATCACTACACCAGCAGTGAACCAGCATGCCTGTCCTCCCAAAGGTCTTCCAACAAGGAGTTTTTTCCATCTTTTCAACTACCTATAAAAATTAATTTAGCTGCTGGTACTCTAAAGAGGAGATCCTTTTGCAGGGGCAGAGTAAACATTCTACTGGAGGAAATGAGTCATATCATTCTTGAAATTAATAAATGAAACCAAAAGACAAAAAGAAGTTCCAGCTAAAGAGAAAGATGGCTCACAGGTTCTCCTTGGAAAGGCAGATAAAGCAGGTGAAAGAGCTGGTTTTGTTGTTATACAAAGCAATAAGGGCTAGGAGACTACCATAAATACTAGTTGGAGGTGGAAGTGGGATCCTCCCAAATGAGGGCTCCTAAGGGCTCTGCTTACTTCTCTGAGGTGAGACTGGCAGAACTGCAGAACCACAGTGTAAAGAATTCATATGGAATTGAGTCAGCGAACTTAAAAAAAAGTGGAGTAACTCTATCCTTTGTCCTCTTTCTCTGACCCTCTAGGTAGCATCATGTAACTCTGGGACTTCCTTTGAGGAAGGTGGAAAAAAAGGCAGCTCTCTTTTTTTCCTCATCCTGGCTGCGATATGCCCATAAGTATGTGGCAGCAAAAATCCATGTCCTGCCTTTGTGAGTCTAGTCGTGCTTTGTGCTTCTGTTTTTTCCTCCATCTTAGATCAATGACCACTGATCCCCAGATGAATGTGTCCAGCCTTGGAGACCACTTTGTGATTTTGAGAAGGTTGGAGGTGTAGGGTTCTGTCACATGAGGTGACTGATGGAGGGGTGAGAAGCCCTTGATAACTACTATAGAACTTCTTGGAGAAGGTGAAGATTGGCAGAAGGATCAGCCTAGACCAGCTTATTGGCAGACATCTTGCTACAAGGGGTTCAATGTAGAGCTCCTTAAAAATACTTCATATTCCAGTGTTTATAACTTTTCAAACTCCTGGTTGGTTGGCAAGTCAAATCAACTCATTTATTAAGAGCTTAATATATGCTAGAAACTGTACTAAGCACTAGGAGTACACATAGAAGCAAAAGAAAAATACAGTCCCTGCCCTAAAGAAGCTTAGACAACACATAAAGCGAACTGAAAAGGTGGCAGGCAGTGTGGAGAAGAAAGTACCTGCTCAGGACCATGGAAAAGTCCAAAGAGTCAGAAGCAGAGATAGGAGAGGAGCCACGCAGTGAGCAACTCATTAATCAGAGGATGGATCACAAGGGTGGGAGGATCTTCCAGGGTGAAGAGACTGCTAGACAATGGAGGAGATAAAAGTCAGGAGTGGAGGCCAGAGAGCAATGAAGGAAATTCTAAAGTGGTTAGAAGCTGTAAGTTATCGATTGCTTAATTCTTGTTGGGTCTCATGGTGAGTCTTTTGGCATTTTGTTTGTGCATAGGAAATAAAGAAGTCCCATACCCGAGGGAGGGAATAGATATTTATATGGTGCCTACTATGTGCCAGGAACTTTGCTAAGTGCTTTACAAATATCTGGTTTGATCCTCACAACAACCCTTTGAGGCAGTGGTTGTTATTATCCCTATTTTTACAGTGGAGGAAACTGAGGCAAACAGCACTTAAGTGATTTACCCAGAGCCACTCAACTATTAAGTGTTTGATGCTGCACTGTAACGCCTATCTTCTTGGGGTGGAACTCTATCCTTACTGCCTCCTCTGTGCTCGATTATACTGAACACCAAATACCTCCCTATTCCCTCTTTCTGGCAGACTAAACATGAGCTCAAAACTAAACTATGAAGAATTCATTCCCAGGGTACTAGAGTAGGAGTTTAATGTATCAGTGAATGTGAGAAAGGGAGCCTAGCCCCTCATTAGAAGCCAGGTGCCCCTCCTTGAGAATAAGTCTAGTTCAAATCACATGGCTTGATCCAGAACAGAAGGACCTCTGGAGTGGAAAAGGGGCCTCCCTGACCCATCAGCAGTTCATTATCATTACATGGGGAATGGAGATCCTGCTGAACAATCAGACTGGGACACCACGGGCATCGAGGGTGTGATGGGAAAAGAAAATGGAAGATGGATTCTGGCAGCTAAGAGCCACTGCGACCCATCTGATAGGAGTGCAAAGGGAGGGAAGGGAATAAGCATCTATTAAGTCTCTACTGTATGTCATATGCTTTACAAATATTCTCTCATTTGATCTTCACAACTATCCTGGGAGGTAAGTGCTATTATCAGTATCCCCATTTTAAAGTTGAGGAAACTGAGGCAGAAAGAGATGTTGTGACTTGCCCAGGGTCATATGGCCAGTACATATCTGGGACTGCACTGAAATTCATGTCTTCCGGACTTTTTATGTCAAGAAACAACCTTGGAATTAGTGCCATATATTCTTCATCATCAAGGAGAGCCATATATGTAGATGAAACACATGGCTGTCTACACAGTGTGATTCTAGGGATACCACACAGAGTCTCATCTGAGATAAAGTACCTCCCTCTCAGTCTGTCCCATAATACTACCTATCACCTTCCCCATAGCCTGAAATTGTCAGCACTAGACCCATTTTCCTAGATTAGAAAGAAATGGTGGAAGAAATATCTTCATATATGAAAACACATGTTATTTGGGAGGAGAAAACCTTGGATTGGTTAGCAGACATTAGCTTCTCTAATTAGTATATCATATCATATCACCTTGGAAGGCACAGAATGCCTGGCCTAGATATAATGAAATAGGATCCAATGGAAACAGTGCTAAATTTAGTCAAGAGATCTGAATCCCAACCTTGGGTCTGCCCTTTTCCTGGACTCATCTATAAAAGAAGGCTAATAATATATGTCCTCCTCACTTCATAGGCTGGTTCTGAGTGAAGTATGTTATAACATCAATTCCTTGTCACCATTGTTATTATAATTACTGAGAGCAACAATTTTGTGATCAAGCCTTTGGTTTTACTGGCATAGGGAACTCTCAGATGAGCAAACTCACTTTACCAATGCAAGTTGCCACCTCCTCTGTAATTTACTGTCTTAGAAGGCCACCTAGCACACCAGGGGCTTATGACAACCAATGCGTCAGAGGTGAGCCTTGAATGCAGGTGTTCCTGACTTGGTGATCAGCCCTCTTCTTACTACACCAAGCCATGGTAATCTACAAAGTGCTTTCCTCACCACCACCCTGTGAATGATGAAAATACCATGCTTCTCACTTTATACTACTACAACTACTATGACTTCTGTTGTTTGAATGGGGCTGTTAAGGGGCAGGAAGACAACTACACTTACAAGCCCTGGATGACTTTGGATGAGGTAGGGGGAGGGTGAAGAGGGCCTTGGGCCCAGGGTACCATTCCTTCGATGCTAGGGGAAGGTGAGGCACGCTGAAGAGTTTCACCTTGGTGGCGGATGGGAAGCAGAGGGGAAGAGAAAAATGGTGGGAGGAGAGGTTGGAAGGGAGGAAAAAAAGACAGAGATGCAGAGAAACTGATACATAGACAGAGACAGAGGCAAGGAGAGAGGGTAAGAGTCTTACCCAGGCACTGGATCTAATTGAAAGCAGAATCAAAGCTCCATTGGTAAGTTTCCATGGTGTTCACTTGCTCAACTCAAATTAAATCCTATCCTAGTTACACCCCCACAAAACCCCAATTATTTTTAATTCCCAAATTCCTTTTTCCCTCTGTTATCTCTGTGATGATGTAAGAGTTTTCAACACAAAGAACCTCACGTGTGTTGACACCGAAAATCCAATTTCAAGCTTTGCTTTTTTCACCCATGCCATAAAGTCCCGAGGTATTTTCCTAGGAGACTTCCAGTCTCCAAATATCACCATTCTCTAGGATACTCTCTATTCACCTTTCAGGACCAAATTCCTTTTAATTAAGAGTTTACCTGGTGAGGTAGTGTTTCATTTGTCTAAAATGGTGTCAGACAGCCTCAGGGCGCTGAGACATTGGCTCATAACACAGGTTCCCTTCTCATCCAGTTCATTTATTCACTTAGATATGAGCTACTGCTTTCTTTCCTTTCAGAATGGGCTTCTGGTAAACTTGCCATTGGAGGGAATGTTGAGCCGTGTCCCCACAGCTCCTTGCTGTTCTGCCCTACAGAGGAATAGGATTAAATACTTGATGTTAGTAAGGGATCCTCCAAGCCCATCTGTACCTTGGTTGACTAGGGTCAGCCTTACAATAGGTACGTCTGAGTTTTAAGTACTTCGTGGGCTGTCTTGGAAATAAACGATTAGAATAGACATATTCCGTTTAGCCCTAAAGGGCAGAATTAGGAACAATGGGCAGAAATTAAGGAAGAGGAGGCCATGTTGAGTAACGAACAAATAAAACCGATCCCAGGATATGATATGAACTCGTGTTAGAATCCCTGCTCTGTCAACTCACTGGTGTGATCTTGAGTAAGTCACTCAAATCCTCTGTGCCTCAGCTTCCTCATCTGTAAATGAGGGAACCGAAGTAGATGGTCTTTAAATTGCCTTCCAGTTTTAAACCTGTGTTCCAAAGGAAAACTTTAACAAACTGAGAAGTGGCTGCTTAGAAAGTAGCAGCTTCCCTCTCAGTTGCAGGCTTCAAGCAAAAGCTGAATGAATGGGTGACCACTTGTCAGGTGAGTTGGAGGTGCTCAGGTATGGAATGGACTAGATACCCTCTGAGATTAAGTACAGGCTGTGTGTACTGCTTTGAGGGGTCCTAAGATCTCCCTTCTCCAAAATATTTCCTTTATTGTATCTGTCCTAGGGCTTGAAATTCACACCATTAGAGATTAATTTATTTGGGCCTTACAGGCTTTCAATCTTCAAAAGTCCTCTATTAAAATGCAAACAACTCCAGTTTGAGTAATACCTGGCCTCCTTATCAGCAAATACTTTAGCAGGGATTAGTTGAATAGATCACTGGCATTTAAATTCCTGAGGAATAGGCCACAAGATCTGAATCTGGGAGAAAGAAAGGGAAATGATATTCCAGTGAAAGGGGAGTTTTGGGAAGGACCCACAGACAAAATACAGCCCACTATGGTGGTGTTCATAGTCATATAACTCTGGAGTAAAAAATATTCTGTATCCCATTAATACTCATAAATGAATTTTCAGTGTATTTAACTTTGGATACTCCACAGATGCCCCAAAATAGACCATGTCTTAGTAGATGGTCCAGAATGATCTTTGTTTTTTGCCAGGGATGAAAAACCAATCACTCTGAAAATCAAACTGGTGAGCCTCTCTCAGTGTCCCACTACTGGCATTTAAATGGGCTTTGAAGTACAAGTACCCCCCTGCCAGCCAGGGATGGCTTTTCAGAAAACATGTATTCAAAAGTAGACTAAAATGGGTGGGAGGGGGCGGCATTTATCAAGCCTTCATCTTCCCATTTTATAAAACTCCTAGTCTTGGGATGGTATTTTTAAGGCCAGCAGAATTGGTAGCTAAGAATTTGGGGAAGTCATTTTGGTACATTCTCCTTATTTTATAGAGGAGGAAACTGATGCCCAGAGAGATCAAGTGATTTCCCCAAGTTCATACAGCTAGTTCTTTTAGGATATGCGGTATCGATAAAAACCAGAAACAATTGTAACTGTTTGTATTTTGGCCAGAAACCCTGATGGTCTTCCTCTTCCAGATTGATTTTTTTTAATTGGTAAAAGAGGCCATTCTCTGCCTTATTTCTCACTTAGCCTCGATCACTGAATGGGTGTTGCCTCAGTCAAACAGACCTGTCAAAGACCTTAGCTTAAAAAAGGCCAAGGTTCCCCATGCATACTGGGCCATCTCCTGTCATCATGATCTATATTTTGCCTTGGGCCCAGACAGCTGTGGAGGAGAAAGTGAGGCTGATGACTTTGTACAACCCTCCTCACTTAAATTCAATTCAGTTGCATGTCATGGTATCATCTCCCTGATGTCATGGTCCTATTCATGTACATGTGTACAAATCAGAGGCAAGGCTGCGGCCAGACTCCCAGCCTGGTGCTTTATCCATTAAAGGAATATCACTTGTCCTGTGGAGGGCGGGGGGGATACTAAAAGCAAATGACTAATATCAATAATCCCCAAATCGCAGGGACTACATCTTTGCATTCTAGATTGCCAGATTGATGTTATCTATTGTTCTGATAGGTGGAAGGAATCTCCTTTCCTCCCTTCCTCCAGCACATACACATATACCTGACTTGTAGCAGCTTGGCCAGCAATTTTGAGTATATAGCTTGTAGTATAAGTGAGCTTTCTCAGCCGCCTGGATGAATCATTTTAAAATCCCAGCTCCCAATGATAATACTAACATTTATATGAGCCTACTATATGCCAGGCACTGTGTAAAGCACTTCTTTACATCAACCCCATAAAAACAGGTGTTATTATTACCCCCATTTTCCAGATGAGGAACTTGAGGCAGATAGAGGGAAGCAACTTGCCTAGGGTCACAGAGCTAGTAAGTGTCTGACACTGGATTTGAACCCAGGTCTTCCTGACTCCAGGCTGGGTGCACTATCCACCGAACCACCCAGCTGCTCAACCAGGGGTACTTTTTCATTTCTTGGGGTGGGCACATTCAGTACCCTTTCTTTTGGCTAAATTCAAAAACTTCCTCTTTTTCACCATTCTTATCATCCCTTACTTCTTGAATATCTGCTTGCTTAAGGATCCCTCCCCCCAGTGTGGTTCTGTTATTTTAAGAAATTAGTGAACTCTGCAACATGCACATCAGCTAGGAATAGCTGGGGCAGTCATTTTTTTATCCCATCAGTCATTACCTGAGATGGCATGAACTTCTGATCCAGTGTTCACTTTCTGCTTGATGGCTTGGTCCTTGCTTAAAACTGAGGGATGTAAAATGTCTTGCAGATCCAGTAAAGGTTTATCAGTTACCATTCTACCTTTGAGATGCTTCCTACTCAAACACAAAGAAAAACCCTGACCTGGTTTGTCCACTCCATTTATAATGGACTTAGGAAGAAAAAAGACAGGAACCAAAGTATAATACCAACAGAGAATGTCGTACCCGTCAGTCAATTAGCATTTACTTATTAAACACCTACTGTATGCCAGGCATGTGCTAAGTGTTATCTGAGATGACTTGGGACAGCAGTGGGAAGAGGCTGGGATTTGGAGTCCATGGGGTCAAATCCTGGCTCTGCTACTTAGTAGCTATGTGACCTCAGGCAAGTCATTTCCCTAGACCTGAGTTTCCTTATAGGTATAGGTATAGGTAAAACAAAGGGAATGGAATGGTTCATCTCTAAGGTCCCTTCCAGTTTTTAGTGAATGGAACATTACTTTGTGCCCCCAATTTGTTATTTTACCATCTCCATTTTCATCATAGAATCTCAGAGTTGGGAGGGATCTGTAACCCTATTCACATTTAATCAATCTAGGGTTGGCCGAGTTGGAAGACAAACAGCTATGTGAGGCTATGGTCCATAGCCATTAGGGATGACCTCAAAAATAGGTTTCTTTGAAACAGGTGATCACATATATGCACTGTGGTGGTAGTGAGATCCAGACCATAACTAATTGTGTTTGTGGGGAGTATGAGTGCAACGGTAATGGGGATCTGAAGATCTTCCCTGCCCCTTGTGATGGCAAGCAAACAAATACTTAGCCGCTTGTTTCAAGTTGAGCCTTGCCCTTGATTATATCAAGTCTTTGTTAAGAAACAGAACTTATTCCTCCCACAGTGGGAGGAACTTGCTGATGCAACAGGAAGGGGCGGAACAGGGAGGAGCTAATGACCAGAATAAAAAGCTGAGCACAAACAGAGAGAGAGCCAGAACTGCGAGGAGCAAGCAATGTGGAGGCTGAGCAGCTAGTGTGAGTGACAGAGGGGCATTCTTGATTAAGGGAGCCTGTTTTGTTGAAGGGGTGATGGAGGGAAGGTTTGGGAAGGCTTGGGAATGTTGGTGTTCACTGCATTAGTTATGTGTACCAACTTCATGGTTACTATGATGAATCTGACTTCCTGGTCTGGGGATTTGGCTTTCTGGTGTTTGAATTGGTTTGAATTGGCTTTGGTTCTGTCCTCCATGTGGAGAGTCTGATACATTTTGTAATTCACAACTCTACAAGCATATTCATAGCCACTGTGGGAGCTGTGAATATTGCACTAGTGTTATAATAAGAATAGTTTAAAAAAATGTGTGTGTGACAGACAGAAATGAGGAGGGCAGAGGAGACAGAGATAGAGAGAGAGACAGACAGGCTGACAGACAACTGGGGGAGGATGGAGAAAGGAGAAAACTCAGGGAAACAGAACATGAACTGGTTTAAGTGAGGAGTGTGTGGTCTAATGTGGATCCAGAACCCCTAGAATAGGAGGCTTGCACTTTTGCACTTATTGGGAATGTGGAAAAAGTTGGCCTTGGGCTTCCAAGGCCAAGAACATTCTGCTGGTCATTTAAGCCTTGAAGCTTTGAGTTCCAATGCAATTCCACACAAGATTTTGGAAGTCCTGGGAGGGCTAGCCCATTATGAGCCCTGACTAATTTCTACCCACATAGGGAAAGTGTTTGGAGAAAAGCAAATAGAAACAGAATGAATATATCTGTGGGTCTGTCACCAATGGCATTGGTGCCTAAAAATAGTCTATCCAGACAAAGACCAAATGTCTCAGACTAGTATTTAAGGCCTTTCAGGGAATGGTTCTACCTCATTTAGCCAAACTTGAAAAAAGCCAGGGTGAATTGCTTGACTTCTGGCTCTAGATATTTTTCCTAAAGCTGGAAAGCAGACCTATTTGGAAGACCGGTCCAGTGTTTGGGGCTCAGGAGATTCCCCACCCATCCCTAATGGGAATTGATTTGCTCCACTAAGTCCCCCCAATTTATTCTATCTTACATTTGGAGAACAGATGATGATATTCAGAGAATTCAAAGTGCTTTAAAAAAATTCAATATCTAAGCACCTAATTTGTGCAAGGCGCAGTTGCTGTTATCCTTTGTTTTTGAAGGGGACCAATGACATCGCAGTGCTTGAATTGGAATTAAGTGAGTCAGAGTTGCACAAAGCTATCAGCCTCACTCTCTCTTCTAAAGTCATCGAAATCCAGTGGCAATCCAAGAGTGAAGATGACTGGTGATGGCCTGGGATGCAGTGATGACCTTGGCATCTTCAATGCATGATCAAGTTCTAAGCACTCCACAGAGCCAGCTTCAGCTGCCTTCATGGCCATTGGACAAACTGATCTCATCTGCCCATTCCACTGGGGAAAGTCTTCACATACTTGGGGTAGACATCCCCCCAACTCATCAAGAGGTTTGAGGCCTGTTGGTTATCTGGGTTAGCCCATCTGCTGATGGTTTTACTGTGGTGTGGCCCCTGCACCTGTTAAAGCTTCTTGGAGTCACCAGTAAAAGTTGGGTGATAGGTAACCACTAAAGTAGATGAGCAGCCCCAAAAAGGGCTCAGGAAGCCCTTATGCCAGAGGCACTGGTCCTCCCTGAGCAACCCATACATCCGTACTGGTAACAGTATTAGGAAGGGAAAGAAAGCAGATACAAGACAGGTTAGATATAAAGTATTTGATTGGGAGATATTGAGATGAAAATTAGAACCATAACACTGAAAAGGACTCATAGGCTCATAGATGTGAGCTGGGAGGAACCTCAAAGGCTACCTACTTCAACTTCCTTATTTTATAGATGATAAAACAGGCTGGAAAAAGTAAGTGACCTGTCCAAAGTCACACATGTGAAGGAAGCAGGTTTTAAACCCAGCTTCTCTCACTGTACATGTACTTTCCTTTCCTCTGTAACATATGGCCTCCCATGACTAATGTCCTTAACGGTTATATTATAAACTTCTCATTTTACAGAAAAGGGTGTCCATCTCTCTTAGAAAGGAGAGGCCAAACAATTCGCCCACTGTCAACACAGAGTGTCAGAGCCAGAAATGAAACCCTGGGCCTTTGGTTTTCAATTCATCACTTCACTACAATTGGTATTTGTTTACCCTTGTTTTTGAAGCACTATGGAGGTGAAGGTAGGAGGTAAATTGTTTAACTACTCCTGGTACTTAGGTTGAGTAAGTAGCTTCCTTCTCCTTCCTTGAGCTCCTCTTTAGCACTGTATCCCAAAAGGACGGGAAAGAAGCCTGCTGCACAGCATGCCTGCGACTCCAGTACCTTCCTTTCTTTCACCTGTTCCCCGTAGATCTTCCTGATATCTGGAAATCGAATCCAGGTAGCTGAATTTGCTCTTCTGCCTTCCTTCTGCCTTCAACGGTATGCTACTTTCATTCAGTAGAATCTAAACTCCATAAGGGCAGGGGCTGTCTTACAAGGCCTGGCACAAGACTTAATAAATGGTTATTGATTCTGGTAAAGAAGTTTTTCTGGGCAGAGTGAAGAAAGCTGTGTAGAGAAGGACTCAGCCAAGTTCTCCCAGCATTACCCTCCAAACAACTTCAAAATAATGGGTCAAATTGAATTCTGGAGTGGAAGAGCCAACAAAAGGTTAGAATGTGACATTCTTCCAGCCCAAGATGACATAGGAGGTCAGAAAGAGAGGTCTCTGACATGGGGGAGGAGTTTGTCCTGGAGTCCACATGGATGAAACACCAATGGCAGGACGAGATGGTGGAGACCAAAGCAACAGCAACATCAGAAGCTTCCAAGCCAGAGAAGAAAAGGGAACCTGGCAACTGTTCAGAAAGAGATTATAGAATACCTCTGAGTTAGCACTGGACACAGAACTACAAACTGTTTGGCAACTCCATTGCCTATGCCCACTTCTAGGTCACAGTTCAAGGAGAGAGAGGAGTACTTTTGATCAAGAAGGAGTGGAAGCTGTGAGAGGCAGTATCACTTCTGGCCCCAAGGGACCAGTATTGTTACTTATCCTAAGGGAGGACAGGCCCTGATTGCAACCCCAAAGAATCAGGGGCCCTTCCTGGGAAAAGGCCACGGTGAAATCCAGGAAAGTAGTAACCACACTGTCCCTAGATCACACCACCATGTAAGCTCTGAAAACTTCCAAAGCCCCAGATCTAGCTCTGAAAACAGCAGTGCAAAAATGCCTTAAGCTTGAGACAGAACTCTAACCCCTCCCCTTCTCTATGCTGGGAAGTGAGCCCAACATTAACATAAAGTTCCAAATAAAGACACATGGTAGAAAAATGAGCAAACAACAAAAATAGAACCTGATCTCAAAAAGCTACTATGGTGACAGGGAAGATCAAGGCACAAACTCAGAATACTATGAAGTCAAAACAGCTACAAGCAAAGCCTCAAAGAAAAATGGGAATTGGACACAAGCCAAACAGGAATTCCTAGAAGAGCTAAAAAATATTATTGAAATCAAATTGGTAAAAGAAATATTAGGAAAAAAAATGAAAGCTAAGGATGAAAATTATGAAAATTAATAGTTTGGGAAAAGAAGCATGAAAAATGCTGAAGAAAATAACATTAGAAAACAGAATTGGTCAAATAGAAAAAGGTAAAAAAGTCTACTGAAGAAAATAATTCCTTAAAAATTATAATTGGTTTAAGTGGAAACTAATGACTCCATGAGACACCAAGGATCAATAAAACAAAGTCAAAAGAATGAAAAAAAATAAGAGAAAATGTGAAATGTCTCATTGGAAAAACAACTGACCTGGAAACTAAATCAAATAGAAATAATTAAAAAATTGTTGGATTACCTGAAATTATCGGTCAAAGAAAAAGGCTAGATATCATATTTCAAGAAATTATCAAAGAAAATTACCCCGGTATCCTAAAACCAGATGGTAAAATAAAAATTAAAAGAATGACTATCACCACCTGAAAAAAATCCCTAAATGAAAACTTCCAGGAATATTATAGACAAATTCCAGAGCTCCTAGGTCAAAGAGAAAATACTTCAAGCAGGATGAAAGAAACTATTCAGATGCCAGGGAGCCCCAGTCAGGATGACACTAGATATAGCAGCTATCACTTTAAAGGATCAGAGGGCTTGGAAGATGATATTCCAGAAAGGAAAAGAGTTGGTATTACAACCAAGAATAACCTACTCAACAAAAATAAGTATAATCTTTGTGTGTGTGTGTGTGTGGGGGGGATGTCCATTTAATGAGATGAATGACTTTCAAGCATTACTGATGAAAAGACCAGAGCTGAACAGAAAATTTAACTCTCAAATACAAGACTCAAGAAAGGTGTAACAGGGTAAAAACATGAAAGAAAAACCATAAGGGATTCAATAAGGTTAGACTGTATACCTTTCTATATGGGACAATGATGCATGTATCTTTTTTTTTTCCATTGACTTGTTTATTTACTTTTAGTTTACAAGATTCAGTTCCACAATCCCTTGAGTTTCAAATTTTCTCCCCTCCCTTCCCCCCCACCTCATGGTGGCGTGCAATCAAGTATAGGATCTGCAAATACTTTCACATTGTACAATAGTCTGGTTGTATAGAAGGGTTGTAACCAATGGAGTGAACAATGGGATAAAAGAAAGAAAACCAAACATGAAAAAGCATGATAGCATGTATTGCTTCAATCTCCATTTAAACTCTGGTCTTTCTAGATCTTTCTCTGAATGTAGATATCTCCTTTCATCCTGAGACTTGTAGAGTTGACTTATAGCTGTGCATTGCTGAGAAGAGTCCAGTTTATCAAAGTTGGTCATGACACATAACAATGTCTTTGTGATTGTGTACAAATTTTTTCT
Organism: Pseudochirops cupreus; assembly: GCA_028627135.1. NCBI lineage: Eukaryota > Metazoa > Chordata > Mammalia > Diprotodontia > Pseudocheiridae > Pseudochirops > Pseudochirops cupreus. Next base: position 50,896,952 of record CM053582.1, on the reverse strand, counting down.
GGTTCTGCTCTTCTCACTTAGCATCAGTTTGTGTAGGCCTTTCCAGGTGGATATGAAGACCATCTCCTCCTCATTTCTTATAGCACAATAGTATTCTATTACATTCATATACCACAACTTGTTCAGCCATTCCCCAATGGATGGGCATCCCCTTAATTTCCAGTTTTTTGCCACCACAAAGAGAGCTGCATTAAATATTTTTGTACATATAGGTCTTCCTCCCACTTCTATGATCTCTTTGGGATACAACCCCAGAAGTGGTATTACTGGGTCAAAGGGGAGATGCATATATCTTCTAAGAACTTATTATTATAGCAGTTTAAAAGATTCTATGTAGAAAGACGGTGCAGGAGTAAGTTGATTGTTTTGGAATGATTAAAAAAATGATAGGCAAGAAAGAGGGATGCTCTGGAAGAAAGGGAAAGGGAGAAGTATAAGAAAAATTCTCACATAAGAGAAGAGCAAAAGGAAAAGCTTTTACAGTGGATGGGAAAATAGTAGGGGATACAGGCAATGCTTGAACCTCTGTCATACCTAAATTGGTTCAAAAAGGGAACATATATACATCCTCAATTGGTAATAAAAATATATCTTATTTGCTAGGGAAATCTGAGTAAGGAGATAAAAGAAAGGGGAGGTGATAAAATGGAGGACAAATAAAAGAAGGCAGGGGTCAGAAACAAAACAGATTTTACAAGAGGGACAGGAAAGAGAGAGAGAGAAAGAGAGAAAGAGTAAAAAAGAGAGAGAGAGAGAAGGATAAGCAAAAGGACAGATTATGGAAAGTAAAATACATCATTTTGATTACTTGAAATTAAAGTTTTTGTACAAACAAAACTAATGCAGCCACAATTAGAAAGAAAACAGAAAACGGGAGGGAAAGGGTGTTGGTAAATGGTCAAAGACTATGAATAGGCAGTTTTAGAGAAAGAAATCAAAGCTATTATCAGTCACATAAAAATATTCTAAATCACTACTGATTAGAGAAATGCAAATTAAAACAAATCTGAGATATCATCTCACACCTATCAAGATTGGCTAACATAACATAAAAAGAAAATGAAAAATGTTGGGAGGGGATGTGAAAAAAATAGGACACTAATGCGCTGCTGGTGGAGTTGTAAACTAGTGCAAGAATTCTGGAAAACAATTTGGAACTATGACCAAAGGACTATAAAACTCTGCAGACCCTTTGACCCAGTAACACTATTAATAGATCTGTACACCAAAGAGTTCAAAGACAAGGAAAAAGGACCTATCTGTGCAAAAATATTTATAAAAGCTCTTTTTGTGGTGGCAAAAAATGGCATTTGAGGGGTACCCATCAATTGGGGAATGGTTGAACAAATTGTGGTATGTGATTGTGATGGCATACTATTGTCCCATAAGAAATTATGAGTAGGGTAGTTTTAGAAAAACCTGCAAAGACTTGTATGAACTCATGCGAAGTGAAGTGAGCAGAGTTGGGAAAACATACACAGTAACAGCAATGAAGAACTGTGAAAGATTTAGCTACTCTGATCAAGACAATGCTCCAAGACAATTAATTACAAAGGACCCTTGATGAAACATGCTATCCATCTCCAGAGAACTGATAAACTCTGAATGTAGATTGAAGTATACTTTTCAAACTTTATTTTTATTATTGTGTTTTATTTTGTAACAAGGCTGATATAGAAATGTGTTTTGCATGACCTCACATGTGTAACTGAAATAAAAATGCTTGCTTTCTCAAAGAGGGGGGTGGGGTGGGAGGGAAGGAATTTGGAACTGCTATAAAATGAAATAAGAACAATTTTAAAAATAAAAATCTTCAAATTTTTCTGATTTTTACATTACTCTATGGAAGTTATATTACCTTTCCCTCCCCACTATTTTTTAAATACTTAGCTATTATATATGTAGGCTTTGTAATACATTCCCCTTCCATTTGACATTTATTTGGAATAGAATATGTGATTTTAGAAGACTGTTATACTTTATTTTTTTTTTTAAAAAAAGCTCTAAATTCAGACAGTAAAATCTGTCAATATCTGTTTGCAGGAGGTTGATTGCAAAATAGCTCTTTTCAAATCTATTTATGTACAATAGTGCAAACTTTCTAGATTCGTGGTAGATAAAGAAGGGTGAAGCTCTCCAGGTGGAAATATATCCTTTCTCCTGTGATGAACCTATAATTAACCATCTGACCATTGGTCCACACCAGTGAATGTAATGCCTCTTAGTTTTTCTGAAAACATGCATAACTCTTGTCTAGCCAGCTTCATAAAGCTGCAGAATAGGTTTTCTGGAGATGAAAATCTGAGAGTGAACATAGTAACATGAATCAGCCCTAGCTACAAATTTGATGTAGTGTTTGCCAGAATTGACAGCAAAAGGCAACGTTAAATCCATATACTACTACAGCAGTGGTTTCATTTCATCCCTTTTGCAACTACGTGACTTGGAATATATTTGTCCTTTCATTTTATTTCCCTTCCTTTTGGCAGATAATATGGTGCCTTTCGAGAACTGATGTTATTTGGTTTGAACAAACTCAGTGTGGATCAGAGGATGACTTGTTAGAAAAAACTCTCCATATCTAGGGCTCATTTTTGTGATCCCCCATTTTTTAAAGTTTAGAACTATACGCTTATGTTGCTGATACTGAAGAAATATAGAATCTTAGAATCAGAATAATGGACACGAATGGTTCTGCTGACTTAGAGTCAAACAACTTTTGCCTAGGTACCCTTAATGATCTTGGACAAAAATGCACAGATGTTAAATATATACCCTCTTCCCCGCCCCCACCCCCAACTTTCAACCTAATGATTTCCTGATTAAAATGAGCTCTTTATAGATAGAAGGGCTAGGGTACATGGTGGCATGGTCAATCAATTTTGTCAAAGATGATTTTACACGTTCATATTAATTGGCAAAGATAATGCCATATAGAAATGAATTCTTTTCAAAAGGGGAATAAAACAAAAAAAAATACCTTATACCTCTCTTCAAAAAAATCACCTCTAGGGAAAATGGGATAAGCCATTACCCAGTCAGCGTGATGCTACTTCCTATATCTGTGACGATGAGCACTACTACTCTCAGCCGGTTTTTCTCCTCCACAAAACTAAATTACTTTTCTTCATTCATTCCGGCTCAAACCTATAAACCGAGTGGAAATCTTGGATATTTTCTAGGAAGGTTAAGTGATAACTGTGGAAAGGTGAATACTCTCTTACACACACATACACAGACACACACAGACACACACAAACACACACAGACACACAGACACACAGACACACAGACACACAGACACACAGACACACACACACACACACACACACACACACACACACACACACCCTACTTCTTCAGAGATCATGAAAGCAGAATTTGGAGTTGGCAGTGTCCCTTCCAGATCAACCTGGAAACTGAGATTTGGAGAAGTTAAAAAAAACTTGCCTAAAGGTAGTAAGCATCAGAGGGGTTTTGAACCCCGGTTTTGTACCTCTAAATTGAGAACTCCTTTGGTACTTAAAAAATGGAAAATGCCTTAAAAACCCAAGCATAGTTGTAGTTATTGTGTCTTAACAATCTGTCTTATTGTTGTAAGCAAGGCTATGATGATTTAATTATTTTAGAAGCTTTTGGATTCTGTTATATATAGGTAAGTTTTCAACTAAACTTTTTTTACATTTCAGACCTGGGTCAATTTGTTGGTTTGAACTCTTGCTATTAAGGCCTGCAGTCAATTGGAATCTCTGCCTAATGCCTTAAGGATTTTAGAGGAGAGAATAAATTGTGGCTCAGAAACTATTTCTTGTAAACCAAAGTTCTTAACCAGGGGTCTATAGTTCCCTTGTGGATACATTTCAGTGGGTCCATGAATTTAAATGGAAAAAAAATGGCCAGATCGCCAAAGGGGTCCTTGATACAAAAAAGATGAACTGGGAAATGATGGCTTCTCTGTGTGCATGTAGGTGCCCATTTGTGCATGCAGTTATGGGGGGGCGGTGTACGTTCATATGTGAACACAATTATGCACTTGGTTATGTGTGTATGGATGTGTGTGTGTGTGTGAGAGAGAGATGTAGTTACATAAGGGACAGTGCAGCAAGGCAGGATTCTTCTGGGAATATGTGATCTCTCTAGGAGGAAGATTAAAATGTCTCAGTGACTGTAAGGTAAATATATTTACCCCACAGGACCCCCACATTCTTTCCCAGGTTCAGTGTACTGTTTTAGTCTTCAAACTATTCAAAACCTTGGCACAAGCCCCCACCAATTAATCTTTTTTTTTTTTGCTTTTTGGAGGTGGGAAGGCAGGCAGTTGGGGTTAAGGGACTTGACCAAGGTCAGACGGCTAGTAAGTGTTAAGTGTCTGAGGCCGAATTTGAACTCAGGTCCTCCTGATTCCAGGGCCAATGCTCTATTCACTGCGTCACCTAGCCGCCCCATCTACCAATTAATCTTTAAAGCAGATCATAAACACAGGCATACATTAAAAATCACACACATTTCAACGTCAAAAGCATTTATCTAGTAGTCAAACATAAGGCAAAATTTTTAAAAAATGAATCAATTAGGCAATTCTCTTTACCCAAGACACAAATTGTTATTTTCCAAGGTTAGGAGTAATTAGTAGCAGAACAGTAAAAACGAAACAAGCAAAATGCATGAAGAAGGCAAGTTTTGTACTCAGGTCCCAAATAGATGTCGTCTTTCAGCCTTCCAAGGAGTAATACAGATCCCACTTTAATACCATTGCTTCCCCTCCTACAGTGGGAGAACAGTTCCAATTCCCAGTGCTGGTGCTGAAGGCCCATACCATCTGGCCCTCCAGTATTGACTTGATGGCCACCACAGCTTCTCCTTAAGGTTCTGGAAGTATCATGCCCTGGCCAAGCTGTGCAGTCTCCTTTGATCCTCTCTCCCAGCTGGCTTCTGTCAACAATAAGAGCCAGGGGTGCAAGGAATCTTCTTCCAAGTCCATGTGCCTGTCTGCACTCTCTCCATGTAAGCAACAGCCTTTTTCCAATCTCATTTTCCTCCATGCAGCTTCCATCTCCTTCCCAAGCTATTATCTCAAACATAGACTCAAGGTGGGCCCTAGGTGTCCAGAGTGGTTGTCAGCAGGCAGCAGCTCTACTCTAGTTACAGCTGTGGGCAGCTGGAACTGGGAGCTGGGGGAAGGGAGCCAGAATCCAAAGCAGACCCATCCTTTCCTCACACAACATCAGTTTCTAAACTTTACAATCCATTAAACTCACACCAGAGGTATCTGTAGACAGATAACCCAAGATTCCTTCGTTTTCATATGGCCCAAGTCAGAGGCAATTATTCCCAATACAAGTGCCTAACACCCACATGGTGTATACGATAAACCAGCCCAGTTGGAGTTTGTCTTTCTCAAAGTAAATCAACTTTCCTAGCCCCGCTCTCTTACAGTCTGACCCTCCAACTTCCTGTGTACTTCAATGTACTTCCTACCACTCTAACCTTTAAAAAAATCTTCTCTTGCTCTGCCCAGGAAAGAGTAAATAAAGTTCATGAGATTTCTCATTCCACCCTCCCAGCAGGGAGTTGTATTTTACTATAGTCAAAAATAACCAGTCTTAGTAGTTTTTATGCTTTCTGGTACCAGAGTCAGAAATGCCACTATATAAGTCAATGGAAGAAAATCTACTTGTAGACACAAAAAGGAAGAGAATAGTAATCCAAGAAGCAGGTATGTAATTTTCATATTCATGTCATGAAGGAAAAGGGACAGAGCTGCAGCTCTGTTTAAGTAAAAGGTCTTTTCTTTGTCTCAAGGTCAACCCTCCCTAACTGCATATTTCATGTCGAGGCCTCTTTACGTCTCTTTTCCCTTCTCCTGTATTATATGCCTGTCACAAAGACAGAGATAGAAGTCTAGAGCTGCTTTCTTGAAGTTGCTTTCTCAATTACCTTTCGAAAATAATTGCCTTTGTACTAGAGAAATTTTTTAAAAAATCAATAGTGCTCTTGACAGTCTCTCACTAACAGTTAATTAATATTACAACTTATGTTAACAAGCAGTTGGCAAAAATGACTGTTTTCGACATCCCGCAACCAGTGAGAGAGGATGTCTAGATGTCTCTCCAAGGTCATTGCACATTTCCAGTAGGCTGGAGAACAGAAAGTCACTCCCAGCTACCTCTACCTAGAAATCAGGCTGTTTCTTTCAAATGAATCCACTTTATGACACTCATGAGTTTGGGAGGATCCCTTAGTTTTGGTCTGGCATGCACAGGAACAAGGTACACCTTGGCAGAGATGAGGTGAGCAGCTCCACACTAATTTTTCCTGGGATTCCAGGGTGAGCTTCAGGTTGAGAAAATGGGATTAGCACATCTATAGGGCCTTGAACATCTATATTAACATCTATATAAAAGGCTTTGGAAACCTTAAAACTTGATATAATTGCATTCTTATTAGTATTAAACACAGAAATGAAGCCATGACATTTCAGTATGTGGATGATTTGGGAGTAGGAAATTTGGATTTCAAAATAAATTCTAGAGCAGCAGTTCTCAACCTTTGGATTATGTTCAATTTGTAACAATGAAAATACATCCTGCATATCAGATATTTACATTACGATTCATAACAGCAGCACGATTACAGTTATGAAGTAGCAATGAAAATAATTTTATGGTCGGGGGTCACCACAACATGAGGAACTGTATTAAAGGGTTGCAGTATTAGGAAGGTTGAGAACCACTGTTCTAGAGTCATTTGGGTGGTAGGTAGGCTCTAACGTTGATTTTTTTAGAAGAGTTTTTGGTATTTTGACTAGCTAGATGAGACTGGACCTATGGAGTGAGTGACTCAATCTTGATTAGACTGTTTTGGTAACAAGTACTCACTATCAACTAACATTTTCTCAAGGTTGTTTTTTTTTTTAACAACTTACAGAAAGCATCTGGAGATGCTTTAATATTTCTTTTATTCTTTATAACTGCCCTGTAAGTGCAGATCTCATGCAATTATAAGATTACATTTTTAGCTAGAAAGATCACTAGAGCCCATCTAGTCCAACCCTTTTTGGATTATATGGTCAAAGATCCGGGACTGGTTAGAAGCCATCTCATCCAACCCCTTCATTTTACAGATGAGGAAACTGAGGTCTAGATAGTGACAAGCCTAACATGCATCACAAAGCTGTTAAAAGTAGAACTTAAGTTTCAAACTCAGATATTCTGATGCCAGATGGGACGTTCCCTCCTCCATACAAAATTGCCCCTTATCTCCATTCCATTCATAGGGCAATGGAGGTTCTGAGAGGTTAAGTGACTTGCCCAAGACCACATAATTCTTAAATGGCAGAGATGCCAACAAATAACCAGACTTTTGGTTTATCACCCATGAGGTTATAATTTTATCATCCCAAAGATCAAAATTAGCCTGATCAACTAACATGTTTTTAAAATGATTTGATGTATGACTGCGACGAGTCAAAGTCCACTAGCCAGCTCCAAAAGCCTGGCCTCATCTTCCTCAGCTGTGTAATGAAGAGTCTTGTTGCAGACCTTTTTCTTGTTTTTTTTAAATTGATTTGTTTATTTACTTTTAGTTTACAAGATTCAGTTCCACAGTCCTTTGAGTTTCAAATTTTCTCCCCTCCCTTCGCCCCCCCCCATGGTGGCGTGCAATCAAGTATAGGATCTGCAAATACTTTCACATCGTACATTAGTCTGGTTGTATAGAAGGGTTGTAACCAATGGAGTGAACAACGGGAAAAGAGAAAGAAAACCAAACATGAAAAAGTATGCTAGAATGTATTGCTTCAGTCTCCATTTAAACTCTGGTCTTTCTAGATCCTTCTCTGAATGTAGACATCTCCTTCCATCCTGAGACTTGTAGAGCTGTCTTATAGCTGTGCATTGCCGAGAACAGTCCAGTTTATCAAAATTGGTCATCACACATACGATGTGTCTGTGATTGTGTACAAATTTTTCCTGGTTCTGCTCTTCTCACTTAGCATCAGTTTGTATAGGCCTTTCCAGGTGGATATGAAGACCGTCTCCTCCTCATTTCTTACAGCACAATAGTATTCTATTACATTCATATACCACAACTTGTTTAGCCATTCCCGAATGGGTGGGCATCCCCTTAATTTCCAGTTTTTTGCCACCACAAAGAGAGCTGCCATAAATGTTTTTGTACGTATGGGTCTTCCTCCCACTTCTATGATCTGTTCGGCATACAACCCCAGAAGTGGTGTTACTGTACAGACCCTTTTCAACGAATCGGTGACAAGGAATAACTAATACAAATGAATTACTACAACATTTGCAAATCTCAAAGTTTTATAATAGTACTTAATACTAGTGCTAGACAGACATGTATAATTGTAATTTTTGGTATGTATCTCCTGGGTTGGTCCCTCCTTTCCAGAAGAGTTTGATCACATCTTTTCCAAACAGTTTCCTGCTCAGTGACATTTTTAATTGTATCTGACAGCCAGAGTCAAAACCTTTCCGTCAAGAAGATGTTCGATAACCCTCACCAAATAACCATTAATTAAGTAATTAAGTAATTTTTTAGGGAAAAAAGAACTTTGAAAGGAGAATAGAATTAACTCAAAAGATAGTTTAAAAATAGTTTCCTAGAACTTCCTTTGGTTATTCTTGACCAAAAACTTCCTAAGAGATGTTACTAATGCCTTTGACGGTTGCCAGGGAAACCCTAACCTTGCCTGAGACTCATCTGCCCTCACACATTGTGCCCGCTTGTCAGAATAACTTGAGGAACTGATTAAGACCGAACCCTTCTCAACATCTAGCTTCTTCTTGTCAATCCCCTTTCTAAGGGATCACTCAATATCTGTATTAATTTCACTAAGAAGCGAGACTTGAAGTTGGAAAGTTCTTTACCAGAACTCTTATTAGTCATTCTTCACAGTCTCCTGAGAGAAATCAGTGCTGACTGTCTCATAGACCAGGAAAAATAGAGGCATTGCTAAGGGCCCATTTCAATGTCATGGCCTGAAAAGGTCTGTGAAGGAGCAGCTCTTAGTTTGGCCTAGAGTAACACTTGCTGACACCTTTTGTTCCAAACCCAAAAGCAGTATTTAAATATCTTTCTTTATCTGTGAAGTGACTCTGGCCCAAGTCAAGAAGTCTTAGTGATTTTAAACCACTCAAGCCCACAAATGGATTGGAAAGCTTACTTTGGCTAAAAACAACTGATTGGTGAGCTGCTCTTTGTGATGATTCCCTGCTTACTAGAGGGTGTTTCCAATTCTTCACAGTTTTGGCAGCTTGAAAAGACCATGACCAGAAGATCTCCACTTAAGGTCAATGCTAACAGTTACAGTTTGGTTATATTGAGTCAGACGGTAGTTTCTAGAATATGGAGAACTCAGGAGACTTGGCTGGATCAAGGCATAGTCATGCATTGTTTAGTGTAGACTACACCTAGAGGCTCAGAGTTCTAGGATCTAGCAATGAGACTGGCTCTACCTCAGGGGTGGGGAACCTGCAGCTTTGAGGCCACATGTAGCCCTATAGATCCTCAAGCGTGGCCCTTTGACTCAATACAAACTTCACAGAACAAATCTCCTTAATAAAAGGATTTGTTGGGGCAGCTAGGTGGCACAGTGAATAGAGTACCACCCCTAGAGTTAGGAGGACCTGAGTTCAAATCTGGCCTCAGACACTTTAACACTTATTAGCTGTGTGATCTTGGGCAAGTCACTTAACCTCAATTGCCCTGCCTTCCCCCCTCCAAAAAGCAAAAATCTAAAAAAAAAGGATTTGTTCTGTAAAACTTATATTCAGTCAAAAGACCACACCCAAGAACCTAGCAGGCCACGTGTGGCTTCAAGGCCACAGGTTCCCCACCCCTGCTCTACACTTAGGTCAAAGGGGGGAAGGAAGGACTTGGGAACCTGGGTTTTAAACACCATTTTGAGACCATTTTCCCAGGTCATAATCTTCTAGATGTAGGCCTGTTTTAGTATGTGGACAAATAAACTGTATTTGTTAGGGAAATCCTAGTGAAAGCTCTGTGGAAATGGTTGTTTGTATGTGAGAGATAGGAATGAAGAGTATGAGTTAGGCAGTGAGGAGATGGACGAGAAACAAATAGTTTCTTGTTGGTTTGTTGGTTGGCGCAGAGAACTGGGAACACGTGAAAAAGTTTCCGAGGGCTGAGGTTTTCCATTTCTTTTTTGACTCAGGATGTCTGATTTCCATGGATATGACAAAATCATGAACTGAAATAGTTCTGGCGCTGATTCAGAACAGACCCCACCACCATATAGAAAACAGTTCGGACTCATTTCTCCAGGTCATGAACTTTAGCTTTTGAAATTTGTTCAGATGAGCTATTTTGTTTAATAAGGTTAGCATAAAAAGAGATACTTGAATACTTTTCCTAGACATATGTAACACAAAATTAAAAAGAAGAGGGATAGGTACTGGACCTGAGAATTCATTGACACAGAGAAGTCCCTGGTGAGGGAACCCTGAGAGGTTCAGTAAGTTGCACAGAGTCTCATGGCCAAAATGGCAAAGGTGGGGCTTAAACTCAAGCCTCCTGGCTCCAAGGACAGCTCTCCCTCCACTGTGGAACACTGGCTCTTATGTCATTCAAATATGACTAATACCTCAAGAAGTAAGGAAGAAACCACTTTTCGATAGGTTTTTTAATCATCTATGTTCTCAAAAGAGGTTTTTGGAATATAAGAAGTGATGTCATTTTATGGAATTTCCAACATTCTAAAAGACAGGCTGCACATGCAAAGGTGCTTCAAGCACATAAGTAACTTCTTACTTCCACAAATTGTTTTTGCCTAGAGCATCCCAAATCTAGGGAGGGCCAGAATCTCCTACGCCTGCGGTGGGGAATCTGTAGCCTCGAGGTCACATGGGGCCTTCTAGGTCCTCAAGTGCAGCAAATCTGACCAAATCCAAACTTTATAGAACTCTGCTGGAGATTGGGGGCTGAAGTCTGCAAAAGAACTGGACAGCTCTACTCAAAAAAGAGAGCTCATCTCTCAGGATACATAAACATAGATCAAGGGGAGTTACCTATCAAAAATGACTTGTATGTAATAAAAATGAAATCCTTCACAGTAATCCTAATGAGACAGAGTACACAATTTTTCTTGGAAAGGTGATGACAAAAGCTTAGTGAAGATACCTGTCATAGTAGAGAGAGAAATAAAGAAAGTAGAGGATAGATTTCAATTTCACTTACTAGAAGTCTCCAATCTATTGGGACACACAGAGAAGGTGAGGGACAGTCAAGGTTCTTCGCCAGGCTTCAGAAGGTAGGCTGGGTCTGAGGACCAGTTTGGAGCAGAGCCCAAGGATGTTGTTCCCTCATGACCAACCGATAGGTGACAAGAAGAAAGACTGGAGTAGGGGCAGGAAGCTGATCTCTTGTGGTCAACTAAAAGGCAAGAGAAGAAACCAGGTCAAGCGTGAAAGTTTGAGCAAATCCACCTCAAGCCAAACCTACTAATTCTGGGTCAAATCAAGCCATGTGCTTTTAGTCACGCAGCTTCCCGCTAGAATCCAAAGCTAGTCCCCAGCTCCTCCAAAAGGTGAGGTACATCTCACATAGAGTTGAAACTCTGCCAAGCAGAGATAGGGATTTATGAACAAAAGAGCTTTTGCTTTAGCAAAGAGTCACTTCCTCAATCTACTATGTAGGGCTACCATCATCTCTTTTCAAAATAAAGCCACTTTCCACCAAGCTTGGGACATGGAGTTGGAAAAATCCAAGTTCAAATTTGACTTGTAACTGCAGGAAAGTCACTTAACCTCTGGGCCTCAGTCTCCCCATCTACAAAATGGAGACAAGAGTCATACCAACCTCATACAATTGTTGTTAGGATCAAATGGGTTAACATGCGTAATGTACTTTGCAAATCTTAAAGCATTATATAAATGCAAGCTATTACTATTGCTTATCTTGTACGTATTAAGTACACAAGAAATTGATTTTGTTTCTTTGTAGCCAGAAAGCTTAGCCCAGTGCCCTTAGCACATCATAAGCCCCTAATAAGTTCCTTCTGACTGATAGCTTGACTCACTGGGGAGTATAGTTAGGTTTCAAGTATAGTTTCAAGGGCCAAGGAGCATGGAAAAGCAATTAGCAAGTCTCCACTTGAGGCCAGGGCTACCAGCAGCAATTTGGTCACACAGAATCAGAGGAGAGCTGGCAGAGACACATAGGTTGTGTTGACTCAAGTAAGATCTACCTCATTTTATGATGCAAAGTCACTCCTCAAAATCCCACTCATATGACTAAAAGACATCAACTGTCAGCTCTTATGTTTTAAAGGGAAGTGGGGACCTGAGGAAACCCATGGTCATGTTGCCATCAGAGGGTGTGCTAATACAAGTAACTATGCTCACCAGGACAAAATATATGTGCCTGTCATCTATTTTTTATAAAGCTACAGGACATCCGAGGAAATGAACAAAATATTTATTAGTTACTTAATCTGTCTCAAGCACTGTGTTAATGGTGATAGAAATTAAAAGTAAGACAGTCCCTGTCCTCAAGGATATAGGGAAGACACAACCTAAAAGACTATCAGCAGAGGTTTGGAAAGTCAGAGAGATGGTAATTAGCACCTGGGAAAGTTGGTTGGTAATGATGGCAGTATTGATTTGATTACGTTTTTTAGGTTGGGATTGGGTAGGGGAGGATACATTTAGATGAACAGAAGCATGGCTGGCTAAATAGTGGGGCATATGACATGGAACTGGGGCAGAAAGTGCACAGGTCCATGGCTGAGAGGGTTATGAGCCTTTGGAAACTTCTAGAGCACTTCACAAGCAAGGTCCAGTGGTCCAGAGGGTATACCAGTGGCAGCAACAGGGATGACAGATGATAAGATGGTGGCCGAAGTGAAATCTCTCAAAGTACATCCAAAGAGAAATAGAAGATCCAACAACAATTCACGCTAAATCCAAATCCAAGACATGTTACATCACTAATAGTCTTGGAGGAGGATAGACAGGTACAATCTTTCTCCAATACATATTTGCATTATTCAATTCTATTCTTACTAAAAGTAGATATTTCAACTATGGGACAAAAATCCAATTCCAAACTGGTCCATTCTACTTAAATCTCTAGCAGCTGCAACCTTGGTGATATTCTCTTGGAATTGACATCTTTTTCGGATACTCTCCTTGGGAATACACTGTATCACATACTAGATGGTATCCTCAGCCTTCACGTTGGAAGTGGAAAGGAGTTCCTATCCCTTACTCTTCCTAATATGATGGCATTTGAAAAACAGTTACTGAATCCAATTTGTTCCATTTATTCAAAGTTCAAAGGACTTAACAGAAATATCATGATTCAAAATCCACAATACAAAATAAAGAGGAAGTCCCAAAAGATAACATAAGTAAACACCAGAAAAAGAGCAACCATTCTAGCACCTTATATTTCAAGCAGTGCCATAATATGGACCAGGAATCAAAATTCCCAACCCAGTATGGATTCAACACCCATGTAAACAAAATCTGCATCTGGTTTACAATCTAAGGTCGCCGTTACTCTGATTAGCCGAATAGGTGACAACAGGAAAGCCTGGATTTCCTTTGAGATTTGTGGCAATTAAACCCAAACCTGACAACCTCATTTAATTTCAGTTCAGCCTGGACTAAGATGCTCAGTGGAATGCTCTCCTAGAACATCATATGGCCCAAGTCTCATCAATCGTTACAATCCTTTCCCAAACATCAACAGCACAATTTTATGATCAGTGTGACCAAACTCCAAATACTTCACACAGGAGATTAAAGAAAATTCAGGGAAACAGAAAGGAACTCAGAGACGGAGAGCACAATAGAGGAATGAGATACAATCCAGCATCAAAGCACTGAGTGACTCCACTTTCAGGAGCAAGTCCAAGGAATTCTGAAGTTGATTTAATTAACTTTGCAGTTATTTTTCTGGCTATTTATCCAGAACAACTGGCACTCACCCAGCAGGGGCTCCACCCCTATAACCTTATGTGTTAACTTTAAGGCCGGACATGAAATCCATGGAGAAAACAGTAAATGAAGTCAAAGTAAAAAGGGAGAGGTCTTACCAGCTAAGCACATATGGACAAAGGATGCCCTGAGAGAAGGGCTACCCCTTTATTTGTACTGGCAGTCCTTGGGTCTAGTTCCATTTCTTTCCCTGCGAGGAACAAGGGAAGTAATAGGGGGTTATATTGCTAAATCAACTGGGAAACTGAGAACAAGACTGAGCTTAATCTAGGAATTGTCATGTGAAACTCAGTTCTTGAAAGGAACAAGAGTTCCAAAACACAAGACAGCATCTGGGTTAATTTAAGTCAGGTCCCCTTCCCTCATAAAGTGTTCATTTTGTATCCAACCTTGTCCCTCACAACCTACCTATGGAATCTCCCATGTGAAAATAAATACAAGGGGAACCTTGAAACTTATGCTAACAACTAGTAACACATGGAAGCAGTTCTTACACCATAATCCCTGCAAAATCATTCCAAAGAGCATGGAGCTTTAGACCTAAACTCGGTCTCCACATGGTCAAAGACGAATAGGATCAAGTGTAGACGGGAGCTAATTTAATTTCTTAACTTCAAGGAAAGTCACTTGGGGCTGATTCAGTCATGTTTCCACTGTAGGACACGAGAATATATACCAGAGTGGGGATGAAACTATGCTAAGGAGCCAGTGGAACCTAAAAAGAAGCACATTTATCTAAAGATCAGGAATGGTGCTGGGAGAAAACAGGTATTTGAAGACATGAGATAAAACAGAGAAGCACTGTCAACTAAAGGCACAGGGAAGAGAAGGCCAAGAAAAAAATCTAGCCTTTTTTATGGGGGATCTCTGGTTAAGACATCACTTATTACCACAGAGATAAAAATGAAAGGAGATGAAAGGTACAAAATGATGTTTGAAGTACCTGGAAAACTCAGGAGAAAAGAAAACGTTCAACCAGCTGGTTGTGGGTAACACTCAGGTCTTACCTAAAATTGAAAGAATTGGTCACCAAAAAGAGGGCATTAAAAGGGTTTATGAGAATGTGGTAAAATCATATGACCTCAAATACCCATGAGTCGGGTACGCCAACATCCATTACGAGGTCGACTGATGAGTGTATGAAGTGCATGAGGCCTATGGAAGTGGTTAGAAAGTTCCAGTTTCCTCATTGTGTGGTTTGTCAGTTGGGGGGTAGTAGTAGCTCAGCTGGAGACGGCATATGCTCACCCTGCCCTCTCAAAATCTGAACGTGCTACCCTGCCTGTAGACCAGGGAAATTCTGTGCAGATAGTCATACCTCAGAGTGGAGACAGAAATATGGGGATACCAGAAAAAAAGTCTCATATGATGAATGATACTCCCTCAGGATGTGGAACTCCAAGGAAGTATGGAATAATGCATTCTGGTTCACCAGTATTTCAGGCCTATGTAATTTTATAATGTTTCTATATTGTCAGTATGATGTTTGCCAATTTTGTAAGTTATTTTCACGGACTTGTGAGAAGAAAGGTCTTTGACTCTTGGTGATGCTACTACAACCCAAGAAGGCCCAAATGGAATGTAATTAATTGGAAGGGAGAGTGTGTGAACTAGCTACCCTGCCAATGAGACCTTTGGAAGGTGGGACAAGAGTTTCTTCCACCTGAGCATCTTCATTACTAATCTGGCAAGAGCCAAAGCCTTGAGCATTGGAGAAGAAGGGTGTTGGGTGTTGGTAGTACTGCTGAAGATGGAAGAGGCTCACACTGACCTGACACAGTGTGGACATGTCATCCTTCCCCATTCATCCCTGAAATTTGGTGAAGATATTCACCTTACTAAGTAGGTATTTCTCACCTGTGGAGGAGAGTCGAACTATAGAGTTGCCCCAAGAAATGCCTCACACAATTAATGATGCTGCTTCAGCATGTGGAAAGCCAAGTGGGTGGTACATAATGGCACTTTGTTTACTTGGCTTTTACATCTATGCAAATTGTGGAGAGAACAACAGCATCTTCTGTATGTCTTTCATTCTTTCTGAAAGTGAAGTCATGGAGTCATGAGAGAAAGAGTCTCCTGTCTAAGAAAGGCTGCTGTGATACAAGAAAGCCCAATTGGAAGCAACTGCAGAGAAGACACTCTGAACTTGCTACCCTCTCATTCAGGCCTTTGGAAGTTGTGGTAAGCATTTGGGCCACATCAGTATCTTCTTTGCTATTCTGACAAGGAAAAATGCCTTGGGTATCAGAGCAAAAGGGTGCTGGGTATTGGTAGTACTGCTGAAGGTGGGAGAGGCTCACACTGGCCTCACACAATATGGACATGCTAGCTTCCCTTTACAACCTTAAATTAGCTTAAGGTATTCATCCTTCTTAAAAAAGACGTTTTCTCATATTTTGAGGAGAAAGGCTCATGGTTTGTTTAAAGAAGGGTCTCACAGTACTCATTAAGGTGATTCAGGATATAGGACTCTAAGTGTGTAGCCAATAATGGATTCACATTACCCTGAATTTTGCAAATTATTCCAAAAGTTCCAGCTTCCTCACTATGGTTTTCTGCCATTTTTGGAGGTCATAAAATCACTGGGTTTGAGGTGAAGATTCTGCCACTCTTGCTGATGCTGTTATGAGACGAGAAAGCCCAAGTGGAAGGCAATTGGATTAGAGGCAGTAGCAATTTGTTACCCTGAATTTCAGGCCTAGGGAATTTGTGTACAGGGTTTCTGCTTCCTTGGTAAGTTGGTTTTTTTTTTTTAACAAACATCAGGTGGCGGCGTAGGAGCAGCAACATATTGCAGCTCTCACATAGCCACCCCAAAATACCCATAAAATATGACTCTAAACTAATCCTAGAACTCCAAAACGCACACAAATATACTTTCCACTAAAGTCAGCTTGGCTACAAGGAACCATATCAGCACTGCGAACTGAAACCAGCCTGGCCTGAAGCCCTGGCTGAGCTCCGGGGGTGGCAGGACAAGAGGAGCTGAGCCCCGGCTGGAGCTTCGGGTGAGCAGATTGGCGGCAGCTGCGGCAGCGTTCAGAAATAGGTCAGTGGGACTTGTGAGGTCGTGGGAGAAAAGCAGTCTGGCTGAAATTCCTCCAGGGCTGAGAAGCGAAAGGCAGAGGTTCTGCACCCGCCTCCCCATTGCAGCTTCAGCTCTCTCGGCCTACAGACTGCAGGGGGACCAAGCAATCGTTCAGAGGCAAAGTGCTCTCGCGTTGAGCAGCCTGGATCCGGATCGCGGTCTTGGGCTTTAGTCTTGTGGTCCTTTTTCCTTCAGTGAGCTGGAAGTGGGGGAGGGCCCAGCACCTTTCTGAGAGCTACGGCAGCTGGGAGGACCCCAGTGATTTGGGACAGAGCTTTCCCCTCTGGAAGCAGAGCCCCACAGACATTAAAAAAAAAAACATGGACTGACCAACCATGAATAAGAATAAGCATAAGAAGCAAAGTAAGAACAGCAACCAAACACTAGATTCCTTCTTTGGGGAAAAGAAAGACCAAGGCAGAGAGAGGGAGGTGGACAGTGCAGCCAGAGCTCCCCCACCAGGGGCTTCCAATAAACATGAAGATTGCCTTAAAGTTAGAGATCAGCTGAAGAAGGATTTTGAAAACCAAATAAGAGAAGTGGAAGACAAATTGGGAAGAGAAATAAGAATGTTGCAAGAAAATCATGAAAAGAGAGTCAGCAATCTGACTGAAGAAATTAACACCCTAAAAAATAGATTAAC
>CM053582.1:50821366-50878739 GCA_028627135.1 Pseudochirops cupreus | reverse complement strand
CAGGGTGGAAGGAGATACCTAAACTCAGAGAAAGATATATAAAGACTATAGTTTAAATGGAGACTGAAGCAAAACACATTATCGTTCTCTTTCATGTCTGGTTTTGCTTTTTTTTTTTCTTTTCCCAGTGATCACTCATTGGTTACAACCCTTCTATATGACCAAACTATTGTACAATGTAAAAGTATTTGCAGATCCTATACATGATTGCATGCCACCATGGTGGGGGGAGGAAGGGAGGGGGAGAAAATCTGAAACTCAAGTGATTGTGGAACTGAATCTTGTAAATTAAAAGTAAATAAGTAAATTAAAAAATTAAAAAAAAAAAAGAAGCAGGGATTCAAAGAAAGTCAAAAACCAGTTTCTGTCCTCACATTCTAATGTGGGAGTCAAACTGAAAATAAATATGTATATATACGGATTAACAAGGACATATTATCAGAGGGAAACCCGGACCACCTTTTTACAATTATGAATTGTAAGATTTAATTGTTGTTCTGCATTAGAGAAGAGTTTCTTAATACCAAATGAAACCATAGATCCAAACAAAGAAAAAATAGCAAGTGGTATTTTTCTGTTATCTCTGAAAAGTGACTTGGTACCAAGATGACGGATGGGAAACTGAATAGACTAAATCATAGGCTAGTTCATTGTGACTATGGTAGTACAGCTATGAACTGTGTCTATGGTACAGCATTTAAAAAAGTCAAGTTTGTGGATGGGTAAGAGAAAAGACAGTGGCAAACGTAGTTTAAGTGAGCAACAAATTTACAGATGTGATAAAATCATGTGGCCCAGCTGATGCTTTAAAACTCTAGTTAGGCTAAGGTAAAATGAATTCATCAAAATATGCATTTATATAAATATTTATAGTTATGTATTTATATTGACATAAATATGTGTATTTATACTCAAATGTCTATGTAATGTATACATCTATAGCTTATATCTTTATAATAAACATTTATAATAAATATCAATAAATTACTGAGAATCAAATATTTCTTTTGAAATATGAAATATAGCATATTTAACATAAAGACTCAAAAGGGACGAAAGTGTTCTATTTTTGGAATCACCTACAATCCAACACTGGATGGAGATTGCCTTGATGATCTGGTATCTGACCTACCCCTATTTCCTCTGATTAATACAGATGGAGTTATCACCATTGAAATATATGGCAGGATTTTATCTTGGCCAGAGATTTTCAACTGAGATTGAGACTGTGTTGGTGGTGATAAGGGGAAAGTTCCTTCACTCTAGCAGAAAACTCTGGGGTTCTAATTAGAATGGTTCTTTTTTATGTCAGACTCTTCTTGGCCCCACTAACATCTAGCTTCCATTCTCCTCCCACTCGGTTATTAGGTGGTTCTGTCATAGAAATGCTTCGTATTTAATTATATTAAAACAGAAGTGCCAGTACTATCTGTAGTCAACTTTTTTAAGGGAGTAGAGTCTTCTGAAGAATTAATTCTTCTGTGCTGCTGACCCGGTGTATGGTTAGCTTAGTTGCGTGAGCCAGGATACTAGGCCGAACCTCTGGTAGCTGTCTTGAGAGGTTGTTGGGTCCAACTTCCTCTTTTCATTTTGTAGTGGACATTTGGGAGCCCCTGTTCTAACTGGTTAGGCCACGTCAGTGGACTTCAGGAGAAAATGTTATACTTCACACAACAAAGACATGAGATGTGGAAGCAATAGAATGATGGGGTTAGAGGCTGTTAAATTCGACATAAGCAATCTCATGTTTTGGGTTTAAACACCAATACGTACAACTGAATTAGAGGTCTTATTTGAATTTACTTTTCTGAAAGCTAAATTGACTTAAGCTGTCAATATTATAGGGGAAAACACCAGCTGGGGCTGTGTCATTATGGAAATGGTGAAACAAAACAGTTTTTCTTTGTTCCTTTACAAAATTCATTAACTTAGCTAAAGTGACTTTGGCGACAGTGCCGTGCAACAAGAAAGCAGGAGCCACTGGCAGATGGTGGTGTGTCACGGTGCCTGGGGTGTCCGCCCCCAACAATGTAAAATGCATCAGTGCTAGGTGGTCTACTGACTCTGAGAGAAACACCACATGCAGCATGGAAAAGTGTAAGCCCCACACAAAATTGAAAACTTCTCCATATCTGTAGAACAGAGGAGAGTGACATGCACAGGGAAGAGAGGTGTCTTCCTACAGGGCAGTTTTTTTGCCATTTGTGAGGCTAAGCTTTTCTATACAGCCTGTCTGCTCTAATTTCCCTCTGCCAAAGTAATCTCCTTCCTATCTGTATTCCCATAGGACTTCGCCTGGACCTTTCCTACTACATACCACGTTCCCCTTTGTATTATATGGCCCTTGCCTTATCACTCCTGTGAAGTCCCCCTAAAGGGCACATGGCTTCATGTTTTGCATGTCTTCACAGAATCACAGGGAGAGAAAGTGCCTATTTTTTTAACAAATAAAATAGATTTGAAAAAGAAATACAAAAACAGTCTCCTGAGGCAACCTATTCTACCACTTGGGAATCCTTTTCCATTTCCTGGCACCTGGCAGGCAGTTTTTTGTGCATAGCAGGCTCTCTAAACATTTTTTTTCAATTGCTAATTTTGTTTTGGATCCACTTGGATAATGAGAATATGGTATTGTATTGCCTACAAGATACCAAAACATCTAAAGTGAAAAATCCCATCAATTATCAGGCAGATTCCACACATTTTACATTCAGATATTTTTGTTTAAAAAACGCTTGTCCATTGATTTGGACGCAGGAAAGGAAGGAATCAACATGTGCCAGCCCCTGTGGCCGAGTGCTTTTCGCAAATATTTTCCCATTCCATCCAGTTTAAGGTACTTTAGAAATTACTTCATTTTCTTTAGTTTTCTGGCACAGCTCCACAAGAACGAATTCAAAACTTATTGAAGAGCCACATTTCACGAGTGTTGATAAAAGTAAGTTGGAGGCAGTCTGCAGCTGACTGCCACAGGAGTCTCCTCTTGGTCCTTATCTGTTCTACATTTCTTAGTTTCCATAACACAGCTGGGAGAGAGGACATGTCAGATGATTCTATCAGCACACAAGGCAATCTGTGGCAAATGAAGCAGTCCTCAAAAATGACTTGTAAATAAGTTAGGCAAAAGACCATTAGGCTCAGTTTCTTTGCCTTAATTACTTGTTTGATTGTCTCCAGGTCTATAAGGTAGACTTACCATTCAATTCTGGAGTCACTGTGGACTTAAGCAAGGCTAAGCTTCCACTCTGGGTAGTCATTCATCAGATATGCTTAGAGGAAACACAAGTGACAAGTTTGAAACCTTTCCCAGATAATGACAATCCTGTCGTGAACAGAATCAGGTTTAATTTCTCACTCAGCAATCTATTTTGAGTATCTACAGCAAAATACCAGGGGATAATTGTCATTTTGGGGTTGTAATTTTCCAAGTGTAATTCTGAGGCAGCAGAGATAAAATTCTTTCATAAGCAATTTGAACATTTGATAAACTTTAAAGCAATTAATTCAGTGGCTCTGTATAGTATTAAAGAACATGAAGAGATGCACAATAGAAATCGGGTTTAATCTTAATGGTTTTCATTGCCCCTTCCCTTCCTCCTCTCCCTGTTTTGGGGTCATTTATCACTTTAACGATTGCCACAGGAATTTTGGGAGATTGGCTTGTGTGGCTCACAGACAACAAGCAATTGAACCAATTCCCTGGACTTTGTAGAGACAATACCTTTCCTTTTATTACTCCGATCAACAAAGATCCTACACACATAGTACAAGGTTCCCAGGATCTTCACTCATGTCATTTCCCTCTATCACCTCAGTCCCCCTACCAATTAACAAAGATCATAAATACTTAGAAGAATTGAAATTATACTGTGGATATTGTAACCAGATTAGCTTCGGAGGGGACACTCAGGTTCTCCTGTAATTATAGGACCACTTCAAGTCTGGGGTTATTTATTTCACAAATACTAAGCAAGGAAAAAAAAAGTGCTAAATCATATTCAACAAAAAAGGCTGCAAGCTTAGGTTAGGTCTGGCTATCCTCCTCAATGTTGATCCATAATTCCCTTGAGTATTCTGTATTCCCTAGGCCTTTATTCATCCACACAGATGGATACTATGTTATGTACCACGTGGTATGCCACCATCCTGTAGAAATACAGTCTCTACTGAATATTAATCCTGATTAAAGCTGATATTTACTTGATTTTAGATTTTAATTTTAGTCATCAAAGGTTAGTCAGACTTAGATTTACAAATTAATTAGGGTAGGGCCTCAGCTTCCCTGAAATGACCCATTTCAGCATGGTGACTAGGAAGATTAGGAGACTGAAGTAACTTTGCTGAAACATCACTGAAGAGTGCTCACAGTTAAACAATGACCACAGACTGCTGAAGTTCAGAATGGAGTTCTGGTGATATTGACTTAAAAGCTCTTTTGAGAAACCAAGGAGATTTCCTGGTTGGCATAAATGACTTTGACCTCACAAAAGATCATAGATGTATAATTGGAAGGGCCCTTTTGAGGCCATCTAGTCCAACCCCGTTACAAAAAAGGAACCTTAGGTGGGAGAGGGAGAAAATAAAATTTGTCTTTAGCTGTTACTTCTCTGTATCAACTCCTGATGAAGGAGACTAGGAAATCTTGGCTCAGAAGTCCAAGAAAAAGCAGGTATATTTCCAGGTAAGGGGATTTTGGACAAAGTTAGACTAAGAGTTTCTCACTTATTTAAGATCGTATCTTTCTGACACACTGCAATAGCAGGAAAAAAAAATCGCCCAGTTTTCACCCTGGAAAAATCAATCTGGGGTTCGGAAGTCTTCCCAAAATTTTAAATGAACCTCCGGAGGGCTGTCCTGCCTGACTAGAGAGTGACTTTCCTAAAATGAAAAACACATCAGGCCCTTTACCCAAATAAATTTTAAGGGGGCAGGAACCCTCTCTAGTGACATAAATAGATGCTTCCCCCTCCCAACAAAAATGCATAATTAACTTCCTTTGTTTTTAGAGATGTTTAGAAAACCAAGCAAAGATTTCTTCAATCATCGTAATCAGGCTGCACAATACTAGAAGATTCTTACAAGATTAATTTTCTTGACTAATGAGAAATATGATTCTCCTCAATGTAAAATATGATGGGAATCATTAAGGAGTCAAAGTTTCTTTGACTCAAATATGTGGACCTCAGGGTCAACAGAGTCTCTAGACATTTCACTGAATCCCAAGAATTCTGAAATGAGCATTGAGACACTCACTCGGTGATAATTAAAAAGATGAAGTCTTGATCCAATTAATTTCAAGTTGTTATTTTATCCTTAAAAAAGTATTTTGGCCACACCCAACTTGGAAGAATATACACGTGCAATGGCTTTGTAAATCACATAAGCTCCTATGTTTCATTTCTTTCATTCAGGAAATCATAATGACTACTGTACAAAAACAATCATTCAGGGAGTTATGCCTCTGAAAGAGGATCAAAACGAAACGGTCGGCTAGTTAAAACTTCAGCCTTAGAAAAGAACAGTATTTCTGAATCCCCAACCACTGCATGTAGTGAAAGTAAGTGCCATTTTTACAGTATTTTAAGAGTTTCCAAAGTGCCATATAGCTCTTATCTGAACCTCAGAGCCTGAGGTAGGTACTATAGTTATTACCCCCATTTTACAGATGAAGTTTAGTGGGGTTTAGTGACTTGGCCATTATCTTTGATGAGGCAAATATAAGTGTCCTTAAGTGTCTGATGGTGGAATTTAAACTCATGTCTCCCAAACTATCAGCCCAGCCCAGCACTCTATCCACAATATTACATCGCCTCTTAGCTGTGATGTTCCCAAGATTGCATTTAGTCCATCATTATCCCATATACCTCTAATTTTTTTGATAATCATGGTGGATCAAGCAACTGTGTGAACAAAGAACATGGTTATTTTCCTAAGATTTTCTTCCTAAGGATTTGGCTAAGTTCCATAATTAACAGGAACAAAAAATCTGCATGATCAGATCTAGAAATATTGACTATGTATAAAAAAAATTGTTTCCAAGTACTGCCGAGGAATTTCTAAGCTTGTTTACCTAGGCAGCTCACGGACACCCAAAGTGTTTGTTTTAATTTATATGACTGAAGGTGAAATAGTGGGAATTTGCAGATATTTTAAATATTATTTGTTCATGGAACCCAGGAAGTCTACATTGCTTTAAAAGGACTGAGTGGTTAGCAATGCACTCCAAGGTGTTTTTTCAGATTTTTCATTTTTATGACCTGTGACCCCTTGGCTACTGCCTGTTCTAAGTCAGCCCACTGTAGCATTGATTTCAAAGTCACTAAGAGGGGTTAGAACATCACACCAAGCTGCTTCTTGTTTCTGGGCCACTGGGTGTTTCTTTTTTGCTTTCGTTTTGTTTTTTTGGAGGAGAGAAGGCAGGGCAATTGGGGTTAAGTGACTTGCCCAAGGTCACACAGCTAGTAAGTGTTATTTGAACTCAGGTCCTCCTGACTCCAGGGCTGGTGCTCTATTCACTGTGCCACCTTGCTGCCCCTGGTTGTTCCTTCTTAAAAATGATGACAGCAAAAATGAGAAGGACTTACAGCATTTGCTAGGGATAATTCTCAGAAATGAGCAAAATGAGTATCATATAGATTTCTACTATCAGCTTTCCCAGTTAAAGATAGTGCAGGAAATCTACTTCAAAGCATATGCAATACCAGGCTTTTTTATTATATAGAATCCATACCAGTCCTCCCTAGAAACTTGGATGGACTGAAAAAGGCAGAGGGCATCTGGTGCAATTTATTATCAGCCCAGAAAGCAGCTGCTTCTGTGAGTTGCAAACAAAAGCAAATGTTAAGCTGCTGAACAGCTTTCTTGTTTTCTGTGGATCATTCTAAAAGGACTTTACTCCAACCTTAGCTTTGGAATTTTGCCATTCCTGTAGGTCAAAGGAGATACCCAAAGGGGCCATGAAAATGTGCTTTTAGTGGTGGTTACCATTGTGGGGGCCTCAGGATGTCCCCAAATTCTACCTTTTGTAAAGAGGTCTCTACTCATTTTTGTAAAGAGGTCTCTACTCATTTTTGAAGTTATCCATTCACCACCTCCATACACTCTTGGCATTGAGGCACTAGAGAAGGAGCATTTTATAAAGAAATTAAATTTGGAATCTATATGTTGTCAAACTAGCTAAAAGACCTTTAAGAAGACACTGGAAAGGACAGCTAATGGGCTTCCGAAGCATACCCTTCCTCATAAAGCTTTAGCTGCTATTTTTCTACTGCAGTTTGTTTTTTTAATATGTAAATGAACATGGTAGTCTAAATGTCAGCCTCCTAATCTTCCACCCTTTCATTTTCTTCTCTGCACTTAAAATTCATCTTTTATTTTTCTCAGTTTTTAACACATAAGCAAAACATGGTAGTATAAACATCACCCTTCTAATCTGTGGCCCCTCTAATTTCTTTTCTTCATTTAAAATTCTTTTATTTTTCTATTATTTTGAAAAACGAAGACAAAACATAGTAGTATAAACTTGGCCCTCCTAGTCTGCGACCCTTTCTTCTCTACATTTCATTATTTTTAAGTACTTAGAACATGGTAGTATAAACATGGCCCTCCTACTCTCCGAGTGCTTGCATTCTTCTGGGCTTTCGAAAGTCCTCTCCTCAAGGGTCTCTCCCAAGTCCAGACCCCCCCCTTCCCGTGCAGCTCGGGCGGGCCTAACTAGCCAGGCTTTCGCCCTTGCTCTTCAAGGGCACATGGCACGAGTCGGCCCCACTTCAACCGGCTCCCCTCGGCGGCCTCCACTGGGAGGCCCTGAGCTAGCTGGCTAGGTCCTCTTCCTTGGGGGAGGGGTCAAGAAAAGAACGATGAAAGGAAGGAAGGAGCAAGTCTTCTTTCTCCGCTTACTTCTCCGCAGTGAAGGTTTGCTGACTGACTACCTGATCGCCCCGAGGACACCCCCCCCCCCCCCCGGTTCCCCCCAGTCCCATTCGCTTCCTTTCCGGCTACCTCCAGCCCCCGACACGAAGTTCCCCCCCTCAACCCCCCCCCCCTTTCCTCTTCTTCAGGTAGCAAGCACTCATAGCAAACAAGTATGGCGCGCCCCAGGGCTTAGAGCACGAGAGGCAGCAAAAAGTTCGGAGGTCTGGGCTGGAATGAATGAACTTCCGATCTCCGAGTAGAGGTGTGTCCAAGCCCCGTGGGGGCGTGGTCTCCGTAACTGAGGCAGCTCATTCAGTTCTTTTGGGGTTCTCCCTCCCCTCCTTCCCCAGGAGGACTCCAGTTGACCCGATGACCCTGCGGCACTCCCTTCCCTATGCCTTGGCGGCATCCATAAGAAGGGGGGGCCCTGGTTCCCTCCCTTGAGGACTGGGGAGGGGGAGCTCCCCCCACATTGGTCGGGACTGGTGGGTGGGTGGGCTGGCTTCCTGTCCTAGGATTGGCTGACAGGGAGTAGATGGCCCCGGGGTGCTGCGCTTCAGGGATTAGGTGGCCTCCCGTGGCCCGGGTCTTGGTGCTTGTGACTGTCACCTGGCCCTGCTGAGGACAAGAGGTACCACTGCCTGGCACCTGGCTGCCTGTGTGCCCGCTGGGATCTGGGGTGGGGGGGAGCAGGGGCTGGGGAGGTCATGGACTCTGACCCACTAGAGTTGGGGGAACGCTTTTAGTGTGCCAGCAAAGGCCTGGAAGTCCAGGCTGGCACCAGACGATGGGCTTTGTTGGTGAGAGAGGGACCAGCCAGAGGGCAGAAGGAGCAGCATCACTGTGGGCCGCTCATCTTCAAGGCTAAAGTCTGCTAGGCACAGATAAGGGGGGTGGTGCTTGGGTTTAATTCCTACGTGCCAAGCATTGGCTGCTTTTTGTATTTCTATGTTTAGAGAATGAACATTTGGTCTGAATTTGGGAGAATCAATCTTGTGTGTGTGGAGGTGTTCAGACTAACATGATGAACCTTAATTTAAAAATATAAATGTATAGAAGCACATATAAATGTATGTGTATATTATATACACACACATTCAGAGCCAAGGATCTCAGTTAGGCTAATCACACAGGCAGGACAGAACACCAGCAGTCCCTTTGTCTTTTCTGAGCTGAACATCATAGGGGCTTTTGGATCTTTTGGAGTCTGTCAATCAGCAAGCATTTATTAAGTGCTTTTTCTGTGTCTGACCCTGTGGTGAGTCCTGGGGTTTCCCAAGAAAGGCAAAACCATGGTCCCTGACCTCAGGGCCCTTCTGTACCAGTGGGAGAGACAGCATGACATAGGGAGCTATTGGCCTTTCCTGGATAGGGGGGAGTGAGCTGCTTAGGCCTGAACATCAGCAAAGTTGCTTTAGCAGCTGAAGTGAGTAAGGGCTTGGGGCTGAGAGGCCAAACAGAAAGCTATTGCCGAAGTTCAGATCCTGGGCTGTTTCCATCAGGGTATGAGGGGAGGTGGTTGTAATGTTGTGGATGGTCTGATGTCCCAGGAACAGGCTGCTTTTTTCTCCCTCAGGGTTCCTGGCTGCTTCAGCTAACTTAGCTTACCTGTCCCTTTTGTGACAGTTGGTTGGCAGTTAATGGGATGGCTGGGCCAAATCCACAAGAATTATTTCACTCCATAATGACCATCAGGATTGGTCTTAGAGCAGGGCTGATAACCTGGAAGGGCAGTGAAGTGGCGCAGTTGATAGAGCACCGCAACAGGCATCAGAAAGACTCATTTTCCTGAGTTCAAATTTGGCCTCAGACACTTACTGGCTGTGTGACCCTGGGCAAGTCACTTAATCCTGTTTGCCTCAGTTTCCTCATTTGTAAAATGAGGTAGAGAAGGAAATGGCAAATCACACCAGTATCTTTGCCAAGAAAACCCCCAATGGGGTCACGAAGAGTTGGACATGACTGAAATGACTGAACAACATCATGGCCATCCAGACCAGGCTCTAAGCAGGACTGGTGCCCTGGAGGGTTACCTTTTCTAGGGATCTTGTGTCCGTTTGCTTTGTTGGTGGCAGTTGGTCAGTGGTTGTCACTGGCAGTAGGTAGTGAGAAAGGTGGGCTCCCTCTCCACCATGGTTGCTCCCCTCAATAATGGCTAGGGGACTTAGGTTGGAAGCAGATCTGGTGGCCTGAGAGCCACTCCTATTCCCAGGGCTCCTGGACTCAGAGTCCTGAGCTGTCTCTATCAGGCTACAAGGGAAGATAATGATCAAGGTTGGGGTAATCTGATCTAAAGCTTGGGCCTTTGGAACCTATTGGCAGCCCCTTTGGGGCAGTTCTGTTTTAGCCTTCACCCTGGCGCTGTGTGTGTGTGTGTGTGTGTGTGTGTGTGTGTGTGTGTGTGTGTGTGTGTGTGTGTGTGTGTGTGTGTGTGTGTGTGTGTGTGTGTGTGTGTGTGTGTGTGTGTGTGTGTGTGTGTAATGCTTGAATGGGTGGCTACCTGATGAAGAGCAGCTGAAGGCCTGTACTAGAGGATCACTGCTTCCGATTTCTTGAAATATGTAGCTCTTAACACAAAATTGTCCTAGAGAAGAAATTCTGGATAATATGAATTGTTTACAGACTGAAATGGTTAACAAAGAAGATTTGGAAGTAACATTTAGTCCCTCAAATACTTTTTGTGCTCCTAAGAAAAACCTTTTTATTTTTGAGGAGAGGATTTGGGGGGGGGGTCACCAAGATATATAAATATAAACATAAAATATAGCCTTATTTGAATGGTACATTGCTATAGGAAGTTAAAGCAAGGGAAGGAAGAGTTATTGGCCCACAGGGATGAGGAGGAAAGCTTGGAGGATGTGGGTTTTGAACAGTGACTGGGATTTGTCTAGGCTAGGGGTGGGGAAGCTATGGCCCTCTAGGTCCTTGAGTACAGCTTTTTGACTGAGCCCAAGTTTTACAGAACAAATCCTTTTATTAAGGGAATTTGCTTTGTGACTCTGAATTTAGCCAAAGGGCTGCACTTGAGGACCTAGACATCCATGTGTGGCCTCCAGGCCACAGGTTCTCCATCTCTGGTCTAGGCAGAGAGAACATGGTATGGGGTATAGGGGGAGTGGGAGTGATTGCATTGGCCAAGTTCCAGAGGTGGAAATGAATGTGGTCTGGTAAGGAGATAAAGAGGAGGCCCAGTTGGCTGGAGCAGAGGGCTTGGGTTTGGAAGCATCTGTAAATAAAGATGAAGTGAGGAACCGTATCTTCCTAAGCCTTGAATACTAGAGTGAGAGATTTGGACTTTATCTGATAGCTCTAGAGACTCCAAAAAAGATTTTTTGACCTAGTGAGTTACCAAAGCAATTTAGGAAGAATGTGTAAGAGAGATTGAAATGGGAGAAAATCTAGGCAGGGAAAAGTGCTAGGAGATAAACAGGCATCAGGTAATGAGGACCTTGTGGGAGGTGGTGGGGAAGGGGCTAGGACCCTCCCAGATGAACTACCATATTCAGGTACAGTCTACTTTCCAAGGAGGCCAAAACTCAGCTGTCTAGCAATAAGCTGATCACAAGTTTGGATACCTGGTTACTAGAACAGGATTAGAAACACATTTCCCACTGTGGTGAGAAGCTAGTGCAGCAAATCCAAAGTGAGGACAAGAGTGGAGGAGTTCTGACACAAGCTGCGCATCTCCAAAGGGTCCGAGGCCTGTCCCTGCAGGGTAGCACGAAGAACCAGACACAGGGCATGGTCAGGCTGGCCTAAGTTGTTGCTGGCTAAGCTGATCTGCCGATGGTTCTGTATCCCAAAGGGGTGGAATGGGTCTGAATGAAGAATCCGTGGGCAGTAGATAGATAAGGAAAGCTTCAGAGAGCAGTCAGGAGGAACAGTTGCTATGATGAAGAAACTTTGGAGAATGAGTGATTACTACTGTCTACTCTGGAGCCAGATGGAAAATTCTAGTCATGAAAGGCCTGGCTAATTATGGGAACCCTGGTTCCTATGAGGGGAAATAGTACTTAACCTAGCAATTGCCTTCAGTTTGGATATCTGTGGGCAAAGCAGGGAGGTTGCCCAAGGGTCTGTCTGGGGACCTCTTCTCTTTTCTGTCTCCATACTCCCTTTGGTGGCCTTATCAGTTTTCTGAGGTTCCATTATCATCTCTACACGTGACTCCCACAAATCTCTCTGTATTTTCCAGCTATTTCCTGGAGCTCTCAGCCTCAAACTAGAAGTAGCATTACATAGGGATAGAGAACTGGAAAAATGTGCTGAAAATTCCATCTCAGATACTAGCTGTGTGACCATGTGCAAATCACCTGCTTTCTAACAGAAAACCACATTGTGCTTTGTAAGCCTTGCCAGGAGTGGTCAGGCAAACATTGGCTTCTAGTTAAATCTGTTCCTCAGAAAGGTGACTTGCATATGCATGCAAATGAAGCATTAGAAAAGTGATCACTATGCAAATAAGGTATTTGGAAATAAGCTTTGGGATTGGGTAAAGTTCATATTTGGAAACCATTATGGTTGTCCAAACTAGGCGGGATGCAATGAAACCTAGTTAGAGACTCTAGCAGTCTGGGGCAGACCATCTGCTGTGGGATCACTACACTGACAGTCTAGTGATGCTGTGGTACTTCCCTCATCAGGACCAAGACTGGAGTCTAGGCAAGCACTTTGACTTCCTCTTGGGACACCCCCCCCCCACTCTATGTTCTCTCTGTTCCTTGCAGAAGACTCCATTCACCCACTCTGGACATTTGCTCTGCCTCTCCCCCATACCTGGAATGCTCTCCTTTTCTCCCTCTTTCTGGCTTCCTTCAGTTGTCAGCTCAAGGCCCACCTTTCATAGGAAGCCCTTCCTAGTCCCTCCCAATGCCATTGTCTTCCATGTGAGATTTGCGCTGATTTATCCCACATACATCTTTCATGTTGTCTCCCATCCTAGAATGTGAGCTCCATGATGGCAGGGACTGTGTTTTTGTCTTTCTTTATATGCCCAGCCCCTGGTCCAGAGGAAGCTCTTGATAAATGCTTATCGACTGACTCACCAGCAGTGAAAGCAAGATCCTGGGCAACCTCTCCTGATTGCTAGAATCAGGTTGTATACTTGGCTAATAAAGATTTACTTGAACCTTGAATGCTTATAATCGTAATAGAAATCTAAGAAATCCAAGTGTAGAACAAGTCCCTACCTCATAGGACTTTGGTAAAAATTGAAGGAAATAATGTAGGCAAAAAACACTTTGCAAACCTCAAAGTGCTCTAGTAAATTTCAGGTTTTATTATTAACAACTCGCTGGGTCTGAAACTGAAACTCATGTTCTCCCTACTAAGCTGGGCCTTCCTCTAAACTTCTTTGTTGTTGAAAGCGAAACCAGGCTCTCAATCACCGTGACTTATAACCGCAAAGTCAGTCTAGCACCTTCCTTCTCTCTAATCCACCATATTTAACTAGTTGCTGGATCCTCTTAATTGTAACTCTACATTATCTCTTGCCTGTCTCTGTTTCTCCACTCATCTTGACATCCACGTATTTCACTGGGGATCTAAATGGTCTTCTTGCCTCAAGTCTCTCCCTCAACCCTTCCTATCCATTCTCTGTACACTGTCACAATGATTTTCTATGGCCTGTGTTTGACTATGTCACTTCTCTTCTCAGAACCTTTTGTTGGCTCTCTGCTGCCTTTAGGATAAAATAAAAGGAGCGTGATTTACCGCTCTCTACCGTCTGTTTCAATTCTCCCTTTTCAGTCTCTTCTCCTTTACATACTGAGCTTTCTAGCCAAAGCGGCCCACTACCAGTTCCACAAACTTGACATTTCAACCCCTTCTTCAAGCTATTTCCTTGAGGTGTAGTGATAGGAGTATTATCCTAAGGCCTTGTCACATGAAGGCTAGGCTACTTTTTCTTTAAAAGGTATTGAAACTGGCCTAGAACTTTAACTTGCTCAGAAGACTAAGGCTCAGGCCCCTGATTAAGATTTCTGGTAGCTAAGGAGGAAAGAGCCAGGGCACAAGGAGCCTCCTGCTCCTCACTCTGGCCTGTGGCCAATAGACCAACATGACCAACATGGGGTAGAGAATCTGTGCCCAATTGAATCAATGCAGTGTTTTCAAGTCAAGTCAAGAAGCGTTTATTAATGGCTTACTCTGTGCCAGGTACTGTGTTAAATGCTAAGGACATAAAAGAAAGCAAACAATGAAAACAAAAAACAGTCCCTGTTCTCAAGAAACTCACAGTCAAGTGGGGGAGACAGCATGAATACCCCTCAGTACAAATGAGGTATAGATAGGAGAAGTTGGTGATAACAGACAGAAGGATGGT
The DNA here is from genome assembly GCA_028627135.1 of Pseudochirops cupreus. Taxonomy (NCBI): domain Eukaryota; kingdom Metazoa; phylum Chordata; class Mammalia; order Diprotodontia; family Pseudocheiridae; genus Pseudochirops; species Pseudochirops cupreus. Next base: position 50,864,503 of record CM053582.1, on the reverse strand, counting down.
GCTAGCATTCATGGGGCTCAGGAAAAGCTTGTGGAAGGTGGGATTTAAATTGATGCAAATCAGCAGCTCGTCAGTAACATAAGGTCTTAGAGTATCGTGGGTACACTGCAAAGTGAGGTCATGCAGCCAGTATGTGTCCAAGGTAGGCCTTGAAGCCAGGTGTTTTTGTAAGCTGCTGCTTAGGCATTCTTTCTACTGTGGTGAAGACAATGATGATTCCAGCTTGGTGCCTAGGTGAAGGGTAGGACTGGGACAGGAGCTCTGGAGAGGAGAGACGGTGTTGATTCCTGCTTCGAGAGAGACAGATGTGGTTTCATATTCTCTTTAGGGAGAGAACTGTGGAGACAGAGAAAAGGCCTTGGGAAATGGCAGACTTGTCAAGGAACTAGTGCCTCCACATGTCCCTGATTCCCAGCTTACCTTTCTAAAGACTTCAGGGATTTTCCCCTTGGGGCATCTCTCTCAATTGAGCTATTTCTCTTGAAGTGGGAAAGCCTATCCATTCTTTGTATTTTCTGGTACATTCTAATCTATCTAACTTCTCCAATTTCTATGGGCTGTATTGAGGCAAATTGGGTCCACTTATTCCTTATGATTTGTGATGGTCTTTTGTGTAGCTTAAGTTAAGGAGGGAATGCTTTGCAAAGACATGGAGATAGTGGGTTTCAGTGAACACTCTGAGTTAGAACTCCCTTCTCTGTAGGGCACTGACAAGGCACTAGAACAGGTTGGCTTTGGGATAGTCCTCTATGAAGTTTAGGGGATGGGATCACCACTCTTGCAAGGTCCCTGTTTCCTCATAAGACTGTAATTTTTCATTCTTCCCTTTTGGATTCTTCCACAGAATACTAAGCCTTTTTTCCTGTCAGAGTGAAGATGGTGTTTAACTTTTTATCTGAAGGAAATCCTGTAATTTGGGGGGGAAGGAGAGAGAGATGATTATTTGTTATAAATATTTGTGATCAAATAAGAGGAACAGATATGTCAAAACACCTTGACAAGTTAAAAGCAGCACATATGGAAGGTATTGTTGTTACCATGGTTATCTAAACTATGATTTTCAGGTTCGTTGTGGGCAATGATGTCTTGTAGATGGACCAGAACCAAATCTCATGGCTTTGCCGTAGAACGTGGCTCTGGCCTAGACACTTATTTCTGATTCTGTTGTGTTCTGCAGTTTTGAATCCAAGAGAACTGAGATACTGTTAATCTCCATAAATATGCCTGCCGAGGCTTTGCATCCAACTGAAAAAGATACACCAGAATTGCTGGCATCCACTCTCATCCACACTTGTTGGTTGTTGGTCCCAAGAAACAAAATGCCAGAACCTTCTGGATTTAAACTATAGAAAATGAAGGGCTACAATTCCCTACTCCCCCTCTTCCCCTCCTTAGGTAAACAAAGACCATCTGTCTCTGAAAAGGACAAATTGAGAAGTGATGGGAGTGGTTCCTAGACATTGTCTAGGTAATAGCCTATAGCAGACTGCTCATTTTCATTCATTTTCACCTCCTGCTTCCTTACCCCGCCCCCAATCCATTTGGGATAGAAGATAGGGATTTGTTCAGCAGGAATGCTCTGAATACCAGAGGGAGGAAGCATCTACCAGCACATGGCAATATGCTGGGGGATCTGAATCAAGGGGCATGTTGGTGACCTGGTAACGAATACCAGGCTGACTAAGGCCAGGTAACTATAATGTCTACTTTTTGTTGTTGTTATTGTTCAATTGTATCTGATTCTTTGTGACCTCATTTGGGGTTTTCTTGGCAAAGATAATGGAGTCATTTGCCATTTATCATTTTCTTCTCTAGTTCATTTTACAGATGAGAAAACTGAGGCAAACAGACTAAAGTAACTTGCCCAGGATCACACAGCTAATAAGTGTTTGAAGTTAAATTTGAACTCATCTTCCTGACTCCAGGATTCCAGGCCCAGCAGTCTATTCCTTGTGTTACCTACCTGCCCCCAGAAAAAAAAAAGATGAGCAATTATACCTTTCTCCATTCCTGGGAGAGGTGGGGGAATATGGGTATGGAATATAGCATATACTGTGTTTGTTAACTGTCGGTTGGTTAACTGTTTTTCCTTGCTAAAAGAAAAGGCTTACTGGGAGGGTGGGGGGGAGAGGGAGGGTATATTTAAAAAATGATCCTGAAATAAAACTAAGAGACATTCTATGTTGGCTTGCCTGCACCTGCCCAGGAAGGCTTCCTGGCCCCTCAGAGCAGCAATTAGATCATACTCTAGGCACTCTTTCTGGTCACCTACAACTCCACAGAAGTTGCCTTGCCCCAGCCTAAGATCATTGTCTCCCCTCAATCGTCCTCCCCTTCCACCTGTACACAGTTAGTTGTATAATATCCTGGGATAACTCCACCCCTAGGCTGAACCCTTGTGGACAATGATAATCTACCCGAATTCATATGTCAAAAATTAATGTATTTCCACCCCACCATTCTGTCCCTATCCCAGTGATTCTGAACTCTGGACTGCCATTGTTCAAACCCCTTTTTCAGTGCCCTCCACCATCCCACTGTAAAGTACCCATCTTTTTGTGCTCTCTGGAATACCTATTCCATAGGCAACAAATGAGCTTTTATCTAAAATCTTTTCCTTTTTTCCTCCCTCTGTCTCACTGTACCGTCTGAGACCAGGTTCCCGTCTAATGACACAATTTTTCTGGCCCCCTTTTAAGCGCTAGTTTTGCTTTCACTCTTAGCCCTCTGATTCACTGGTCATGATAGGGAAGTTGCAATACCCTTTGCTCCCCATTACCATTTTCAGGTTCTTTCTTGCTACTATAATTACTAACTTCTATTCCATTGAGGTTCCATATTTATCACCCAATCAAGATTCTAGTTGCTGCTATCTTCCAACCCCCAGAAGATTCTCCTTCTTCCTTCAGTGAGTTTGGTGTTTGGCCCATAGTATTTCTCTCTGTCCCCCAACTCTTGCCCTCATACTAGGCAACTACAAGATATATCTCTTGATAACTCCCTTAAACAGCCTAACTTCAATCTTCTTTGTTGGATCTTCTTGCTGGACATGCCTCATAAACATGAGTGTCTCCCAAGGCACTGTCCTGCGCCTTCCTTTTTTCCCTTGACCCTATTTCAATTGATTATCTCATCATCTCCCATGGATTCAACTCTCATCTTTATGAAGAGGCTTCTCAGATTTTATTTGTCCAGCCCTACCCTCTCTCCTGGCTTCCAGTCTCACTTGGCTGTTTGACTATTGTATCTTTTGTAGACATCTTAAACCCAACGTGTCCAACACTGAGCTCATTACCTTCCCCTCTCCCCCAATCCTTTCCTCTTCCTTGGTTCCCTGTTACTGTGGAAGCCACCCCTATCCTAGTTACACAGGCTCCAAACCGAGGTGTAGTTTTCAACTCCTCCTGGTCACCTCCCTCATTTGATCACTTGCCAAGCCTTTTTACAGTTTTATTGCATAATTCCTCTATACCCTTTTCTCTCCTCTGACACTGGCAACACCCTCATGTGGGTACAGGCCCTTAGCACCTCAGTCCTGGACTGTTACAGTAACCTTCTGGTGGTTCTTCCCTCAAGTCTCTTCTCACTCCCGTCCATCTTCCATTCAGCTGTCAAGTTGTCAGACTTTCAGATTGAACTTCCTAAAATGTAGGTCTGACCATTGTCCCATCCCCCCATTCAGTGAATTTTAGTGGCTCCCTTTTGTTCTTAGGTTTGAATATAAACCTCTCTATTTGGCTTTTAAAGCCCTCTATAACTCAGACTCATTCTACCATTGCATTCTTCTTATACATACCCTGTGATCCAGTGACATTGGCTTCCTGGCTGTTTCTCACAAGAGACATTCACTCCATCTCCCGACTCCTAGCATTTGTACTGGCTGTCCTCCATGTCTGGAACTTCCTCTCTCCTCATCTCCCCCTCCTAGCTTCCTTCACATCTCAGCTAAAGATTTGCCTTCTACAAGAAGCCCTTGCTAGTCGTTTTTAATCCCTATGCCTTCCCTTTGGGGTGATTTCTATTTTGTTCTGTCTAGATCTTGTTTGTACATAGTCATTTGCATGTTAACTCTCCATTAGATTGTGAGTTCCTAGAGCAGGGACTGTTTTTTTTTGCCTTTCTTTGTAGCCAAAATGCTTAGCACTGTGACTGGCACAAAGTAGGTACTTAATAAATGTAAAAAAAACCCAAACCAATACTAGGCCTCATGTCATAAATGCCAAATGAATGCTGTAGGAATTCCTAGGTGGCAGGGTCATAGGTTATAGTGTAAGGCTGAGACTCCAGTGATCATCCTACCCACTTAAAATTAATTACTATCATTAAAATCATACATTTAGATCTGTAGGGGACCCCTTACAGGTAAGAGTATCCTGATAAATGTTCAACAATTGGCTCTCCAAAAAAAGTATGCATTGTACACTTTTATATTTTATCTGCATTAATATTTTTCCATAACTTTCTTAAGTCTAGACAAATAATAAGGAAGCTCTGACTAATTATAATAATAGTAAACCAAGTTTACCAAATGTATAAGGCATGAATACACTGAGAGCTTAACAGTTGGCCTCCTGTTTGAGGAGGGTTTGAGCTGGCTCCAGCACAGATAACATCTAGTTTAAGTCCCTTATTTTACAGGTAATAAGCTCCAGGACTCAGGTGCTCTGAGCAGATAGAGCTGTGTGTAAGGCAGGGGATTCTGACTTTAGAATGAAGAATGAATTGGAGAAACAATCCAATTACAGGGTTCAGCGGAGTAAGAGAAGGGCTGGGAGCTGTTTCATTCTCTTCCTTAAATAGGCAATTTCTTTCTTTCTTTTTATTGTGAACTTAATCATCAACAAAAACAAGCAGTTCAATATACAAAGAAAAAACAAGAGAATTGTATAAGAAGATAAAGTAATTTTGTTATTATATGTGTGTATGTATATAAACGTATATATATGCATATATAAATGAATATATACATTTATGTGTGTGTTTATATATGCATACACACATACACACACACACACACACACACATATATATATATATATATATATACATATATACATATATAAATTTTATAGGATAGTTAACAAAATTACTTTATCTTTACTCGCTTCTTCAGGGAACCAGGTGACTCAGTGGTTAGAGTATTGGGCCTGGAGTCAGGAAGACCCATCTTTCTGAGTTCAAATCCAGCCTCAGATAGTAATAGCTGTGTGACCTTGGGCAAGTCACTTCATCGTGTTTGCCTTGCATTCTCATCTGTCAAATGAGCTGGAGAAGGAGATGGCAAACCACTCTAGTATCTCTGCCAAGAAAGCCCTAATTGAGGTCACTAAGAGTTGTGTACTGAACAATAACAACACCACCCCTTTCTTATTCTTTTTTTGTTTTCTTCTGTGTATTTTAAAAACTCATTTCACAGCTGCTCTTTTGGCCATATCTTTCACTCCGCACTAATTCCTCCCCCCTCCACCAGATAAATAGAAGCCCTTCCTTGTAATAAATAATGTGTAGTAGAGCTTGTAATAAATATGTGTAGTAGAGCTAAGCAAATTCACCCCTTGGCCATGTCTGAGGATGCAGGTCTTGCTCTGTGTCTCAGCCAACTGCTTTTCTGCCAAGGGGGTTAAACATCATCAGCTTCATCATCAGTCATCTAGAGTCATGATTCCAGCCTTCTCTTGACCAGATGATTGGGGGGAAAGGGGTAGCTGGCACCCTTGAAGGTACCCAAAGGGCTCGTATTTCTGTAGAGCTTCTTGGCTTACAAAAACACCTTCCATTCATGATCTTCTCACATCCTCATATTCACCCTGAAAGAGAGATGCTCCAGGCATTCTTTTCCCCATTTTACAGATAAGAAGAATGAGGAAAAGTGACCTGTCCAGAGATCACAGAATTAATGAGAACCAGAGCTCGGTGATCAAAGGCAGTAAGTACAGGGGTGGCTAGGTGGTGCAGTGAATAGAGCACCAGCCCTGGAGTCAGAAGCACCTGAGTTCAAATCTGGCCTCGGACACTTGAGACATTTACTAGCTGTGTGACTTTGGGCAAGTCACTTAACCCCAACTGCCCTCCAAAAAAAAAGAAAAAAAAAGGCAGGAAGTACAGTAAGGTGGAAAATACTCTAGTCAGAGACAGGAAGAAGGCTTGGGCCCTCATTCTAGCTTTCCCACGGTCACATTGTCAGTAAGTGGCAGAGCCAGGATTAGAACCCAGGCCCTTTGAATCCACAGCCTCTAAGAGAAATCAAAGGGTCTCATTTAACTTTTATTTTTTACTTTAAAAATGTTGATTCTGACTTTAACAATCTCCAAGTAAAATGAACATTTTCCTATACATAAGAGAGCGTGAAAGGAAGATTGTCCATGAAATGGCAGATGGCCCATTTAACTTTCCCAGACCTCCAGATTCCTACTGTCAAACCTGAGAAGATGGACTAGAAGACCGAGTTGGGTCTGAATTCCTCCCTTCTCTTGGCCGTTTCCTGTCTCTGTGACCTTGGCTGAGTCACTTCATTTTTCAAGGTCTCAGTCACTTTAAGAGAGTTGAGCTGGATGATCTTGAAAGCTCCTTGCAACTGAACGTTTTGTGATCCCATGAACTGCGTGGGTTTTGAGTAGCTGGGAAGTCTTCATTGACAAGGTTGGTCTTGAGTCTGGATATATGAGCAGGGCTTGGAAAGTGGGAGAGGCGAGAGGTGATGCCATGCCAGGAAGAGTGGAGGTTGGTGACAGCTGTGGATGACATCATAAGGAAAGACAGAGAGGCAAGAATGAATGGAGAACACTTGGGGAAGAAAGAATAAGTCTCTTTAGAGGGTTTGTGTTGGGAAGTTGTCAGGCAGGTGGAGGCCAGATTGGATAAGGCTCGAATGCCAGGATAAGGACTGTGGGAATCAGATTCTGTGTCTATTATCTCTTATGCCATGGCCCATTTGAAGTCTTTCTGAACAGGGGCATGCTGGAATGATGAAATGGTAACACAGGAAGATTCCTTTGGTAGCAGCATGCTTGGGTGATAAGAGGAGATATTGGAGGCAGGGAAACCAGTTAGGTTATTGCAAAAGGCCTGTTTCTGAAGAAATAGGAGTGTGGACTGAGAAAGTCCAGGGAGAGGGTGAGGGACACCTTGACGGGAGAGCCAGCAATTCTTGGTGACTAATTGGGGAATGAGGTATCAAGAAAGAGGGAAACATCAAAGATGACCCCTGAGATGGTAGCTGAGGACTAGGATGGGGTTAATATGAACTTAAGTAGGTATGGGAGTTAGATGACAAGTCAAAGTGTGTTTTGTTGGGTTTTTTTGAGGGGAGAAAGGTATAAGAAAGCACAGAAAACTGAGGATGGAGTCCAGTTAGAAGAAAGGAGAAGAAAGAGAAACCAGCTGCAGATCTCTGTGCCTCAGTGAAAATGTGCTTGGAGGCAGGGGCATAGACTCAACACTAAACTTGCTCCTTTCACTTTGCCGATTCCCAGAGAAGTCTATTACACTGCCCAAGTATAATTATTATTATATGGCTGAGTAAACTCAATACCTTCAAGATGTTTAAAATTCTCAGGTCATCCTCAGTGATGCATAGCCACACCATTTGTCAATATCTATTACACTGCAGCCTGCCTTAAGAGGCCATTCAAAAGAGCAGAAAAAAGTCATGTCTCAGAGAGGTGATTTGTTACCTAAAGGTCAAATGAAAGGGATCAGAGATGTGGGGAATACTTAGAAATAAGGTAGATGGTATTCTGGGTAATGCAGAGATAAAAGTCTTTTCAATCAGTGACCTGAGTCCCCATATTGATTATGGAATAAGATCATTCAGATTTTTTTAATGGACAGTTCATGTGTTAGGAGACTGATCAATATAGTCTCCATTTCCTTCCTTGGATCTAATCTGGACGTTACTTTCTTGGGGGTGTGGCTGGGACATTTCCCGGATTGGGAGTCTGAAGACACAGATTCACATCCCTACTTCCTGTCTCTGTGACCTTAAGCAAGTTGCATATCACTTTGGGTTTCATTTTCCTCATCTGTAAAGGTTTGAACCTAAGAGCCCTTTCAGGTTGGAATTTTTGATCTTCTGACTTGAAACCCAGGAGACCCTTTTCAAAAAAGAGGGCCAGGTATGGACTCATATAGAGCCTGAATTCTCCTTCTTCCCCTGATAGACAACTTTGTGAAACTGCTGAACAGATACTTCACTTTCATCATCAATCTGTACTATTTCTGTACCTCACAAGCCCAGATTTTAGGGTAGATTCTCTAGGTCCATCAGATTCAGGATGATTCTGGCAGTGGTCATCTTAAGAGACATGATAGAAGAACCTGTCATTGGGCAACTGGCACCAATTCAGGAATTTTCCACCTCTTGACTTCACATTCATGAAGTTACCAATAAGACTGGAGATGTCCATTTCTCAGGTTGCTGTTTGGTGACCTGGGCATAGAGAAAGAAATGGCTGCCAGGGACCTAAGATAAAGTCTCAGATTAAACCTAGGCAAGCCCAAGTTCTCTCTACCTTGTGCTCAAATTACAGCTATCATTGTTTCTGGGGTGAGGAGGAGGGAGTCCAAAGGTAAACTGTCATGGAATCTTTCCCAAGAGAGGGGCATCTGAAAAAGAGTGGAGAATATAGCTTTTCTACACATTTCACAGCCTACCCAGGTGTGGTAGGGCAACATTTATTTCCATGAGAATCTATCCGCATAAGACTTACTAGCCAATCTTCTTTGATACATCGTCTAGATCAGTGGTACTCAACCTTCCTAATGCTGCAACCCTTTAATACTTGTATGTGGGCGTATCTGCATGTGGGTGGACCCGCCTGGAGACAGATAGAGGAGCGGTGTCTCGGTTCCTAAGACCATAAGAAATACGTGTTTTCCGATAGTGTTAGGTGACCCCCTGTGACCTCTGTGAAAGGGTCATTTGACCCCCAAGGGGTTGCAACCCACAGGTTGAGAACTGCTGTTCTAGATGCTAGGACACATCAGGAGATGCTCTATCACCTTGGCAAATGGAAGCACCTGTTTCTCAGCTAGAAGCCAATGAGTATGTGTATTCCTATGGCGCCAGAGCACAGGCATTGTAAGATCACCCTTGCTACAATCCTATGATATGGTTCTTCCAGTTTTGTATTTTTTATGGATACCATGGGATGGAGAATAGTAGATGAGTTTAGTATATGGGATTTGAAACAGTCTCAAGAAAAAATTGGGATCCACAGAGGTGAATACATGATGAGGCTGTGACTGAAAACAATAACATTGAGGAGAGGGAAGATATCACAGGGTCAGAGACTTGGAGCTGGAAGGGACCTTAGTGGTTATCTAGTCCTACACCTTTGTCTGACAGTAGGGAAACTGAGGCCCCAAGAGGACAAGTGACCTACCCAAAGTTAGCTCATAAGCATTGGAGTCTATGATGGAAGTTGTTTCTTACCTCTAAAGGTTCAGGTTGTTTATATGAGGGTAGACTTCTTAAGAGCCCAAACCCACTATCTCCCTTTATAAACCTAGCATGTGACAGACAGATCACATTTCTTTTAATGGGACTGTTGATCACATAGACATTTCAAGATACTAGTCAGAAAACACTGGTCATGACAGCAAGTAAATCAGGCTAAACAATAAAGTTGTAAGCTTGCCTTTATCAACGGAGCCCTAATGTTGATTGCACAGAGAAAAAGGAAATTAGACAAAACCTGTGCTCTGCTGAGAATAGATCAAGTACTGGAATAATACTTTGCAGATCTTTCAAAGAGCTCCTGACAAATAATACGGCAAGCCCTGGAAGCAAGTAGGAAGAAACAAAATGAATACTTGCCAAGTCGACGGCTGTCTTCTATCAGGAGAGCTGAAATGAACAAAGACCATCCCACCCCCTAGCATGGCCAAGAAGGAGAAAGCCCTGGCTCATATTTGAATTAATACTCTCAGTGTATGTTATTAGCAAAACAGATAAAGGTCTACTAATTACCCTTAGAAATAAAGAAACCTCCCCCCCACCCCTTAGTCATTTTTTTTCCTTCTAAAATGTCCCTAATATTTGGATTCCTTTCAAAAACTAATTTCCAGCTTCAGAATTTCTGACACCCTGAAAGACTAGAAATATTTTCTTTATCTGAAGAACAAAAGCCTTTTGAGGATTTAGGATAACTTTGAAAATGCTGCTGGCCAGTGCTCAAGGAGAGGGCTCAGTTCTCAGGGAAGCTTGTTAAGTTGGAAGCAGACCTATCCTATGTCCCATGATGGGGAGACACAAAGAACAGCCATGTGAATTCATCTTTTCATTTGCTCCCCATTTATTGTATGATGTGGTCAAATTCAGGCTCAACTGTGAATTTCATTGAGTTAATTTTTGCAAGAGCTCGAGCATCCATCTCCAGTTGTATTTGATGTGAGGAGGAACTTGGGGCTTTTCAACCAAAATTTGCATATCTACCCAACCAAAATTTGCATATCTACCATCCAGGGATGTTCCACCAAGTTGTGTCTTTGTTATGGTAAAACATGATACTGGTACATGAAAGCATCAGGTTCTACATCCTTCCAGCTCTCCACGGATAGATTTGTTTAACTAGATCGGTTATTATTGCTAGAGTTTCCCCCCCTTAACCTTGGTTTGCCTGAAACAATAGAACAAGAGAGAATCCTGACATCTTGGAGAATAGTGAGGTAGGGGAGTGGTGTTCCAGTTAAGTAAGTCAGTGGGATGAAATTCAGTGTGAGCTATTCCAGTATTTTCTTAGGACCATAGCCCAGTTTCAGGATCACTGAAGGAAGAAAGGCAAACAGGACGGTGGGAGGTATATGTTCAATGATGGGTATACTTTTGGCCACTTCTGAGAACTGCATGAATACTTAGGATTTCAGAGACCAGAGAAGCAGTACTCACTAGGATAGGGACTTAAGCAACCTTTGATGTTTTGAGCAGACTAGGGAGAAGTTAAGAGGTAAGGGAATTGGTTGTTGCTTGAGTTTGGCTTAGATATCAAGTAAGAAAAAGTATGGAAAGTGTTTGCTAAAAATATATTTTTATATGTAGTCCAGGAAATTTTGTGGAAGAAGAACTGGTAGACTGGATGTTGGAAGGTAGTGCTTGGAGTCTAGAAGCCTGGTAAATGAATGAATGAGTGAAAAAAAAAACTTTTATTAAGCCATATGTGCCAAGCACTGTACTACTCTGGGGATAGACATAGAAAATTTGAGATAGTCCTTACTCTCGAGGAATTCATACTCCAAGTAGATTAGACAACACAAAAAAGAAAGTTCATCAGCAAGGAGTATGGTGAGGTCTAGCAGTCCCAAGTGTTGAGGGAGAGTTCGGAAGTGACATGGCAAAGGCCAGAGGCACTCAGGTTATGTAAATAGCTAAAATGACCATTCCAAGGGTCTACAGAAGGTGGAGGTAGCCAGATTGTATGGCTTGGTGGTCTTCTAGCTCACCTGAAGGGAAGCAGTTAAGCAGTAGGTTCTCAAGAATCCAGGATTCCTAGGGTCTCGTGACTATGTGTGGCCCAAACAAATGACTAGCTGGTGATCAGCCTCCTGGTGAGAAACCTTTCCAGACTTGTCCTTGGATGGCAGACCTGTACATTGAGTCCATTTATGGACCCCTGTCTGCAGACCTTCCAGCTTGGAAGGCTCCCTGCCTTCCTAAACCCGAAATAGAACTCCACACCATGCTGAGGTATCCAAATGGGGTTTTAATGGATACTAGTGCCATCTGATATCCAAGAAGTGTTCTAAACTACAGCACTGTGGTTTTTTATTGTTTCACTTTATTGATAGCTAGTAGAAGAAAATAATGGAAAATAACAAAGGGCATTCATTCATTTACCAGCAACAAGGACGAAAGTGTATTGTTATTAGAAAACCCTCGAAGGTACTCCAAATGTCACAAGTCCCAGGCCACTTATGTAGTTAATTCAAGCAACATGACTCTCATTTTGCTAACCCATCACTCTCTATGACAAAAAATCATTGGAACAAAAGTCTGTCTTCCCAGGCAATGAAATAAACAAGTCGCAGGACCGTAGAGTTTGAGCCAGTCGGCTGTCCAGAAGAGCATGAAATGAAATTAAAGAAATTAATAGAACAGAATCCAGCTTCTTTATCTATCTGTCTTTCTATAAAAACAACTCAATTTCCATCTTTAGAAATAGGAGCCTCTTCTCTAGTCCATGGATTAGAAGATTGTGAATTGAGAGCATTTTCTTCTGGCCTAGCTTCTTTTTACTGCCAACTGAGTATAAGCTTCACACTTTTTGATTGACAAGCCCTCCTGGTATGGGATGACCCACTTAGGAATGGTAGGACTGAATTCGGGGAAATTCTTCTCATATAGCATAAGATCATAGGCTTAGAACTCTAAGGCCATCAAGTCACCTAACCCTGCTATTATCAAGATGAAGAGACTGAGGCACAAAGAGCTTAAGTTGTCTGGGTTGAAACATCTAGTAAGCATCTAAGGTAGGAACTGAACTCTGCTCTTCCTAATTTCGGGTCCAGGACCTCATAAACTGCATCAAGTTGCTTCCAGACAACAATGGAAGCATCTCTTTTGTACGTCATAACAACCTTGTGAGGTACCTCCTGTTATCATCCCCAGGATCTAGTACTGTGCCTGGCACAAAGAAGATACTCAATAAATGCTTGTTGGTTGACTGGTGAGGAAAATGGGGCAAATGGAAGAGAAGTGATTGTACAGAAAGGGTCATCCAGCTAGTAAGTGTCCAGTGTGCCCAATTCAGTGGCAAGCCCTCTCTGTACAACATCAGAGGGGAAAAGCCTCTCATCTAAAAAGAGAGCTAGAGACAGCATATGGAGGAGGAGCTGAGGTCTGGACGTGCCCACAGGGAACAATACAATTTAATTTAGCAAACATTAATCTTGTACTATGTGAAGAGAGCTATGCTATACCCAGTAGCCACAAAGACAAAAAAAGTCCCTGCCCTCAAGGTTCTTCCATTCTGTTAGGGTTTGAGGGTGGTTATAGAAGTACACAATACACACACAGTTCATTATCACTCAACAGGGAGTGAGAGGGACAAAGAAGAAGGCAAGACCGAGTGATTTAGTAGTATTTGAGAAGGAAGAGCTAGATGACTGAGGTAGGCAAAGTGGAGGTGAGAGGAGTACATCCTGGAAGGAAGATGAGACATCAGAAAGGCAGACGTGGGTAAGACTTAGATGGGCAACATCTTATAGAAAGGCATGGTGGATGGAGCTGCCTTGTGGAATTGGGGGAATAGTGGCTCAGTATGGTTAGGGCTCTCACACCAAGGCACCAGAAAGTAAGGACTTGAACAATAAGCTTGTTTAGTTGATGGGTCTCCACCAATATAATTTAGTGTCCCCGTTTTTACCCTAAATATTTTTTTTGCATTTAGTTATGCACCTCAACTGTTCCGTTTCTTTTCTGTGTGACCTTTTCCCATTCCCAAACCTAACCCATGATGACGTCTTGTGTACTTCTAAGGTTACTATTTTCTAACGAATGTTATTCACTTACTTCGAATAACATAATACTTAACTTGCTAACAATGGAAACAAGTGGAATGTGCTGTTTTCATTGATAACAGTAGGTCTCCTCCATCACCTGAAATCTTTGAGCAAAAACCAGATGGTCACTTGTCCCAGATGTTGTCGAAGGGATTTTTGTTCACATTTGGCTTGGACTAGTCTCTTCTCATTCTTGAGATTCTGTGGGGTCACTTGTACTTTAGACCCCACTGGTGTCAGCATTTTTTGCCAGTTACTCGAATTTTTGTGACAACATGTTGGAAATTGTCATCAATAGGTAGTCTGTCTGTCTGCCTGTCTGTCTGTCTCATCTCCATCTTTCTCTTTCTGTCTCTCTATCTCAATGGTTCTCAACCAACCTAATGCCACAACCCTTTAATACACTTCCTCATGTTGTGATGACCCCGAACCATAAAATTATTTTCGTTGCTACTTCATAACTGTAATTTTGCTACTGTTATGAATCTATCTGATATGCAGGATGTATTTTCATTGTTACAAATTGAACATAACCCACAGGTTGAAAACTGCTGCTTCTATCTCTTTATCTTGGTCCCTCTGCAGAGGATAGATTTCATTGACTTAACAGGACACAGGTTAAGACAAGAGAAGGGGCTAACTGGGGGCCCAGTGGGGTACCAGGGGTCCCTCATTGCTTTGTCATTTTAAAGTTATATGATGATGGCAGCTAGAAATGTTTTAAAAGTCCTATTCAGCTGTTCTGACTCTGCTTAAAGGAAAAAGCACACAACAGAACTGACAATCTTTCCCTGCTACATCCAAATCAGGGTTTTGTCTGTTGATAGAAGCTTGAGAAATCATGAGTTGAGATGTTTGTATTATTCAGCCTAGTTCCTCAAATAATCCTTTAAATGAGAACTGGGACTCCTTCTCATAAGAAATCCTTCTTAAAGAAAGAAACCTCAGCACAGGAGTTTCAGTGAAAGTTCATCTACTTTACCTTGCTTGGAGAATACTTAAGCCCTCTCCATAGATCCAATATTAATCTCATTCTGAAGATCGGAAGATTAAAGCTCCAGAGAGAATTAAATCTCAGAGAACCTGGATCATTAGGGCATTGCTCTGGTCAAGGTAGATAACATTCCTATGTTATTAGAAAAGGTATCCAAGTGTAGGTTATGTTTCTTAGAGAGGAAGGAATTAGGCGTCCTTTTTGCTTCCTGGAGGCCACAGATTAATTGCTAGAATAGTTCATATGTATGTATGTTTTTATCCCCCACCTAAAATTCTATGATTCGATGATTCTCATTGATTAACTTCGGAGCCTGGTTCCGACTCTGTTGTGTCCTCAGGCATTAAAGAAGGATTAATTTGGTTGCTCTGGAATGGATGAATGGATGTCTTCCAAATTTATTAGACTTCTCAACATCATCCAAATATCCAAAGGCTGGAGAGCTTTTGCTTTATTAGGGAGCAACCTGGTTTCACTGATTTGATTTGGGAATAGTGTAGAGAGCAGGGTCTTTAGAATGCAAACTTCAGATTCTGACTTAACTCTCAGCCTTGGGCAAGTAAACAAAGTTTTGTTTTTTTCTTTTCTTTTTCCTTTAGAACATTTGTATATCATCGGTTGGTGCATGAGTACTGAGTGAAGGCCGTTCAAAATTGTCGGCTGTGAAATGAAGCAACCTGAAGTAGTGGAATGGACATCAATTTTATAGTCTGTGGATCTGAGTTCCAATCCTTCCTCAGACACTCATTTAACCTTTCTATTCCAATTTTCCTTATCTCTGAAATTAAGGTATAGCCTCAGAGATCCCTTCCAGCTCAATATCGATGAAGAAACTCCCCTCCCCCCCCAACCCCCTGAAATGACAGGATATAAATTATGGCAGGATACAAATATATACATTGGCCACTAGGTGGTGCCATAGTGCAGGGTGCTGGGCCTGTAATCAGGAAAATTCTTCTGAGTTCAAATTTGGCCTTAGATACTTACTAGCTGTGTGACCCTGGGCAAGTCACTTAATACTGTTTGCCTCAGTTTCCTCATCTGTAAAATTAACTGGAGAAGAAAATGGCAAACCAGTCTTGTATCTTTGCCAAGAAAACCCCAGATGGGGTCATGGAAAGTGAGATGCAACTACAATTATTTCAACAACAAAAATCCATACACATATACACACACAGGTATATTTTTCGTATCTGGTGAATCTCTAAGGATTTGTTGGTAGTACAAAGAGGTCTTCTGCTTCTGCTGTCAATCTACTATTCTCTCTACTATTTGAGTAGAGCATGTGAGGTCCTTGAAGAAATGAATGTGCTAGTTCTGTCTTCATATCCTCAGTGCCTAGCACACAGTAGAAACCTAAGAAATGACCTCAGGAGTTCTAAACCTGTTGATTTAGGAAGCTGATATCCCCAAACTGCCTCTGTGCAGTTCATATTTCAAAGGTGTTCTGCTCTTCTGTATGTGGATAATTACAACTCTCCATCATGACAGCTGGCTCTCACTTTACAGTTCCCTCCATCACAATTCATTTTTCTAGCTCAGTCTCATCATGATCAAGGACAACCATTTCACTCTTGCTCTATGTATTTTGTATGTGTGTGTATGTATGTGTGTGTACATATATGTATATATGTATATGTATGTAGATATAGATATATAAAATCCTCTGGACAGCCCCATGAGGCCGGTACTATTATTAGCCACATTTTACAGTTGAGGGAACTAAGGCCGAGAAAGGTTAAGTGACTTGCCCAGGGGCACAGAGCTACTGTCTTTCTGACTCCCAAATCCTGGGCTCTAGATTTGCTTTTTTGCACCATGTTTTAGTGAGTATGATAAAGAAGAGGGTGAGGACTATTTTGTAGTTTTCTCCTTTTCCTAGATCCTCACACCAAAGAATTGGTCACCTAGAGCCGCCTGCCATACGGGCCTAGGCTTGTCCACAGATCACTGACTGTTCCCAGGACCATATGCAAAGCCTTGACAGCCTGTTAGAGCCTTCAAGACCAGAGGCCTCCCTGGCAGAGACTCCAGGAATCCCAAGTGACCTCTGTACCATGACAGGGCACTGGAGGAGGACTTTGGTGAGTTTTGGAGTACCCCAATCCAACAGAAATGCAATTGATCCTTTGCGTTACCTTTGGTGGAAAGATACATGATGGGTCTGTTTCATCTACCAGTGTGGGAAGGGACAAAAAGAGTTATCACTGAGGATATATGTGATGGGAGAGTTACGTAGGCTGGTCAGGTAGCAAGAGTGGAGGATGTATCCAGATGGATACACTAAGCATTGTATCGGTAACAATGAAATGCTCAAGAAAGGCCTTCATCATGATGGAGGATTCATGGAATGGATGTGTACAGGAATATACAGAATGAGAAAGTAGGAAGGGACTGCCGTTGGTAGAAGGAGTGCCCATATCAGTGAGAAGATAGAAAGAATGATCTAGGAGTCAGATCCGAGCTCTGGGACTGATGGTTGGCCAATTTCATTTGCCACACGATGGGGTTGGGCTGGATGGGCTCTGGGTTCTTTTCTAGCTTGGAAGTTCCAAGATTTGATGATTGACCTTCTATTCTGGTAGATCTAAGCCCCTTGGCCAGATTGGCAAAGCATTTAGGAGAGGTCAAAGCACTTGGGCCTGGGTATTTACCTAGTCTAGAATAATGTACGCTTCCCTTCCCAACCTTATAACATGTTATTCTGCAGCTAAGTAGCATAGTGCATAGAGCATGGAACCTGGAGTCAAGAAGATATGAGTTCAAATCCAGGCTTAGACACTTCTTAGCTCTGTGACCTGGGGCGAGTTCATTTAATCTCAGTTTGCCTCAGTTTCCTCAACTGTAAAATGGAGGCAATTAACAGCACCTATCTCCTAGGCTTGTTGTGAGCATCCAATGAGATAACATTTGCAAGGTGCTTAGCACAGTTCCTGGCACATCGGAGATACCAGCTGAATGTTAGCTGTTATCATTACACATGTTTGTAGACTCCACAGTCAAGTCAAACTCACCATCTTGCTTTTCCACAGACACAATTCTACACTTCCTGTCTTTGTGCCTTTGCCTGGAATGTTCTCCCCCCTTACTTTTGCCTCTCAGAATTTCCAGTTTCCTTCAGAATTCAGTTCAAACACTACTTTCAACATGAAGCCTTTCCTTACCACCCTGCCCCACCTGGTTACTGGTATAATTCCTTGTGCCCAAATTACTTTGCATTAATTTCATATATGCTTCTGTAGAGAAGCATGTTCCTTGAGGGCAGGATCATAAGATCATAGATTATCAAATGAGGTATTTGTACGTACTTAAGCCCAGTGCTGGCACGTTGTGAGTATTTGATACATGTCTCTTCTCCCTCCCTCCCATTTGAGGTGAACTTGTTTTCTCTGAGCTTATACCAGTTTAGGTTAAGCTTTGACAAGTGCTGCTGAGCTAGTTGGTCAGTCACTAAACATGTTAAGGTTTTACTGTGTTCCAGGTACCATGGGAAGCTCTAGGGATGCAAAGAAAGGGGAAAAGACAAGGAACTCCCATTCTAATGGAAGAAACAACATGCAAGCAACTTTGTACACACAAGCTCTAAACAGGAGGAATTGGAAATGGTCAGCAGAATGAAGGCACAAGAATTACGGATGATTAGGAAAAGCTTTTGGTAGAAGATGGAATTTTAGCTGAGACTTAAGAGAAGCCAGGAGGGAGAGATTGGGAGGGAGAACATTGCAGGCAGGAGGAACAGCCAGTGAAGATGTTCCGAGGTGGGAGATGGAGTGTTCTGTATGTGGAGCAACCAAGAGGCCAGTGTCACTGGACAGAAGAGGGGAGTCCAGCATAAGAAGACTAGAAAGGCATGAGGGGGCTGGGAGATGAAGGGCGTTGAATGCCAAAGAGAGCATTTTGTATTTGTTCCTGGAGGCAATAGGGAGCCCCTGGAGCTTATTGAGGAGGGAGGTGACATGGTCAGACCTATGCTTTAGTAAAATCACTTTGATGGCTGAATGGAGGATAGACTGGAGTAGGGAGAGACTTGAGGCAGGCAGACCCACCATCTGCTTTTATAATAGTCCAGGCAAGAGGTGATAAGGACCTGCTCCAGGATGGAGGCAGTATCAGAGGAGACGAGGGGGCATAGTAGAGTGATGCTACAAAGGTGGGATCAGCAGGTCTTGGCCACCATATTGGATTATAGAGAGTGAGAGAATGAGAAGTCTAGGATGAGTCTTAGGTTGAGGGACTGAGAGGATGGTTGTGTCCTTTACAGTGACAGAGATGTTTGGAAGACGTTTGGCCTTGTGGAGTTTAAGATCTGAATTTCATTTGGAGACTCTGGAATGTACTATGCATCTGTCATTGGAGTACCAGCCTAAGTTCAAGGAGGCTCCAAGTCATAAGACAGGCCACTGTACTAGCTGTGTGACTCTGGGCAAGTCACTTAACCCAGATTGCCTTGCAAAAAAAAAAAAGACTGATCACAAGATGAGGGGTCTGCCAGGAGGATACTGACTCATAAAACCATCATGAAGAGGTGGCAGATTGCCTCAGTGGAGGGAGCATGTGATCAAAGGCTGATTTCCTTGACATACTGAAGTAAAGAGAGAAGACCTGTATTAATGGATGCAGAGTGAAGTAAACAGAACCAGCGATAATGACTGCATTATGTAAATGAAAATATCTTTAGAAAGAAGCCAATTTCTCAGATATTAGAAAAAAAATACCAGGAATGGTATTATGGTATTATTAAGTACTTACTATGCACCAGACAATGTACTACGTACCAGAGATACAGAAACAAGCAAGCAAAACGGCCCCTGTTCTCCAGAAATTTTCATTCTAATCGGGGAACACAGCACCTAAAAGGGAGCTAGAGATGAAAAGAGTGTCAGAGGGTACAAGCACGGTTATCTGGCTTGGCTCTAACCAGGAAGTGGGCCAGGCCTGGGACAAATAAGGGGAAAACTCACAGTCAGATTCCAGGGCCCCAGGGATGGGAACCCAAGTTGGGACCTTTGCAGGTGTCATGGCTTAGAGCTGACCAGGAAAATCTCTCTTTGCTTTTTCAATCCTTTTCAGCTTAGAAGTGAAAATACAATGCATGAAATCATGCTCTAAGGATTACAGACCTCCAGATGGGAAACATTTTGGAAAGTTCTGCCCTCTTAAGTCATGTCAGGAGGAGCTTCATGTGCTCCTGTATCGTTCCTTTTACAGTCTGACAATCAAGGTACATGGAGGGGTCCTCTAATTGCGTCGGCAGCCGGTGGAGTGCTTAGATTTCTTTTCAAGGCCCTCCTGTGCCAAGTTTGAGAAAATGGGAAATATCATTTAAAATTGGCAATTGCTGCATTTGGACCCCTGTAGGAGCAATGGCAGGACGTTGTCAAGAGGCAAATTGAGGTTTGATGTCTGGAAAAATTTCCTAACACTTAGAGTTATCGAAAAATAGAATGGCTGTCTTGGGAGGTAGTGAGTTCCCTGTCCTGGAGGTCTTCAAGCAAAAGCTAGACAACCATTTGTCAGGTCTGGTGTAGGGAGAGTTCTAGAGCTATGAGTTTGATTAGAGCACCTCTCAGTCTCTTCCCACCCAGAGATCCTGTGACAAAAGAAAATAAGCCAGAAACCTATAAAGTGGAGTAGACGCCCTCGTGATGACAGTCTCTGTAATCCTAAGTTTAGATAGCACCATAGTGGTCTGTGGTTTGGGGAAGGTATAAGGAGTGGTAATACATATCTGATTGGATGAGAACAAAGAAGGTCAGAAAAGAGGATTGTATATGAAACCATGAATCTATTACATCTTCTCTTTTTTCTATATGTATGTATATATGCATATATGTATGTGTATATATGTGTATATATATGTAGAGACAGAGACAGAGAGAAAGACAGAGACATTTAGGTGGATGAAGCACTGGACTTAAGAGTCAGGAAGACCTGAGTTCAAATGTGGTTTCGGACCCTTACTAGCTGTGTGACCCTGGGCAAGTCACATAACCTCTGTTTGCCTTAATTCAATGGCAAAGGAAATGGCAAACCACTCCATTATCTTTGCTAAGAAAACCCCATGGACAGCATTGGCATACTTCGGTCCATAGAATCACAGTCACACAAGACTGAACAACAGCATATATTGTGTGTGTAATTTCATATATATGTATGTATATACACAATACACATATACACATATACACATACATATATAAATGCATAAATTTAACATAGTAGTATCAACATTTAAGTACTTATCTGTGTCCTCTTCTGAACTTCCTTATGCTCTTTTCTATGAGTTTTTAAATATTTCATTGACACTTCTTTCTTTTATTATTATCATTACCCCCTATATAACTAGCCCCACCTCCCAAAAAAAGTCTTCTCTCATATCAATTAAGCTGAGTCAGGCAAAGCAAATTCTTACAGTGGTCATATTTGAAAATATATGTCTTATTCTGCATTCCAAGTCTATCTCGTCTCTGTTAAGAGGTGAGAAGCATTTGCATTAATTGGTCTTAAGTCTTTGCGAGTTGTTTTTCATTTAGAATGTGTTATTCATTATATATGTAATTCTCCTGGTTCTGATCACTTCACTTTGTATCAATTCATATGTCTTTTGCCATTTTTATGGCATAATGGTATTCAATCCATTACATCCACATGCCCTAATTTCTTCAGTCATTCTCCAACTGTTGGGGATCCCCTTTATTTCCAGTTCTTTGTGACTACAAAAAGTGCTGCTATAAATCTTTTTCATATATATGTTGCTTCTTCTTTCTTTGATCTCTTTGGAGTATATACCTAGTAGAACTGGATAAAGTATGCAGAGATTTAGTGACTTTGGGGGATAGTCCCAGATGCCTTCCAGAATGACTAGAACAATTCACAGCTCCACCAACAGTGCATTAGAATGCCTGTCCTCCCACAACCCCTCCAAAAATTGTCATTTTCAATTTTTGTCATCTTTACCAATCTAATTAATGTGAAACGGAACCTCAGAGTTGCTTTAATTTGCATTCCTTTTATTATTAGTGATTTGGAACATTTTTCTCAAGGTTGTTAATCGTTTGGATTTCTTGCCTTGAGAATTATCTGTTCATATCCTCTGCCCACGTATCTACTGGGGGAATGGCTAACCTTCTATACTTATATTAAATTCCTGACGTGTTTTAGATATCAGATCTTTATCAGAGATATGCCTCATTTTCCCCAGTTCATTGTTTCCTTTGTAATTCTAATTGCATTGATTTTGTTTATGTAAAACCCTTTTGATTTTATGTTATAAAAATTAGCAGTTTTATCTTTTCTGATCATCTCTAGATCTTGAGGGAGGAGCTACGTGGTGCACTGGGTAGCTCTGTAGCACTGGACCTGGGGTCAGGAAGACCTGAGTTCCAATGCAGCCTCAGACACTTAGTAACTGAATGAACCTGGGCAAGTCGCTTAACATCTATCTGTTGTAAAATTGGGACAAAAATAGCACCTACTTCACAGGATTATTGTGAAGATCAAATGATATATTTGTAAAGAACTCTGCACAGTGCCTGGCCCATAGTAGGCACTGAAGAAATGCTCACGCCTTTGATCCAGCCTGCCTCTTGGAAGGCTCCCACTGAAGGGGATCCCGTTCTCCCCCCAGGTAGCTCAGTTCAGGACATAGCCAGTTATGTAGTATAGACAAGTTTAAATCAAGGAGGTTATAATCTCGTGATAGCAGCCAAAGAAAGCAAGCACCTCAGGAAATGAAAGTTATTTTTTTCTAAATAAGCACAGCAGCTAACAGCCAATGACCCAGCAGTACAACCTTTAAGAGAGAAAATGAAGTGTGGTACCTAAAAGAACATTTCATTTGCTATGTATGAAAACAAAACCACTAATATCAGTATTTTGATGGATGATATCCTCATAATTTCTACTGTGTGGCAAAGCTGGGAAGGTTTGAGTGGAGGATTTTTACAGTTCAGATAAATGATTGCCCAACTGTCAACATGGCCCATGTTTGGATGACGGAAAAGCATTTAAGGGAGTGGCACCTTTGTGTTTACTCAGATGAGTACATAAACTTAAGAGCATATATATGGAAACTTATATAGCCTAACTAGACATTAATTTTTCTTTGAGGATGTACAACAATTGGAATGCATGGCAACTTTATCGGGATTGATGTAGATAAAGGGACCAGACAGGTCTCTAGACTTTGGCAGAAGAAATCTGCATGTAGGAGAATGTAGCTATCATTCATCTTCCTCCCCCTCCCCCCAAGTAAAACTGAATGGAGTAAAATGAATTTGGAGACTGAAAGATGATTATTTGGATACACTGACTGATTTTAAAGGCTAACAGACTTGAAAACTTTGTTGTGCATATATTAGAACAAATTCCCAAAAAAGGAAGCATCCAATCCATCTGCTTATTTGGTATCACACTGCTGGAATAAAAGGTCATAGGGGTCATAGGGCTAGAGCTTGGGAGGGGGCCTTGGAGACCATCAGATGAGGAAACGAAGGCTCATGGAGAAGAAGGGACTTGCTGTTGGTGCAACAGCCAGCAAGCCTCAGAACTGGGATTTGAACTCAGTTCTTTCTGACTCTACTATCATGTTGTTGCATTGAACATTTTCACAAAACTGAATTGAAATTGAAGTGTGTGTGTGTGTGTGTGTGTGTGTGTGTGTGTGTGTGTGTGTACTCACTAAATATGCAAAGGAATTGTGCTTTTGACTGAGGCAGATCCCATCCCATATCTGACTTTTAGAGGGTCATAGATGAAGAACCAAGACAGACGTCAGAGGTTATCACCTTTGGGCATTGTGGGAAGGGTGCCCCCTCAGGGCAAGTGCTGAGGCAACTCCTGGGGGAACTGGCCTACTGAAGGAGGGGAAGAGTTCACCTAGCCTGCCATCTGGCCACATTCTAGTGTCAATAATTGGCCATGCCAGCTAGTGGCTAAGCTCTTCTGGTCTGTGCTGCTGAAGGATTGTAAGTAAAGATTGTAAGCCCCCTCTGAATTTGGCACCATTTTCACTGGGAGGAAACTTGAAGGAAAATGAATTCAGCTGTGCCACAAAGGAACCGTATTATTTGAAAGGAACCTTAGAACCCTTTTGTTCTGGTGACACTGGTCTCTTGGCAGTTGTACAAACAAGATCTTCTTCTTTCAGCTCTGGGCATTTTCTCTGGCCATCCCCCCATTCCTGGAACACTCTTCCTCCTCATCTCTGCCTACTGGCTTCCTTTAAGTCCCAACTAACATCCCATCTCTACAGGAAGCCTTTCCCAACCTCTCCTGGTTCTAGTTCCTTCCCTCTGTTAATTAATCCCCATATAGCTTGCATCTACATGTTTGTTTATTGTCTCCGGGTTAGATTGTAAGCTCCTTGAGGGCAGAGACTGTCTTTTGCCTCTTTTTGTATCTCCAGCTCTTAGCACACCTGGCCGTAGTAGGTGATTAATAAATGTTTATTGATCGACAGTGCCCATTTTCCTTGTGGGACTATCTAGCCAGTCCTTGACCCAGTTGCTTCTGTTGCTAAAGAGCTATTACTCAAGCATTGATAATGCACCTTCTCGTCCGATGAATTCTGGTTACATCTAGAGGACAGCTGTTTGGAAAGCATTTTGTCGTTCAGAAGAAAAACACCACCCATGACCTCATGACATGACCATTGCTGAACTGCACAGGGCGCCATCAGGCAAAGATGCAGCTGTATATAGGATGAGGGATGGCCCACGATGTTCTGTCTCAAGAAACTTTATATATGGTTTGTGGCTAGTCGTATTTTAGACAAGAAATTCAAAGACAATGTGATGCCCCTGTTGAGGGTAAATAATGGTAAGAGCTCCTCAGATAAGTGACAGAAATATGAACTTGGAAAGTGCTGCTATTTTAAGGAGTGTGTGGGTAGTAGCTGATTTTGAAAGCCCATGAAGAAACTGGCTTGATGAATGTGAACCAACGGAATTGTTTCTTAATTGCCTTTGCCGCCTCTCTTGCCAGTGAAGTCAGGCAAAGTTTATCTCCAGCATTACCCTCATGTAACAGCTATTTCCCCATGGGCCTCTGTGATTTCACAATGCTATTGAAACATCAAAATGAATGCAGTAACAGATCCCAGAATGGGGCATAAACTCTTTGGTTTCTGTGACGTAGCCCAGAGAGTAGCAGGAAGAGCTGGATTCAAAGTTTGCTTCTGTTACTTGGTATCTGTGTGATTATTGGTAAGTCACCTCTCTGAGTCTTGGTCTTCTCATCTGGAAAGTGGGGGTAAGAGTAGCTACCTCCCAGGGTTGGTTTGAGGCTCGAATGAAATAAATGTATTATTTGTCCTGTCATCTGCTTGGGTCTTATGAGGAAGCCAAGGGTCAGAGAGGGGAAGGAACTTACCCGAAGTCACACAGATAGCAAGTAACAGAAGCATGATTTGAACCTGTCTCCTTGACTCCAAATCTAACACTCTTTCCACTGTCCCACGCTAGCATTTTTCCTGCAGTACATCCCCCAAATGCTTCCTCTTGTCTTGTTGCCTTTTTATTTTCTGAACCTGGAAAAATGCCTACTAGTTTGAGGTGTTTTCAGAGGAGTAAGCTATGTAAACACAGGTTCAATCTCTTTCCAGGAAATTGTTTCTTTTCTCAACCCTGAAAGGCATCTTCCTATTTGGGGACTTGCTTCCTAATTCCCATGGCTGGAACCCTTGTTCCTTTAGCAAAGTCCCTCTGAGAAATGAGAATTTTTTTTGCTGTATGCCAAATGAAGAAGTTTCTAAAATTACTCTTCAATCTTTAAGTTTCTCATTCTACTAAACATTTTTTTTAATTAAAAAAACCCTTTGCTGTCACATGTAAAGTGGATCAGATGTGCTTTGAAATCAGGCACAGGTTTTCTAGAGTAGGGGTTTTGGTTTTGAAGGATTCTTGGATTTCTACAAGAGATGTGTACTTGGAACCCTGAGGCTGCAGGTGGCGGCTGGTTTTGATCATGGAGCTTTGCTTAGATTTCTCTCATCAAAAACTCTTGTATAATAGGGTTCCATGGATAGGAGGCTCATTTCATCTTAGTGCCAGACAAAGCAGCCTTGCTTGTAAGCCTCAGACGCACTGATGTGGCCACTCAGAGCCGCCTCTCCTCTGTCGGGTTCTGCCACAAGCAAATGATTTGGCTGGACTGTGGACTCTGCCCCCCTTGTGCTTTCGGGATCTCACTCAACAGAGACTTGGGAAAGGCATGTTTTGGGGGATGTTGACCTTTAGCTCTACACCCCTGACTGTTCCTAATGAAAAGTCAGGCACAAATCAATCCACAAACCACCAAGCAAACACCTACTATGCCATTCTGAGTAGTCAGCTTGAGTGTGGTTTATTATCAAAATTGTGGCTGGCCCCAAATCTTTTCCAGGTACAAGGTATTCTTTGCAAATCTAATTTAATATGTGACTGACTCTATTTCCTAAGGCAGCAAACGAGTCAGAATTTACATTATGTCCTAAGATCTCCAAGGACATTTTCCAGATTCATTCATTCATTCATTCATTCATTCATCATCAAGCATTTAGTAAGTGCCATTCAACTTCCCTATTCAAGAAGTTTCAGTGGCTCCCTATTGCCTCTAGGAATAAAATACAAACTTTTCATTGGGCTCTTAAAACCCTAGATAATTGGCCTCAAACCTGTCTTTCCAGTCTTATTTCTTATTACTTCCCTTCAAGCATTCTATATTGTGGGCAAACTGGCCTATTTTATGGTCCCTGTCCACAACATTCCATCTGTTGCCTCTGGGATTTTTGTTCTCCGTGCCTGGAGTGCTCTCCATCCTCACCTTTAAGCTATTAAAGCTTAAAAACTTCACTAAGACTTCTGAGATAACCCTGCATGGCTTGACATATGTATTCTGAACTCGATTGGAGTCATTTTTGACCACCTGGTCCCTCCATCTCTGGCTGCTCCCAAGTAGAAAACCATCTCTGTCTGCCTTTACCTTGCATCTCCTTAGCAGCACAATAATAAGCAAGGCCTCGGGATTTATTGACAAAGGAGGGGGAAGTTCATTGTTTGTACAAGTTAATCTTCTTTTCTGTGATGCATTAATGTCCTTCAATAAAGATCATCCAATTTGGTTCCCACTCTTAGGGAGAGAAGTTGAGAATGCATTTCAGAGTTTAATGTTTGTGTTTAATGAGTCAGAAGCACACTAATCTATCTAGCAACCCAGAAGGAAATAAAGAGGAAGTTGTTAATCCCCCAGGAAGGAGAGATGTGGAAAAGATGGCTGTTTTGCAACACAAAAAGCCAAAAGACCCATTTCCACTTTGGTTCAGAACCCAGGGGCTCCATTGCTTTCCTTAGCATTTCTGAGCCACTTTCTATTCCCTTAGATGTGGGGGAACTGGTACCAGCAGGATGAGATGCCAGGAAAACCTTTCTCCCAGTTGAAGCTGTCCCATAGGGCCACTGGCTGCCTTGGGGAGGGGATTGCACATCACCCCCTCATTGGAGGTCTGGGAGCAGGGGCTGGATGCCCTCTTGTCAGGCTGCTGGAGAAAACTTCTGTTCACATCGGAATTAACCTAGAAAGCCTGAGAGAGGCCTTTTGGAAGACAGTGTGAGCCAAGACAAAGGTGGTTGCATTTCTCTGACTGTGTTTCTTTTTTAATGGTCTGGTACTTGCTTGAGGGCTAGGTTTGATTGGTATGACAGTGGTTTCATTCTGAGTGTGGGAATAATTCTACACCAACACAGATTACAACACTTATGATTTAGGAGCTAAATCTTAGGGAGTTGTCTGAGGCTCTGAAAGTCACTTGCCTGACTGGTCACAAAACTAGTCGGCACCTGGGTCAGATTTGAATGTCAGTCTTTCTGACTCCAGTGCAAGACTTCTGCTCTCCCACAATGCCTGGCTTTATTTTACATGAAAAATGTTTCTTTAAGCATTGATTTTCTCTCCTTTCTAACTTCACCCCTTCAAACCGAAAAGAAAAGGGAAAAAAGTCCTAGTTTTGCGGAGTCTAGTAAAACAAATTCTCTTATGGGCCACACCCCCAAGTATCTGTCTGTCTGCACCTTGAATCCATTAGCTCTCTGTCTGGAGGTGGGGAGCATGTTTCATTGTTGGTACTTGGAAGTCCTAGTTGGTAATTCCATCTATTCTTAAATCTTTCGAACCTGTTTGTCTTTATAATGCTGTTGTCCTTATATAAATGGGTTTCCTGGTGCTGCTCACTTCACTCTGCATTAGTTCATACAACTCTTCCCAGGTTTCTTAGAAACCATTCTTTTCCCTCATATTCATACATGACCATTTATTCAGCCATTCCCCAGTTGATGAGCATTCCCATAGTACCTAGTTCTTTGCCCCTAAAAAAGAGCTGCTCTCAATAATTCAATACATATTGCTGCTTTTGCTCTTTTTTTGACTTTTTTTGAGTAGTAATAGTAGTAGCAGTAACTGCCTGCCTTTAACTTACAATACTAAAACCTGGGCCTAGGGAACAGTTCATAAATTGCCCCTCACCTCGGTCCCCCATGAACTGTTGTCAGTTCGGCATGAGGCAGTGTGGTATAGCAGGTAGAGCTCTCAGATTTGAGCTGGAATCCTTCCTCAGACAGTAGCTGTGGGATCCTGAGCAAGATACTTAGCTTCCCTTTGCTTTACTTTCCCTATTTGTAAAATGGGGTTAATAACAGCATCTACCTTACATGGTAGTTGTGAAGATCATATGAAGTCATGAATGTCAACAGCTTTGGAAACCTAAAGAACGAAATGAATGGCAGCTATTGTTCTTCTTGTTGCTGTTATCTCTTAACTTGGGGCAGGGTGATTCCTGGAAGCACACTGGTGAATTTTAAAGAACATTTAGAGTGACAATATGGCCGTCCAGGGTTGTGTTGAAGCCAGCTTGAACCTGTGGGTTCTTAAATTTCCCATGTGAACATCTACATCTTGGAAATGGGTTCGTGCTACAAACCCGGGCTGGATTTATTGTTTTGTTGACTGTAGTGGATAAAATGTTAATAATGTAAATGAAACTTCAGAGCATGTTAAATATTTACCAGCTCACAACTGATCTTGTCCTTCAAAGCACTATAGATCTCTAGCGTTTTCTTTCTAAGTCAATGAGTTGTTCCAGAAGTAATCATTCTGATTTCTAGGAAAACAGAATTTGACTGGTCTTATATTATTCCACATTTCTTAAAACTGCAGAGCAGGAAATAGTTCCCAGGTCCTAGGTCTAGTTCTTGAGGGGAACTTAGAGGTTGTCCATTCCACCACCCTTATTTCACAGATGAGGAGCCTGAGTCTGAGAAAGGTCACAGCAGTATTAATACTACCAGGATTTGAATTAATTTTCTCTGACTCAAAAATCCAGGTTCTTCCCACTTCCATAGGCTTTCAGATCTTAAGGACTGAAGGTTAAAAATACTTTTACTTTCAGTAAAAACAACAATCCCATTTCAATCCATCACACACCAAAAATGACAGAGATCAGTTCATTTTAGGATCTCATTATCATGCAACATGCATAGAAATGAACTGGTGGGTATAAGAAGATGATTCTTGTTTTCACTTGGCATTTCACAATACTGACTCCAGATGAATTTGAACCAGAAATCCGGACTCAAAAGATGCTTATCCCCTACCCCTTCTCCACAGCAGAGGCCTTTCAAAGGCTTTAGAAATAGAAAGGACCAGCTAGTGTATTCATTCTCTCTCTCTCCCTCCCTCCCCTCCTTCTCTCCCTCTCTCTCTCTCTCTCTCTCTCCCTCCCTCTCTCCCTTTTCTCTCTTTTCTTTCTCTCTCTCCTCTCTACTCTCTCTCTCTCTTTCTCTCTCTGTCTCTCTGTCTCTCTGTCTCTCTCTCTCTCTCTCACACACACACACACACATACACACTATTTCACACACAATTTCATTGTTATGCTAGAACAACACTGTTAGTTAAATCAATTCATTCAAATGCCTGTGCAAGTGGGGGGGGCAGGGGATCACCAGGCCAGTTGTTTGAGTTCATCTGATCTGCCACTTAAGTCACAAAAGAGCCTTGGGTACACTGATAGACAATTCTAGCTAAGAGAAGAAGGAGATCTAAAAGGTTATGGCTAGAATGAAATAATTCAGAGAGACAGAACCTTGTTTGTGATTCATGCAGTTATGGAATCTCTCCACTTCCATTTGCCTCTCTGGCCACAACAAAACTATGCAAAGCATCTTCCAGTGTCCTCTGTACCCCCTCCTTGTTGCACAGATGGTGATGCCTTCTTCCCTTTGAAGACACTTCCAGGTCTGGAGCAGCATCTCCAGGATGGACTGAGTACAATTCTTTCTGCACCAGGTATAGCTTGTTGGGAGATTGAGATTGATTCTCAGAATATCAGAGCCAGCCTTGTGTTTTTCTTTTGTTTCTAGTCCCAAGTTTTCACTAGCTTGCTTAGCATGCCTTCCTCTTCTCTTTTCCTCACGTTGATGATCGTATTCATTAGGCAGGAGCCTACCTCAATGTTCAAAAAAAGATAAGCAAGAGTCACGTTGTTTATGAGTATTGGGTGGGTTGTGCTGCTTCAAATCTAAGCCTCTCTCTGTGTCTGAGGATTCTCAGAGGATTCCTGCTTGATATAATGTCTGTGTGTATTAATGTTATATATATCTGTTGTGTACGTGTTATATATGTGTAGGTATATATATACATATACACACATCCTTATACTTACACATATTTGTATATGTATATATAACATATATAACTCACATATAACACATAAACAGCGCATACATCCCATAACGGTTGTCAGCCAAACAGATGAATTGTACGTGTTTACGAATCTGAAAGATCCAAATTGCCCGGGCCAGGATTACTGCCCAGAGGATGGGTAAAGCAGCAGGGCCTGGCACACACTTCACCAGTGGAATGCTGAGAAGGAACATTTGGATGTTGCAGTCAGCATTTGGGTGAACTTCATTCTCCACCACCTTCCTCATCAATCTCTCATCTCCCCACTGTGGCTCCTCCTGGGACTGTTTTTCCCTTACTGCCTATTTGAGGGATACTGCAGTAGTCTTCCTAGGTCGCCCCTGCAGCTGGAGGTCTTCCGAAGTAGGATAAGATAAATTACTCTGCTATTGTGCTTAATCATTTCCATTAAATATTATACTAAAACTGAATTAAGTTTAAATTAAATAAAAGAATAATATATTACATTGATTTTCATTTAGAAAACCTCATTAATTTCTGTTTGCGTTTAATAAAACTAACCTCTTAAATCATTTGTTCTAAGTTTAAAAAACATATGGTTTCCACAAAAGGAAGGAACTAGTCAGAAAAAAAGATATCTAAATTAACTGGGTAGAGGGAGTAGATGATAGTGTTCATGAGGTAACCTCTATTGCTGAGCTTGCTCTAGAATGTCTTTAGAAATTGGCAACTGCTCTGGATTTCATCTAGGCTACTTTGTTGCATGCCCTTGTGGAGCTGAAATGACCTTATACACTGAAGGCATCAGGTCAGATGACCTTCATCCAGATCATATGACCACATGCACTGTGGGAATCAGGTCAAATGACCTTAGTGCAGGTCACATGAGTGTGTGATCTGAATGCAGCTGTTCGAAGGACCTTAAATTCAGGTCACGTGATCTAATGCACCAACTAGTCCCATGGGGCTTTTTCTTGCTTCTATGATCACAGAAGGCCACCTTCTAAGGGTATTTGCTTAAGTTCCCCCCAATATCACTTACTTTCTATCTGCCATCTATCTCTGCCTGACATGGCCTGTCTTCAGTGTCTGGAATTCGCTCCCTCCTCACTTCTGCCTCTTAAAATCCCTACTTGTCTTCTACCTGAGATCTGTGTTGATCCAGAGGCTGATGCCACCCCATCCTCCATTACGTTGTATTTATTTTGTACATACTTATTTGTATATCTGTGCAGGGATGGGGCTAGAATCAGGAGAAACATTTCAGATTTGGCCTCAAACACTTATGGACTGTGAGACTGTGAGCAAATCACTTAACCACCTCACTTCCTCATCTGTAAAATGAGCTGGAAGAGGACATAGCAAACCCCTCCAGTATCTTTGCCAAGGAAACCCCAAATGGCATCATGAAGAGTCTGACACGATAAAACTCGACGACAACGTGTATACGTGTGTTTCCCCTATGGAATGTATGCTTCTTGAGGGGAGGGGCTGTTTCACTTTGGTGAACAGCACAGTGATGATAAAAACAATGCCAAGAAGAGCTAACATTTATGAAACACCTACTATGTTCAATGCACTGTGCTGTGTGCTTTTACTCATATTACCTCTTTTGATCCTCACAGTGCTTGACACACAGTAGGTTCTTAATTACTGCTTGATTGATTGCCTACCTCTATGTAGAGCTGGGGATACTACTACTTTAATGATGTTTCTTCTGGGAGATACACATGCCAACATAAGCCTTTATGATGACAGATTCAAGCAATTTTGCTTCCCCTCATTTCCGAGACTCCAATATAGATTCTTTAGTGTACTTCTCAAAACTGATGACCTTGGACTCCAGTTACTATAGTGAAGCAAGGGGTACTTGTCTAAATAAGACAACATTGCTGACTTGATTGACAGATTCAGTGTTCAGTTATAACAATAGCAGACATTTATATAATGTTTTAAGGTTTTCAGAACACTTTACAGACATTGTCTCATTTGATGTGCACAACCTTGTGGGGTCTATCTTTTATTAGCCCCATTTTAGAGAGGAAATGGAGGTTAAGAGGTAACATGCTATGGCCAAGATCACCCAGCTAAGCAAGAGTCTCAGTTGGAATTCTAAGTTAGATCTTTTTGACTCCAAATCTGGCACTTGAAGCCATTAAGCCATATCAGATGTTCATCAGAAGCCAATAGGGTTTTATTCATGTAAAAGACACTAAGGAAGATGCATTATTATCTGCTTTGCTATTACATCTGAAGGGCCACTGGACTTTTCCCTATATGACATGTGGCTGAAACCTCCATTTTCTGTTGTCAACCCCATTAGAATATGAGCTCATCAAGAGGAGGGAGTGTCTTGCCTCTCTATTCATATCCCCACCACTTAATATGGTATTTTGCACAGAAGTCCTTAATAAATGCTTTTGTAATTCATTCATTCACTCATTCATCAGCTGACCTGTCCAATTATGTATGTGAAGAGCAGGGATCACTCTTTTTTAGAAATAAGTTTTTATTGATTCTTTTTTGCTTTTATTTCATCTAGATTTCCCCCAGCATTCCCCTTTCCTCTCCCAGAGAGCTATCCCCATAACAAAGGATTTTTTAAGAATAGGAAGAGAAAGAAGTTCAGCAAAATTGTCTCATTAAAAAAAAATCTAACATTCTGTGCAGTGTCCCACACTGGTAGGTCCCTTCCCCACAAAGGAGCAAAAAGTGTCTTCTCACATATCTTGTTCTTTTTAATTTTATAACGTTCATTTTTACTTGTTTGGTCATCGTCATTCTCTCAATGTACATTTTTGTGAACATTACATATTCTATTTTCCTGGCTCTACTTACTTCATTTTACATCATTTCATATAAGTCTTTCTATCATATTCATCATTTCTCACAACAGAGTCATATTTCATTACATACAACCAAGTGCCGTAATTTGTCTAGCCTTTCCCTAATATATGGTCATCTTTGCAACCACAAAAAGTGCAGCTATAAATATTTTGGTGTATGTGGGAACTTTCTTTTTATCTCTGACTCCCTTGGGTTTAATCCCTTTGCCTGGAATCTCTAGGTCAAAAGGTATGGCCATTTGAGGCATTTTCTTAGCCTAATTCCAAACTGTTTTCCAGAATGGCTGGTCTAATTCACTGGTGGGCCATAACTCCTCTAGGATTGACTATTCCCTTCTTTTGGCATCTTTGTCTTGACTGGGGGTGAGGTGAAACTTCAGGGTTATTTTGATTTGCTTTTCTCTTACAATTAAGACAATAATCTTTCTGTTAACACCATACATAGCTTTAGCTTGTTGGCGTTAAATGGTTTCTTAATTTCGTGCTTCAGTCCTGCCCAATGTGGCTCCAGCCTGCTTTTCAGACCTCATTTCCTACCGCGGCGCTTCTTGCATTCTCCGTGCCAGCCAAACTGGCCTACCGAATGTCACTGAACTTGATGTTATAACTCTTGCCCCCATGCATTTGCACAGGCCATTCCCTCTGTGGGAATCCTTGTTTTCCTTTGAGTTTTAGCCTACTTGTCATCCCTTCTGGGAAGTCTTCCCAGATTGCCCCTCTTATTAGCACTTTCTTCTTCCTCAGTTTCCCTTACTGTGCTTATTTGCGTATAGCTATCCCTTCTAGATCCTGAATTTCTCCATTGTGATTTCCATATTCATGGATTGGCATAAGAAATGACTGTAAATCGGAATTTGGGGGGAGTTTTGTGGGAGCCACAGACAACCCAGAGAAAGTTTAGGAGCTCAGAAAGTTTAGTATTGTATAATATAGTTTATCTTTTAATACCATAAATATAATATCCTCAGATTTGTTTCATTTTAAAATTTTTTCACATTTATTTCATATTTTTTTGTTTTTAATTGATTTGTTTATTAACTTTTAGTTTACAAAATTCGGTTCCACAATCCCTTGAGTTTCAAATTTTCTCCCCTGCCTCTCCTCCTCCCCCCATGGTGGCATGCAATCAAGTATATATTTCATATTTTTATACAGTATTTTTACTTAACATTGACCTACATATAGCCTATGATCAAATACTTAACCCAAATATTATAATAATGTATTGTAAACACTCCATAAAAGAAAAAGCAAAACGAATTCAGACCTTCTCTGGTATGAAGGGAGGGCCAAAAAATTTGACATGGATTTTCCAGATGACGGGGCCACTGTACCCCTAACCCCAGTAGTGTACATGGTGTGTTCACCCCAGGTGAATGGAAGTTTCTTGAGGGCAGAGACGATTTTGTTCTAGTCCTTATAACCGCAGCACCTAACACAGTACCCCCAGGCACAGTAAGTGCTTTTTAAATGTTTCTTGACCCGAAAGGGTAGAAACTTAGGCATAATGGGAGCCAGGTCTGACACGATACATTGTCTCTCCATCATGCCCCACAAGGGAAGTAGAGCCCCTAATTCAGGGATGACATGAGGGGACTTGGCATTGTTGGTGTCTGCTGACCAGTCACAGCAACTAATCTCATGTATCTTTGTGCTGGACCCCACCACTCATAGGAAAAAGGTGGGATTCTCATTTGAGTTCACATTAAATAGGAGCTCCGTCACTGATGGACATTATCACTTGTCCATAGACAACACAAGGTACTTCCTCCAGACAGTGGCAGAAAGTAGAGGGGGAGGGGCGCTCTTCAGAAGATACTGGCGTGCAGTAAATGGCACTAACAATTGGCAAGTCTTGTTCTTAAGGGGCCTCCTTTCTGAGATTCAGCAAAAACAGCCCTTAGTGCTTCCAGCATATTTTTCTGTACCACTGGTATCAAACCCAAGTAGAAGAGGAGGGGAGCTACTAACTGTACAAGCTTCATACTGACTTAGAAAACCACAGATTAACACTATCTGTGTTCTATTGTATTTTTATTTCTTTTTGTTAAATATTTCCCAATTACATTTTATTCTGTTTCTGAGGCCACCTCATCTTTGATACCTCTGTTCTGTACCTTCATTTTCCATCCTGGCAGGGATTCCTGAGTTCTCTTGTTTTCTGCTCATTTGTAGGGGTGGGCACCTTTTGTAAGAACCAATGCATTTCACCAGGAAAGAAGCCCAGTGGTCATATCTGTGTATATGGAGCATCAGTCAAGGGGTGGAATGATATAGCCTGGCCAGATGGTGCCCTCTTTTCCCACAGAGACCAGAGGAGACAGTTAAGAAATTGGGAGAGTTGGCAGAGCTGAAGAGCACAGCATTCCTTGCCTCCTTTTCATATGTACCCCTGATGATTTGTATATTAATCAGTAAACCCTGAAGAGTCCAATTTCAGTAGTCTGTTCCTACAGGAGACAAAGACATTTTTATTAATTCCACCAGGAGGTGATTTCTATCCAGAGACTAGAATTTGTGCTTTGGAAACTAACATATTTCCTAATATTACACTTTGTATTTTTTCCAGTTTTAAAAATAGGTTACTTAAAAGTAAAGGGAAAACATATCACCTTTTGAGTATACAAAGATGTTGGAGTATAATAATAAACAAAATAACTGAAAAATTTTCCTAACATGGTGTCTGGCACATAGTAGGCCCTTTGTGATGGCTTGCAGATGTCTGTTGAGAGAGTGGGGTAGGAGGTGTGAAGAGAGAAGAGCCGAGATGTGTGAGGGCTGCAGAGTCACCAAAAGGGTCAAAGCAGCAGTGAGAGCCCAGGGAAAGGTGGCCCCATGTACAAGGTGAGATGTGTATACTGTGTGCTATTGGAAACTTCATCAAACCAACCAACCCAAGCTCTCAGGCTTCTGGCCCTGTGTCTGAAGAGCACAGATAAATGGCTTGCCTGGTTACTGCATAGAAGTAAGCCAGAAGGTATTTGTGGCACAACCAAAGATGGAGGATTCTCAGTCAGGAGACCTGGATTCAGATCTTGCCTCTGGCACTTCCTGTATTGAGCCAGTGACTTGACCTTCCTGAGCCTCAGTTTCTTTATCTGTAAAATGGAGGGCTAGACTAAATGACCTCTAACAGTATGTGGGTGTGAGCTATGTGGCAGGTAGGTATCATAGTGGATACAAACCTGGATACAGTGGTCAGAAAATTGAGATTCAAATGCTATTTTGGGCACTTCCTAGCCATGTGACCCTGAGCAAGTCACTTAGACTCTCTTTGCCTCAGCTTTTTTCATCTCTGAAAAGGACATCATAATGGCATCCACCTTACAAGGTTGTTGTGAGGATCAAATGAGATAATATATGCCAATTGCTTCACAAACCTTAAAGAATTGTGGAAATATCAGCTAATAAAATCTAGTACTTAGATAGTACTTTAAGGTATAGAAAACATTGTTGTTATTGCTCCTCCTCCTCCATTGTGTTGGACCCTTCATGGCCCCATTTGGACTTTTCTTGGCAGAGATACTGGAGTGGTTAGCCATTTTCTTCTCCGGCTTATTTTACAGATGAGGAAACTGAGGCAAACAGGGTGACGTGACTTGTCCAGGGTCACCCAGTTAGTTAATGTCTGAGGCAGGATTTGAATTCAGGAAGCGTTTTCCTCCCTCACTGTGGCCCCATCTAGCTGCCTCTTACAAAGCATTAGCTAGCATTTAGGTAGTACTGTAAAGTTTGCAATTTACTTTATATAAGTTAACTCATTAAATCCCAATCAAAACCTTGTGAGTTAGGTACTCTCATCATCTCCATGTTACAGATCAGGAAACACAGGGCTAGTAAATGTGTAAGATGGGATTGGAACTCAGGTCTTGGTAGTGCAGAAAGCACCAAAGACTTCTACTGTAGTCTAGAATTCCTGGTGACTTTCACTAGGCCTCTTGGTCTCTGTAAGGATTCTCTTGGTTAAACTTGGCAATGAATGGATATGCCTGGTGTGAAGGAAGTCTGAAGGAGCCCACTTGGGAAGTGGATGGTCTAATTGTGGAACCAACCTTTTCTTATTTAAATACTTTGGTTTGTTTCCATTTAAGCTGGTATTCTACATGCAGGCCGTAACAAAGCTTGTAGCTAGAGGGCTGTACCTGTGATGCATGCAGCTTCCCTTTTTCTATGGACTAGACCCTTCACCAAAAGACTGGGGGCTTCTCAATGAGCCAGAAAATGAGTTCAGGCAAAGTGAAGAAACACTTCCCATTAAGAGTTCCCAAAGCCAAGGAAATGCACATCAGAGAAAGGGAATTGCCACTTAAAGGCATTGTGCAGATGTCAGTCATCACATGTGCCAAAAGGATGCAATTACTTAGGGAAAGGCTCGGAAAATATAAAGCCAAATCTGATGATTGTTGAATCTGGGATAACTTGCCAAAAATTAGATGGTGCACTAGCCCGAAGGAGAGCCGGGGGCTCATGGTAACGAACAGACTTCCTTGTTTGGTTAAAGTGGATGACAAAGAGGATGCCTATGTAAGTATATTCAGGAATAAACAATTAGCCAATCAACAAACATTTATTACAAATCTACCATGTCTGGGGATACAAAGAACAAAATCATTCCTACTCACAGGGGAAGTTCTGGTCAGGGTTGAAATGGGACATCAGTGGTATCAGGTTATGGAGAATGAGGAGGAAAGAGTGGAAATTGGGTGCTAGGGATATTTTGCCAAGTGGCCAGTGATTGATTGAATAATATAGAAATAGGGAGAAGTAACAGGGATAGGAGTTTGCTAGACACAGGGATAGTCGCGGGTGGCAGATGAATTATAAAGCTCATGGTCTTACGGGGATATTGCTACCATGGAAGGACTGGGAGCATAAGGCCTTAGTCACTCTGCCTGCTTCTTTGTTCCATGTGAAAGGGAAGTGAGTGGACATTGTCAAGTCCCCCTGTGGGCAGAGGGCAGTGAGCAGGGCCTGTATTCTGTCCCCTCATGCCCTGGCTGGGTCAGTGTTAGAGCTGGAACCAACCCTCTCCCCCATCCCTCACCAATTCATGAAAGAACCTTCTCACTTTGAACAACATTGGGCTTTCATTCTCTTTCCCCAAGCCAAAATTTCCAGTTTCCTTAGGCCTGTTTACTACCAAAGCATTTGGATGAAAAGTGGAAAAGGCCAAATGTCTGCATGTATGGTCCAAACATGCCTGGATTGTGGCTTGTATTTTTTCTTCATTTTGGATGTCTGCTGTTATATGTATTGAGTGCCAATGTTTCATTTGAATCTCTGTTTATCCAGAGTTAGGCAGTGGGGAGAGGTAAAAGATCTGAGCCATTATAGATTAAAACCCCCTGGAGAAGAACAAGAGAACAAAGAGCTGTGTGACCTAGGACAAGGCATTCAACCCCAGAGCCTTAGTTTCCTCATCTGTAAAGTGGTAATAATTACAGCACCCATCTCCCAGGTTTATTGCAAGGACCACATGAAATTGTATATGTCAAGTGCTGTGTTAACCCTAAAGTCCTTCATAAATGTGAGTTATTCTTATACTGTTACAATCTAACCAAATAAATGGACTTTCAAGAGTAGTTTCTAATGGAATTCCAACATTGCAAGTAAACACCTCCATTCTAAGGCTATATGTTAGGGCAATTTGGGTAGACCCACTCTTGGATTCTCTTACCTGGATAAGGTAAGATCTTTTCCTGTCCATAAAATCAAGAAATCTGTGTCTAATTTGAATAATTATTGATCTTACAAAGATAAATTCAAACTCTGGTCTTAAGGACTGGAATAGATTGTAGCGTAAGAGCTGGAAATTGGTGGTAACATATTATAAAAAGCCCAGTGGAGTGACCCAGCAGTAATGGAGAAGAGTGAGACTCAGTAGGGTGGCTTTCTCCAGGACGTTGCTGAAATTGGGTTTCATGCATTTTTCATGCTATGGTTTGACCTCCAGGTGTGCCCACATCAGGATAAGGAAATGATGGAGGTCAACTCTGTATTATACTTTGACTTCATGATGAGCAATGAATCCGTCAGCTTTGATATATCCTGTCCAGATACCCTGATCTCATATGAGAAGCTAAGGCTTTCAAGAACTGAGGTTGTAAAAAGAGATATATTTATTCATGACTGCAATCCCTGGCATAAAGAATTAGGTCTTGAGAGGAGGAGCAATCTATGGCACTCCTATGTCTGCCCCAGCCTGCCTCCTCTGGCTCCTCTTGTCTCTTGGCCTTCTGAGCTCAGGCAGCTGTTACTGCTATCACCTCAGCCCTTGACCCCATCATGGTGGCTATGGACAGGGCTGCTGACCTCAGGAAAGTTGCTTCTATCACCTCTGCCATATCCTGGCCTCTTCCTTGCATTGTAGTATATCTATGTATATGGTATTCCCCCTCCTCCTCATGTTCCTATGCCCATGACCACCTCCATACCAAGCCCTGATTGGGATGGCCTCCCCTTCTGCCAGTTCCAGCCCTTATTATTAGAAATTATATTGCCTAGAGACATGGTACATCTCTCATATCTGCTTCCTTTGCTGCATTCACATAGGTACTACCCTGGTTCAGGCCCTCCTCACCTCTCCCTTACTGCTATTGCCTCCTAATTGGTCTCCCTGACTCCAGTTTCTTCCCTCTCCAACCTCCTTAGGGGCAAAGCTTCTATCTGTCCTCATCATGGCATTATTTAGTGCAGAGGTACCCTTGAAGGACAGATACAGTTTAGAGTGGGAAAAGGGTGGCAGTTGGGCTCTTATGGCACCCAGCACAGTGCCAATGAGCTGTTCTCTGACTACACTTAAAAGCACCAGGTGGCTCTACTACTTTTTTGGGAGGGGTGGGTGGGTAACTGATACATGTGTCCTAGTTAGGCCTACAAAAAATCCAGATAAGTGACCCTAGAAATCTAAGGGCTGACATCTCTAGCACAGCTCAGCTCCATCTCCAGCCCCTAGAGCTACAGTAGCAAAGGCAAACCCAACAAAAAACAAAACAACACCCCCAACTTCATGAGACCCTACATAGCTGTGAAAAGCTTTCTCCTTTGCCCTGCCTATAGTCTTTCTATTGTCCCTAAAACCCATGGCAAAATGGGTGGGGGGAAGGAAGAAATTCCAAGTAGCAGGAACAGACTGGATTGATAGCATAATAAAAAGCATTTAAATGGACATGCTTTCCTAGCATTACTTAGGAAAATCTTAACTAAAAGAGGGTCTTTTAATGCTAGCTTTTAAATGTCAGTTTTCTGTTGACCATTTTATTGCCAGGAGCCTGATTAAGTTGGAATTACTTTTAATTTTCTCAGGAAGTGCACAAGGTGATAATTAGAATGATGTGCAACTTGGCAGTTTTGCTTAATGGTGGGAGGCAGTGGAAATACTGGTACCTGCTACCTGGTGGGACTCTCTAAACCAATGGTTTTCAAACTTTTCCAGATTCAAAATTTTCTAAAAAGGAAAAAAAAATTCTAGAATACAGGAAATACAGTTAGTCAAGAGTCCCAGCTATCATGAGGTTTACCACTGACCTTGTGTAAAGCCACGCATGAGCAGCTTTTCAGAAGAATGCTACTGTGAACAGCTTTCAAGGTTCTGATTACATAGTATAGTGAACTCTCTATTTATTCAATAAAAAATCAGAGCATAACATTCATCGAAAATCAAGGTACAGCATTCACAATGTTACAACTTATCACAAAAAATCAAAATACAGCATTCACAACAACATATCACTAAAATGGCCACATAGTTTTCACCACAGCAGTCACATAGTTTTGAACAAAGTACAATCATTTAGTCAATCAATCACTTAGTAACTCAATCATTCAATCAACTCAATCATTCAGTCATCCTTAAGGAGGCTTGCCTTCTCAAGGATCACAAAATACAATAGTCAAAGTTCTCCACTTATGGGGCATACTAAGTTACAAACCAGGCACTATTCAGTCATCATTCACTATTTAATCATCAGAAAATACACAGGACAACCATACTTGGGTCACAAGTAAATCACAATCTTCTCAGTCAGTACATAATATCCAAGTAAAGTCTTCTTTCAGCTTGACTTTGGGGTGGGTTCTCAGATTCCCTGGATCTTCTTCCATGGTCCCAGCTCCTACCTGGATTCACCAAACTGTCACCTGGGTTCAAAGGCAGACACCTCCCAGTTCCTTGTGCAGCAGTCCATGCAGTTCCTGTTCCACACTGAAGCTCACAGTGTCCAGTCTACTTTAAATCCTTAATAGTCTCTATTCTTGGGAAGTCAAGACTTAACAAAGCTACAAATAGACAAAATACTGGCACCACAGTCATGCTTCCTCAGTCTTCTGCAGCTCCAGCTGGTCCTTGGAAATCCTCAGCAGCTCCTCAACAGCTCTTCTCAGCAGCTTGGCTGGGCCTTGGACTCAGCAGCTCCAGCTGGCCTTCAGAAATCTTCAGCAGAAGTTTCAACTGGTTGCCAGAAAAATCACTTCATCCAGGTTCTCAAAATAAAAATCATTCTCTCTAGCCTGGGCCTCTCTTCCTCAGCCTCTAGAACCTGGCTCCAAGAAGATCTGAAATTCCAGCTAGGCCTTCTCCTTATATACCTATTAGCTCCTCCCTGTTCTGCCCCTTCCTGTTACAACAGCAATTTCCTGTTACTTCAGCAACATGGGTTCATACCTTTTGTTTCTTAACAGAGGCTTGATCTAAATAATTTCAAACTAGGTGCTAAGTACCTGTTAGCTTTGCCAATACAAAGGGATCAAATTACATTACTATTACACCTTGACTTTGGATTGGGCTATGTGAAGGAGTTTCCCATTTTGAAGAGATCATTGTGAGGAGGAAGGAGAGAAAAAAAATCATGTTTCTTTGTATTTGAATTCTTATGTTCAATGTTAACTTAATTATTTTCATTACTGTTGTTTCTCATTTTTCACATCAATATATAGAAGACTTCAAAGATGCTATTGGTGATATTTTATCCATGTATATAAATGGAGGTGTCTAGTAAGGAATGTTCCTGTAGGGACAGAATTTTGAGTAGGCCATGAGTAGGTCACTCAGTGTGTTTTGAGGAGGGCCAGAAGGCCTTCCCTGGACCATATGTCTCCTAAACAGCCTTCTAATATGGTACCTAAAATTCTGTTTTGGGATTCCAATGTTGGCCTCAGATATTGTTAGGATAAAAATTCCCCTGGGATAGTGAACCCTCTCTCAGAATCCCAGACTCTCAACACTACAAGGCCTTTCAGAGGCCATTCTAGGCCTGTACATTATCATCCCCCACCTGTGATCACCTAGCTTCTGCTGGAAGACTTCAGTGAAAGCTCACCATCCCTTCTACTTATGGAAGCAGTGGTTGTTAGGAAGTTGTTTCCTTATATGGAGCCTGAATTTGTCTCTTTGTGACTTTTACCTGTTACCTTGAGTTCTGCTCTCGGGGGCCAGGCAGAACAAATCTAAACTCTGTTTCATAAAGGCCCTTTTCAAACACCTCAAATCCTTCTGCTTTATGTATAGAAGACATTGTTTTCATCTAGGCTGAGTCATTTGGACTCTTTAATCTCACATATCAAGGTAGGACAGAA
This sequence comes from Pseudochirops cupreus, assembly GCA_028627135.1. Lineage (NCBI taxonomy): Eukaryota > Metazoa > Chordata > Mammalia > Diprotodontia > Pseudocheiridae > Pseudochirops > Pseudochirops cupreus. The sequence goes on along the minus strand of CM053582.1, from coordinate 50,821,921 downwards.
TTTGGCACAATCTAGACATATGAAGATTAGAGTAGGCTGTAGAGACCATTCTCCAAGGTATTCAATTTAAGGCCTTGTGAGTCATCTATGCTTTAGTGTGGGTTACTTTGTCAGAACTTTTTTTAAGAAGAAAGCAAGAGGGGTGGAGCCAAGATGGTGGCGTAGGAGCAGCAACATATTACAGCTCTCACATAGCCATCCCAAAGTACCCATAAAATATAACTCTAAACAAATTCTGGAACTCCGGAACACACACAAATATACTTTCCACTAACGTCAGCTTGGCTTCGAGGAACCATCTCAGCTCTGTGAGCCGAAACCATCCTAGCCTGAAACTGCGGCTTTGCCCCAGAGGCGGCTGGATGAGAGGAGCCAAGCCCCGGCTGGAGCTTCAGGAGAGCAGATCTGCAGCAGCTGTGGAAGTTTGCAGAATTATGTTAGTGGAGCTTGGCTAAATCAGGAGAGAAAAGCGGTCTAGCCAAATTGCCTCCAGGGCAACGAGGCCACAGAAGCAGAGGTCTTGCACCCACCTCCACGCTGCCATTTCAGAGCTCC
>CM053582.1:50785156-50820866 GCA_028627135.1 Pseudochirops cupreus | reverse complement strand
GATTAGATGGAGAGGAGACAGGGAGAGACAGAATGGGGTTGAGCATCTCATGGAAGAGGCAAGAGATAATTGTTACAATAGAGGGGGAGAACAGGAAGGCAAGAGGGAAAGAGTCAACCTTACTCTCACTGAACTTGACTTAGGGAAGGAATGACATAAACTCTAAGCTGGGCATCTTGCCACATAGAAGAGTAGGGGGAAGGAGGATGAGAGATGGGGTGATGGAGGGGGGAGGGTTGATGAAAGTGCACACTTCTGTAGAGGGACCAGGACAGGGACAGGGCAGAGAGTGGATGGGGGGGTCGGGCAGGGTAGGAAGAAGGGACATGTAATCAGACTCTCACGATATGCTCACTGTGGAGAGGTTCTGTGTAATTACATATGTTCAGCCTGTATTTGATTGCTTGTCCTTCCAGTGGGGGTGGGTGATGAGGGAGGAAGAGAAAGAACCTAGAATTTAAAGTTCTGCAATCAAATGTTAAAAAAAATATATTTATATATATATATAAATATATACAATTATTATTATTATTATTATTATTATTAACTACATCCAACTGGAACTTGAGATACACAGGCACTGTGGTAGGGAGATCCATCCTGCCCTACTGGAAAGTCAGAGCGGTGAGGGGGGAGGACATAGGAGAGAATAGATTGGGGAAGGGGTGATACAATGGGTTGGCTGTTTTGGGGTGGCGGGTAGTGGAAAGATGGGGAGAAAATTTGTAACTCAAAATTTCATAGAAATGAATGATGTAAACTAATATAAATAAAAGTTTTAATCCAAAAAAAAAGAAAAGAAAAAAATTAGAAAAGAAAAAAAAAAGAAAAATTAAAAAAAAGAAGAAAGCAAGAGAACAAGTTGTTTTGTGGTAGAAGGAGAGATAGCACTTTAGCACAGGGCCACTGCCTAGAGAAATGTGCATGAGGGATTCTGGGTAACAGGCAGAGTGTTTAGATAGCAGGCATGAAGGAGGGCAGATATCTTGGTCAGATTTCACTTATTCACAGTTGTATTTGAGACTTGTCCTGAATCTAGCCATTATTAAGGAGATAATTTATGCCTCTTGCTAGGTTTTGATTCCATTTCTCTGTATATAGTCTTCTCAGTTCCTGTATTTGATTTTGTAAGTTTTGGAGGAGGGATGAACAAATTATATGAAATTTCGTAATGAAAACTAAAAGCTTTTCCTTTAGGAAATGGTTTCCAAAAAATTTGATCAGTTACGTCCTGATGAAAGAGAAACATGGTACTGCATTTTTTAAATGTAAGCCATTTTAAAAGGGCCCTTTTCAAACTGTCCAAGTTCTTCTCCTTTATCTGCAAGGAGATGAAAATAATTATGGATGTCTCATTCTAGCCAAGATATATTATAGGAAAAATTCAGGTTCAGTAATGAGCCCTTAATAGCTGAAGCACTAATCCCACTGTTTGAATGTGTGCTTGAGAATTCAGTGTCAGAGATACAAGAAGAGGATCATGTTTGGTTTTGTGAGGTGGACAAATGGTGGAGCTTGTGCTTGGGCAGAGGGTTTTTTTTTTCATCTTGAGACTTTGATGATCCCCACTGTGCTTAGCACAAGTAAATTTCATTTGATTTCATTTCTTGACAAAGCTTGACACCCTAGCAAATAAAGAGAGGATTGAGTTTTGTGTGTGGATGGGATTCTTACAAGAACTGGTATTTGATAAACCCTGCAAATTTTTTGATCATCTACGCCTTACACAGCAGTGTTATGTTGGCATGCGACAATCCCATCTATCCAGTTATATCAGAATTGGAAAAACTGAAGAGCTTATAGAGACCCAGCATGATGTAATAGATAGAACACTGGACCTAAGAGTTAGGAAGACCTGAGTTCAAAGCTGCCTCAGACACTTCATAGGAGCGTAGTGTTGGGAAAGTCACTTTACCTGTCTCAGCTTCAGTTCCCTCATCTGGAAAAGTGGGATAACAATAGCACTTAACTTACAGTGTTCTTGTGAAGATCAAGTGCTTTGCCAAGATCAAAGAGGTACAGAGGTTTTATTGTTAATTATTTATATAAAACATAATAAGTTATATATAGTCATATAAAATTGATGCTTTAAAGGATATTACTAAACGGGGAAAGAGCACAGCTCTTAATGAAAATGTTTATGAATAGTGATGATCCTTGTTCCAAAAATTGAGTATAGAACTTGTCAATTTTGTTTAATAGCCACAAAGTAGAACATAATATATTAGGCATAGCAATTGAACAGAATCACACAGAACTTTGGCACCAGGAGAGACTCCAGCAAGCATTTAGTCCACTCCATGCATGAAAAAGATTTCCTTCCACAACAGCCACATAAATTCTTATCTAGTCTCTGACTGAAGACCTTCAATGAGGCAGTTCCCTCTTATATTTAGAGCTGGAAGGGTCCTCAGTGGCCATTGAGACCTACTCCCTCATGCTACAGATGAAAAAAAAAACATAGGCAGAGCCAGGAAAAATGACTTATCCATGGAAACCGAGGCAGGATTTCATCCCACAATTTCTTGACTCCGCATCCAGCCCACTCTCCACTCATGCGTGGCCTGCTCATTCCTCTCTTGCAGGGTTCTCATTGTTAGCAAGTTTTCCCTGATGTGAGTCTTAACTTGTTGCTTTCTGACTTCTACTCAAGGCTCTAGTTCTGCCTTCTGGGGACATGTATAATAACGCTAATCTCTCTTCTACCTGACAGCCCTTCAAATACTTGTGTAAGAGTGGAGGCTGATTGAGCTGATCAATCAATCATTCCACCCCACTTAAAGTAACAAAGAAGATACTCTAGCCCTGATACTTTTCTCAGCGGAGAACATCACTAGTGAATCAATCAATCAAAGGCATTACTCTAATGTACACCTAGAGGTCTTCTATAAAATAGCAAGCCAGTTCCAATGGCAGTGTTCCAGGGGGGGCGGTGGGACAGATCAGTTTCAGACCAGACTCAGAGGGAAGCTTCAGTCACCAGGGAGTGAGAAGGATGATAAGGAGTAGAGCCTTAGCCAGCCATTCCTCCCTCTTGATCAGAGGAGAACTTTGTGATCTTCAGAAGCTCAGAGGACATGGGCTTCTCACCAGCATCCTAGCAGGTCCTTGAGATAGCTGTTAGCTGTGTCTGCATTGGGACCAAGGACAAGCTAGGTATATTGAGGAAAGGCAGCGTCAGGACTTTGCAAGGAGCTCAGCAGAAGGCTATACTTAATAATTCCTAAGGGGGGGACTTCAGGAGAGCCATTGAAGGGGAGAAGAGGACTGCAAGGAGCTGTGAGTCACCTACCCCTTTGGCCATGTGGGCTCTTGTCCTGTTGAAGCCATGTTCTTCTGACCTCTATACTTGTGAGAAATGGAGCCTCTGGTTTGGGGCAATGGCAGGGATGTGTTTGTACCAGCTGTTGTTATGATACTACCTTTGTAAATACCTGTTTCTTAAAGCTGATCAAATCTGATAATGGGGGATTGGAGAGTGGGGCAGGAAGCACATGTAAGTGCTTGTAAGCCATAACCTTAGAAAAAAGCAATGAATCTTCTGGGTTACCCTTCTCAGGCCAGAACCAGACCTTCACTTGAATCCAGCTCTCATGGCCCATTAGGTCTTTTCTTCTCCAGCCTGAACATCTGTATATGCTTCCACACATACTCATATGGCATTAGCTCAAAGCCTTTTACCATCTGACTCACTCCAGCTCATTGGGAGGGATAGAGATTGAACCTGTGATTTCATTGGTATAGGGAACTTTGAGGTGAAGGAACAGCTACCAATTCAGGTCAGCATTTTCTCTGCAACTTTCACTCTTGGAGTTGCCTAGAGCACTTCAAGGTTAAGTGACTTTCTCAAGGTCATATAACCAGTCACACCCAGATCTTCCTGGCTTCAAGGTTAACTCTCATCCACTAGGTCATGCTGCCTCTCCAACTTCTCAGTATCTATCATTCCTGAAAAGTGGCATCCATAGCTGAATGCAGTTCTCCATCTGTGGTCCAATCAGGGCAGAGTACAGCTGGGGAATCATTGCTCTTGTGCTGGAAGCATTGCCTCTCTTGATGGCCATTATTATTATTGGTGGTGTTGTTGTGTTTGTCCCTCATTCTCAAAGAGGACCGTGACATCAGGGAGAGGATGATACGACTTGCAGTTGGCTTTGATATGAGTGAGGGAGGGCTGTCTGTGCAAGGTCACCAGCCTCACTTTCTCCTGCAGAGCCATCTGGGTCCAGTGGTCAGATATTCATCACGATGACTGGAGATGGCCCAGGATGCAGTGGGAGACCCTTTTAGGCTAAGGCCTTTTCAGGTTCTCACTTTGAGTGAGATAGCCCTCTTTAAGCAGTTACTCAGGGGATGGCCTCTTTAAAAAAAAAAATCAAACTGGGAGGGGAAGACCCTCAGGGTTCCAGGCCAAAAGAGAAACAGTTACTATTTAGTATTTACATTCACTCTGTGCTAGAAGGGCAGGGACCTATTGTCTAATCTATGAGCTCCAGAGTGAATTGGGTTTAATGCTTGGTTTTTGAGAAAGAAATCTAGCTTGCAATCTACAGGACCCCTCAGCTCTTCTGCAGATGGACTACCGCCTAGCAATGCTTCTCCCATATTTATTCCTATTAAATTTTATTCTAATTAGATTTGGCCCTGTGTTTTAAAGAGTCTTTCAGAATCCTTTTCGTCAGTCGGCATGATAGCTAGCCGTCCTAGCTTTGTGGCATCTGCAGATCTGATAAGCCTGCTACCTATGCCTTTATTCTGATCACTAATACAAATGTTTAGTACCTCAAGCCTGAGTACAGTCCCAGAGGCACTCCAGTGGAAACTTCTTCCTTCATTTTTGGCTTAATCAACAGCTTTCATTTTTTATATCACCTTTGTTTTCAAATATATTCTTCTATCCTTGTTAAAAAAAAAGAGAGAAAAGAGCAGTTCAGCAAAACTGTCCAACACATGAGTTTGACATTATACACAATGCTTCATAGTTATAGTCCCCCGCCTCTGTAAGATGTAAAAATAAGAGGGAGGTACATTTTTTCTATTTTTCAGGGCCAAGCTGAGTGGAGACCACCTTCTAAGAAATCATTGTACTCTGGTCATTTTACAATTCCAGTTCTGAAATAGATATAACCATGACTTTTGTCCAGTCTCATCAGCTTGGCCTTTCTATATAGTAGCACAGTGGTAACCACTGAATACTACCCATGTCGAAGGATTCTAGCTGATTGGTTCATCCCCTAAATTATGATTGCAATGGTTCAGGAACCATGCTGGTCTCTCATGGGTTTGGAATTAAGGACCTCCCATCAATTGGTTACCCTTTTTTTCTTTCCCACAGGCTTAAAAGGATTATCAGATGGATAAGTAGAATGTATAAGCAAAGAGAATTCCTAGTGGAAAGTGACTTTCTAGAAGGCTGTGTTCTTAGAAAAAGAGTGAGAGTCCAAGAGATAATCAAAAGAATGGGATTCTGACAAACACATCACTAGTGAATGTGTGTACAAACATTCACTGTTGGATCCTATCTGACCAGATTTTGGGGGAGACATAAAGAATGGCACAGATTTGGGACCCTTTCAAAATAAAAATAGGTACAGGAAGGGTCTCATTGTCAGTGTAGAGCTTTGAGCCTAAACCCAGTCAGATACTACTCCATTTCATCCTTGTTTTTATCATGAAAAGTTGACAGGTAAATGTGAATTCAAACCTTTGACCCATCCTCAGCTGTCAAGGCAGAAAAGATAATGAATTACCATAGGTTTTCTGCAGTTGGCAGGAGCTCACTGTGAGCCTGCTAGCAGTCAACTTGCTCCTTGTAGTTCTGGGTTGGAATGGAGACAGTCGATAATTGGCCTGCTAAAAACAAACAAGCAAACAAAAACCCAAACCAAAAACTCCATTATTGGTCATGCACAGTAGGGAAAGGCTAACGAATAATGCTACTTCTGTCTTAAATGAACTGAGATATTATTTCACAAAGTCGCATAATTACTAACAGGGATTTTCAGAATGTTTTAGGGAATAAAACCACAATAGAAAATGAAAGTATATTATTGAGTTTCACCAGGAGGTGATTTCTATCCAGAGACTGGAATTTACAATTTGGAAACTGTCGAAGGTGTTGTCTTAGAGTTTGTATTTTTTTTACAGTGTAAAAAAAACCAAGTTGCTCACAATAAAGCTTTTGAGTACATGAAGATGTTTTAATATAATAAGCAAAAAAATTACAGAATAATCTATTGCCCTGCACTCCCCAAATATATCCTCCCTTTTTTTTTTGCAAGGAATCAGTTCATGGAGAACAAAAGTAAGTCTTCTTTAATAATATTTCTGTAAATTTGGGAGCAAAGACATAAAAAGCAATGAAGTTAATGAGCTGTCTTTTTTGAAGCTAACAAGCTTTCAGTTTGATTGTCAGTTGTGGTACTAACTTTGTTAGATAAATGCTCTGCACCTACAGGGACAGGGCAGGCATATGCATATTTGAGAATGGTTTTCTAAAATGTTGGATTCTGCATGCTGTTTCATATACATATGAATTCCATTCAGGACAAATGTGAAATCAGAGAGAAATAGGAAAAGAAAACATTATAGTCTCTCACAATTTTCCCCTCATCAATTTGAAGGAATGGAGATCCAGAGAAAGTAGAGCCAACAGCAGTGGGAAATTAGGATTGGGGATTCAGTGGAGACCATAGGTATGCATAGAGTGGGCCAGGCATCCCAGCATCCCCTGAGCTGAGTATTATCAATGCTTAATGCTTACTCCAAGATGTGTCCAGTTTACCCAAACACACACCCCTGTGATGGAGACCGTAATGAAAACATGATTTGGGGCAAACCAGCTGAGGAATATTTTCAGATTATCATCTACTTAAATGAACATAGGTTCTTTGATAATTTACCTGGACAAGTTAGAATATTGGGGTTGTATGACTTCCATGTTTTAATGTAGTTAGCTAAGAATATAATTCTCCCTCAATTCTCCCAAATGGGACAATGATGAGAGTAGGGCAACTGGAATTTTATCCAAAGGCAAGGTATTTTGAAGGCTCTGGCCACACTGTCCTGAGGGTGTTTCTTTTCTGTTCGTTCTCCCCCATGTCAGCAGTGGCAGTACTTTGTCCCTGTTCGGCAGATTGGGAATTTCACAGTGTTGCTGTAGTTCAGATGAGCCTACCTGCCCTGCCTTCTCCACCTATTCCATGTGACTTCCTTTCACTTACATGGTGATGGTAGCAAAGTGGTAGGAAGAGGACAGAGTATGCTAAGACCCAAAGGAGTGGGAAAAGAAAGGGAATATGTGCCTACTATGTGCCAGGCACTGAGCTAAGTGCTTTACGAATATTACCTCAAAACAATATTGCCTTGAAAAGCTGTGAAGATCAATTGAGGAGAAAACCAGCTTGCAGAGAGAGCTCAGCTTGTGCTTGTGTGTAACACTCAAGAACTCAGGGTTGCTTCCATGCCATGTTGAGGCCTTGGAAAGGACTTTAATGGAGGAAGGTGAAACAGGCCAGCAAGCATTTCTCCAGTGATTTCTCCCCATCAGTCTCATTTGGGGAACTATTATATTTGGATTCAACCACCTTCGTGTGAGATGCTACTTCGGAATATAAAGTCAGGAAGAAGGGCTGGATGTGATGTGATACATTTAGAAGACTTCCAGGTTGGAGGCAATGCAATCACAAAAGTATGCAGAGTTCAGTTTTTAATATATTTCAAAAGAAGAAGAGTCCAAACAAATGGAAATGACATAGGATTGTGATCTTACTGAAAAGTGGAGACTGAGAAGACATTACGTCAGAATTATATTCCTGCATTCTCCTCTCTTTTATTTTTTAAATTAATTAATTTATTTTTTGTTTTCAACATTCATTTCCACAAGATTTTGAGTTCCAAATCTTCTCCCCATCTCTCCCTTCCCCCACCCCAAGATGGTGTGCATTCTAATTACTCCTTTCCCAAATCTACCCTCCCTTTTATCGCGGCCCCCCCCCCCCCCTTATCTCCCTTCCCCTTGTTTTCTTGTAGGGCAAGATAGATTTCTCTGCCCCATTGCCTGTACACCTTATTTCCCAGTTGTATGTAAAAACAATTTTTAACATTTGTTTTAAAAACTTTGAGTTACAAATAGAATGCAAGCAATTCGATATAGGTTATACATGTGTAGTTCTCTCTCTGAAAATCTTTATGAGAATGATCTCTGAAGGTGTTGAAAGTATCCTTGATAAAGCCCTGAGAAGGAAAGAGGAAGATAATTTATATAACAGACCACATCTTCACAATCACATGATTGACTCAGTGGCATAGACAAATTAAGATCTTAAAATGTCTGCTATCTGGTGATTACTCCCTCCCAACCCCCCAACATAAGAATTTGAATTAGTAACTCAAAATGTGGTCCTAAACATATCTGAGAAGCAAGATATCTCTAGTGGGTGTGTTAATATCATATGATATTTGATAGATACAACCACAGGCCTAACTTTTGTCTAACAATCCACTGAATATCACCATTAAGAGATGAAAAATGGGTAGAGAAATGCTCCCTTGGTATTTCTGCCAGTGTTATTGGAATATCTTAATAGAATATAAATTCCTTGAAGGCAGCTAGTTGGCAGTAGAAAGAGCGCCAGGCCTAAAGTCAGGAAGACCTGAGTTCCAGTCCAGCCTCAGACACTTACTTGCTGTGTGACTCTGGGCAAGTCACTTAACCCTATTTTGCTCAGTTTCCTCATCTAAAATGAACTGGAGAAGGAAAGGGCAAACCACTGTAGTATCTTTGCCAAGTCATAAACAACCAAACAGCAGCGAGAAAACTCCTTGAAAGCAGGAGCAGTTTCATTTTTATCTTAGTACCCCATTTCATTGCACGTAGTAGGTGCTTTAAAATGTTTGTTGATTGATAGCCTGTGGAGAGTTCAAACTAGAAGAAAGTGAGGTTCTTTAAATGCTCTTCTTCATTGACAATATTGTACTAATTGTATCATGCACCAGAACACTGCAATGCCTCTTCAATGAAATATATAGTCCTTTAAAAGAAATTAACCTAACCATCCGTGCTGGAAAAAAAAAGTGGATGAGAAATACATATTGTCTGGATTACAACATTCAGTTACATGAGCAGTCCATTGAGTTAGTTCATCAGTATGCACATCTTGTACAGGGGGTGCAGATATCCAATGACCTAGACCTAGAATTTAATAGGAGAAGACAAGGCTGAATTACATTTAGGAAGCTGCACACTATTTTCAGGGATCCCAGGCTACTCATGGTTTCAATAGCCCGTATCTTTAACACTAGTATTCTCCTTGTAATGCTTATATGGCTCTGAATTACAGAGCAGCAGCATTTCAGAATAATCAAAATTGCAGGTGACCCAAGGATGACAGAAAGTCACTTGATGGATATAGGTGGGCTATGACAAACTTACAAACAGTGCCATACATATGAGAAGTGACCTAAGGCTGGGAAGGGAGATGTGATGCTAGGTAGCAAGAATGGGAGAGGGCAGAGGAAAGGATTGGGGCACGTCAGGCAGATTCTCTGGTGTGGGAGTTGTTATCACTGGCCTGCTGGTTGTTCCGTGAACAAGATGTTCCATCTCTCTGTTATGGGCACTTTCTTTGGCTGGGCCCCATGTGCTGAATGTTCTTCCTCTTCACCTCTACCTCCTGGCTTCCCTTCCTTCCTTCAAGCCCCACCTAGAGCCCTACTTTCTCCTGTAGGCCTTTCCCAAGCCCTCCTATTTCTAATGCCTTCGCCTGATGATTAGCTCCAATTTATCCTGTTTAGAGCTCATTTGTACATATTGGGTTGCTTTTCTCCCCCACCAGACCATGAGATCCTTGAGGCCGGGGACTATTTTTTGCCTCTCTTTGTACGGCCAGAGCCTGGTACGTAGTAGGTGCTTAATAAATGCTTTTTGACCAAGTGATTGGTAGAATGGAAAAACCACTAGAGCTTTGGATGCTGAAGACCCAGACTCAAAGCTCAGCTCTGCTGTTTACTGTTTATTTTTGTGACCTTGGGCACATCATTTAACCTCTCTGGGCCAGAGTTTGTTCCTTGTAAAATGAGAAGGCTTATTAGATGACCTCTCAAATGTCTTCCAGCTTTAAATGAATGATACTATGATTTATGAAAAAAAAAATGCAGACAAGAATCAGCCAGTAGGGGAAAGAGCAGAAGGATTGCAATCTGCACTGATGGAGGTAATGTTCACGCAGATGAGGTCAATGTTCCATCGACATATTAGAGTCATGATTTATACTTGCTCTCTCATATTCCTTGAGAATTATGATCTCTGCCTGTACCAACCAGTCCTCTGCAAGATCTGTGTGCTGAGGTTCCCATTTGAAGAGAGCAACTAAAAGTGACTTTTTAACCGTTTGGAAGAGGAGAGGGTTGATATGGTAGGAACTTTCTAAGCCCCACAACATGCAAACACGTGGGTCTTCCTTGATGAGGCATTTGAGACCCCATTAAGTTGTAGCAGCTGGTGTTTAAGAAGCAGCAGCAGATGGAAACTGCAAAGAAGAGGTGAGGATGCAGAGACTCGGGAGAGATGACAAACCGTGTAGGTAAACACACACTGTAGTCGCATGGTAAATTTACAACCCACTTAATATTTCGGTAGGTTGCTGAGAATGACTAATACAGCATGGAGGTGGGGCACAGAAATGTGGTCTTGGGGGAATGTAAAGATAATAAGGCTTAGGGACAAAAGGAGGTGGTTTATAAAAGGGGATGAAATGATGTTTCACATGGGCACAGTGGCTAGTCGTGACCTTGAATCCTTTTTGGTTTCATCTCTCTAGTGATAACATGGGAGACGTATTATCATGAGTGGGATGGAAGAGTTGATGGGATGCAGGAAAGTATCAGCATGTAGTTGGGGACCAGTGAAGATAGAAATCATAATACTTTTTGCACAAACACCCCAGGAAAATTAACTTCCCCGTACACCTGGGAAATGGGTACTGTGATAGCTATTTTATAGCTGAGCAAACTGATGAATCACAGTGAAGCTATGTAACACAACCAAAGATGTACAATAGGACATGCAAGGGGCTGAAAATAAGCCAGAGATTCTGGCTCCTCAGTTCTTGATTTAACCAAGCACAGAGCTCTCTCAAACACGAAGTCCCATATACCAAGAGGGAAGGCGTTAGGAAGTAAAATCTGATGAGTATTTTTCTAGAAATATTACAGCTGTTATCCCCAGGGCTGTGGTGCTGCAGATACTGGCAGGTTAAGATAGGAAATTTATATTTTTCTGGGAACTCTTCATGGGCTGTTGCCATATCAATGACAATGCAGGCAGAAGCATCGATAGTTCTGAAGAACAACACACTTGATGCAGCCTGTGGAAAGAAGCCACAGTCATCAGAATTCTTCACTGTTTGTCAACCAGGGTTACCACCTTGTGACTTAAGCCTTTTGTAGATGAAGGAAAATCATCAGTGGAAACAAACAATTTTCCCTAGTCCTTTAGCATTCATAGTTGAGGCCTCAAGACACAAGCAGCATGATCCTCCAAGATACTGAACCCCAAAGAAAAAATATGAATATGGATTTGCAGTGTTTTTAATTTTTAAAACAGTTGTCCATTTACATCTTTATTTATTAAGCTTATTTGAATAATCATGAAAATAACTCATAGCCAATTTACAAAGGGGAGGCCATAGTCTAAAAGAAATAGAATGATTCAGGCTGTCTTTCCTCAGCATGAAAACTTGTGTTCATACATGGACTCCCAATGTCTCTGCTACAGGAATTCCTTCATGCAGTCTTAACAAAGTGGGGATAGTAAAAAGGAAGTGTTGCTGACAAGGAGAGAGCTCCTTCGAAAGAAAATGTGTGCAAAACTGATGCAAATTGGAGGGACAAATACAAATTTGGAATTTCCAGGGCTAATCCTTTTTTGGCACTGTACTAGGCCCTGTTTGCTCACTACTAGGCAGGTTATGTATTAGCTTTCTTTGTGTTATAAAAGAAACATGCAGGAGTTAAAGAGGAGATATAGTTCTTACCCATGGAGCTTGCAATTAGAAATCAACAAAACAGGTGCTAACCCAACATACTACTTTGGTAATCATTTTTAGGGGAGAAGAAATTATCAGAGGCAAAAGTGAGAAGTTTGTCTTTAGTGTTCTTCTTCCTCCCCAAGCTTTCCTTCCTGGGTCCTCTCCTTTGCAGGGCCCTATTCCTCCCTTCTCCAGGCACTCCATACTTTCCTCCTGGCCTCAAACTGACCTTTCCTTTGTAAGCTTCACTTTCCTCATCTAGAACATGGTAATAATGTTTCTTCTACTACCAGATGAGGGATCACTTGGTTATTGTTAGGAAAACACTGTAAATCTTTAAGTGCTAACAAAATCTGTTATCCTAGTTGTCATGATGATTGATATAGTTATTGTAATCTAATTCACACTAAGGTGCTAGTGACTTAATGAGTTAATGTGTATTATTGTTCATGGAAGTATTAGTCTTAAAAAAAGAACTCAGAGACAAGCAAAGAATCGCTAATGGTGATGTATTGTGTTCCCCCTCTCCAGTTATGGGCACTAGGGTACCATAGATAGTTTCAAAGGGGAGGGTCCTTTTGGTATGTTTGTGACAGCATCACCATTTTCTGTCTAATCCAAGAGGTTCCATGAGATTGGCTCACCTATTTTTTTCCCAGAATTTTAGGGACTGCTGTCCACTCATCTTGTAATAAAGCAAGATTCTGGTTTCTGTCTTGGAAGAAGGAAATTCTTAATATCTTGATTGCCACTAGGCAGCAGGGAAGGGATCCTTTATTATTCCATTAGCTACCCCTGTCACTGCACTGGAAAAAAGGGACTTCTATGGTCTGTTCTCATAATCTAGGTATGAAGTGGAAAAGGTACAGGTGCAATGAATGGTCATGGAGGTGGAGAGAAAGGGGCTGACCCAAAAAACCATAAAGAAAAGATCAGAAATATTTGGCAACAGATTGGATGTATGGGATAAAATAAAAACAATTTGCATCATAGATTTAGAGCTGAAAGGAAACTCAGAGACCATTTAGTCCATCTCCTTCATTTTACAGATGAGAAAACTGAGGCCCAGGTAGATTATGTGACTTGGCCAAGGTCACGTGGGCAGGAAGTTTCAACAGTAGGATTTGAACCCAAGCCCCCTGACTCAGGAAGCAACACTTATTTCATTGTATCACATTGGAATCCAGACCCCACCCTCATAATAAATCCAAGTATTACTATCTACCCCCATTTTACAAACAAGGAAACTGAGGTTCTGAGAGGTTATATCAGTTGTACATGGTCACCTAGCTAATACGTATTTGAAGCAGTATTCAAATCAAGATCTCCTAACTCTAAGTCTGTCACTCTTTCCATTATGCCATGCTGGATTGGGCGGGGGGGAGGGAAGAAGGAAGGAAAGAAAGGAAACATAAGAGAGGAAACTGTTGAAAATTACTAGAGGTAACATGCCAGGGAAACAGCAACAAGGCAAGGGTCTATAAGCAGCGTTGGGCCCCAGAATCGAGGAACCGAGACAGTCTGTAGGATCAAGCAAGTTATTTAAGATAAGAATAATCAGGTCTGAAGTCATGAGAAAGATTAAATATGTAGGAAAAGGCAATGGGTGGTGCTCAAGACTTGAGAACCTTGGACAGTTCTTAAAGGTTACATCAAACAAATATCCATAGCCAAGAAGGCTGGGTGTTTTGAGGTAGCAGCACCAGCAGATATACTGTGGTGAACCTGATACTCACTAGGGTAGAGGCTGCCCGTTGTCTTTTTTTTAGACTTATAGGTGGGCCCTGTTCCTGACAGAGACCGTTAGAAGGTCTAAAATGGCTGGGAAGTTCTTACATGACAGTTATGAGGCTGTCTCTAGAAGTGAAGAATTGTGATATTAATGGTGTGATAAGGAGGCTTGGAAGAGGAGCCAGTTTGGGGTAGGAGCAGGATAATATTTCCTAACTACTCTTATAGCTTTTCCTCATTCCATTTCACAGAGCACAATGGTAGCTTTAGAATTTGTTTTTCAAAATTATTTTTTTTTTCTGATCCTAAACATTTTGGGTTAAGGTGGCTAGATCGTTTAATGCAATGGATAGCAGTTGAAACTAAGATGGCTCTAAAAGTACCCTTTAATGGAAGGGAAAACATTCACTAGCTATGTTCTGATGTCACAAAGGATTTCAGAAATAAAAGATAATCGGATTTCATTTCCCATAAGCTTATGAGATTTCTCCCCCTCAGGGGACAATTCCTCAACCATTAGATGACAACTAGTGGTTAAATTAGGAAATTCAAGTTGGATTTTATAGAATTGGTCATAACACTTGGGGGCCCAGTGCTGTGCTGTACATTGGCTTTTAAAAAGGCAAATTTTTTTCCATCCAGACTTCTTCCCCTTCCCTCCTTGATTTTCATTACTAGCTCCCCAAGGAGAAGGTCAGTTAGGTTATGGATTGATTTGACATTTTTTCTCCATTTATTCATTTTTATATATTATTTCCACCATCTGGAAAGTTTTTTCCCAACCTCCAGTCAACCCTCCCGAGTTCAACTCATCCGTGTTCTTTTCTCAGGTAAAACCAGAGCAATGGATTCAGGGTTTGCGATGTAAGTCTTAGACCTACTTTAATTAGGCTTTGAAAGAAACAAGTCGGGAGCATTTCCTTTCTGTTTTTTTTTTACAAGCTGACTATTATAGATAGGAATTTATCTGTTGTACAGATTGGGTTATGATTTTTATGGTTCAAAAGATTGTACTTGTTTAAGGGGGTGGGGGCTAACTATATTTTCTGTTAAAGTTATGTGAATGTGTGAAGTAATTTAAAAAGTAAATAACTGTTCTGTGGATGCTTAAAAAAAACTGGTCATAACATGAGCCCCTTCCCACCCCTTCCCTGGACACCTCTTAGCTGTTTTGATTGATTCATTTTTAGTGTTGAGTTCAAAAATTAACAAATCATTGTTCATCTGGTAAGGTGAATGCTTAATAGGACTTCTGCTGCAAGATGATAATGCCAAGGGTTGGAATCTGGTGGAAGTAAAATATTTTAAATGCAAAGGCAGTGATGTGGGCCATACACTGTAGGGTTACCGTGGGAACCGTAATCCGGAATTTTCATGACTTGTCTTGTGTGATTACAAATTTAATGCTGTAGGAGGATTGTGTTGCTTTTTTTTCTTCATTTTGAGGATAATTTATTTGTGAATAATCAGGATTGGATCAGGCTTAGATGTGACCTGAATCTGCCCAAACTGGAAGGTTCTTTGGTCCTGCAGGAAGCTGAAGAAACAAATGGAGAGGAGGAAGAACACCTGAAAGGTACACTGGCACAGAGAACGGCAAGTTTTCGCCTAGGGAAAAGAAGGAAGGCGAGCTTTGCAACTCTCTTTGCCTTAGCTTTTAAGTCGTGTGGAAATAAGGTCCTTCAGCCTTGCCCACGTTTTCTTCAGTATAACCCTATGGCCTAACCCAAATGTAAGCAGCAGGACTGACAGCATGAAAGAAAGGCAGGGGAATTACTTCTTTGGCCGGTTGCACTGCAGCAAACTGCAGATGGTGACATCTCACTGAAGGGGAGCTGCAGCTGCCAAGAGCAGCCTGGTGTGCAGCAAACAGGAAGGTTCTGTTGGGAGGAAAGGCTTAGAGCTTCCCAGGAGTTGGAATCTGCATTCAGAGGATCTACATGAGGACATGTCTATGAAACACCAACTATCTAGATGAAGCAAAGTTAATGATATAGGACACCAAACAGCTGGATGATTCTAATGGTTCCAGATATCTGGGTATTGAATGCTCTATCAAAATCCAGCTCTTTGGTATTCTGCAGATGACCAGATAGCCAAGTGATTGCCTAAATGTTTCTGTTGTTCTTTTGCTTCTGAGAACAACAGGCTGTGCCACTGTGTCGATAAAAGCTATAGTTGTAAGCCAAAGGGCAGCGTTCACATCCATGTGTGTGACATAGAAGACAAGGGTCCCATACAGGTCAGAGCGCTAGGGTGTCTGTGAACTCTGAAGGACAGCAATATCTTGATTGTATTATCATGGAGTTAGGTGACAAAGTTTCTGTTACTTATCTGTTATTCTGTTACTGTCCACCAGGAGAAAGGTATTGAATGATATTATAAAAGACTACATTTTGTTTTGTTATTGTCTCACAATTGCAGAGAAGGTGCTGACCTACATTGAAGAGGGAGTTCCCTATTATTAATGAAATTGTAGCTCCTGCCTCTATCCCAAATCTCATAGTTTCTCATAAATATTTACATATGCAACTTCCACATTGCAAGATGTCCGAACCTCCCTGGGTACTGTGTGCCTTACAGATGAATTTGAGGAGTACTCTGATAGATGATGAGTATGGGCAGACAAATGGTGAATGCAATTCACTACAAGGGAGTGCAGAGTACTAAAGATATGAGTTATAGAAAATTCAAGGAAGTGAAATATGCCCTTTGGGCCACATAGCACACAGAATTTAATCTGAGAAAAAAAGACTTGGTTAACAGTGGATAAAATCATTAAAATTTCAAAACATTCCTTGCATAAAACAATAAACAGTCTATTTGAAGAAATATGAATTGAAGTGGCCCAAAGGAATCACTCAAGTCCTACAATAAGGTCATCTCAGCTTAGAAAAAGAGGAGGAATATTTTAGAATGTGCTAGAACAAAAGAGGGTAACTAAAATTAGGAGTGGAATTTGGGGTTTGGTGATTTCTACTAGAAGAGGCATCTATGAAATAGTGGCTAGAGAACTAGCCTCAGAGCAAGCATGACCTGGCTTTTAAGACCTGCCTCTGACCCAGACAGGCTGTTTGACCCTGGGCAAGCCCCTTAACCTTAGTACTCTAGGTGACTCTCTAGGACTAGAACTTGCTGAGTTATCAACCTGAATTGATAAAGGGAATTTCCCCATCTGGGAGTTCCTGATTCCAATGAAATCTACCCCCTCTTCTCTACTAACTAGGAAATCGGAGGAACTGTTGTATAGTGGGTAGCCTATTGGACTTGGCATTACATAAACCCTGGGTTCAAATCCTACCTCTGACCTATACAAGCTAAGTGACCATGGGCAATTTCCAAACTCTATGAGCCTCAGCCTACTTTCTAATAAGATTTATCTACTGAGTCATAGATGGGTTGAGATGACCACTTGAAGGTTAGGGAAATTGTGGACATGTTAGGAGATCCAGAGCAAGGGGCCTATCTGAAGCACACAGGACTATACAACAAAGAAATGAGAATCTTTTCTTTTTTTACACAGTCTAGACGAAGAGATGATGAAGAGAACACCTTTATTTGAATAAAATAGATTTTTAAACAGAGATTAGATAATTTTGTGGAGTAATACAAAAGGCCATATTGAGGCCTAGGTGAATTTATGGCCACCTTCATTCATGAAATTTCATGTCTCATTGCAGATGTAGGCATAAGTACTGTCATGTTGGAAACAAGAAAGATAGTAAAAGAGAGGTCTGTCAAATCAGACTGATATAAAACAAGAAAATGGTAAAGCTCTCCTAGAATGAGAGTGATTCAGAAGTAAAAGCAATATAAAATTGATAAAAAGGCCAGAGTTGCTTAAACACCATTGAAAATCAAAATGATACAAAGAGACAAAAGGAAAAAGGAGAGAACAGTAGAATTGACCAATTTAAAAATGAATCCAAGTATCAGAAGTAAAACTGATATTGCAGGTGGGTGAACATTCACGCCAAGATAGTTCCAATATAGCTAGACCTGGCTGTCCCCATGTCCCTCTTGGGGGTATATCAGGGTGCTGTGCCAAAGAGGATTGGTTATTGAGCCTGGAAGAGCCACTCACCCTGTGGGCCTAAGGAATGAGGAGAATTGGCTTTTGGTCTCTTTCAAGGCAATCTCTCTGTCTCAGTCCCCAAACCCAGAGTGCTAACCAGCAACTATTGGTTGTGTTTATCCTTAAAGTAAGTGGGAAGAGCATGTGGCCCATTGGAAGGGGCGAGGGAATAGGAACATTCCGATTCAAGCTCTGTGGTTTGGACCCAACTGCATATATAATGCCGAGAATTTTCAATTCATATGTATAACTGCCCACAGTCTTAGCATCTAATAATAAGGTAGCCTTATTCCACCACAAAATGGAGACAGGAAAGATACAAGCTGTTTGAGGAATGGAACAGTGAACATTTCTACGTGTCTTCAAGATGTCTCATTTGTGCCACACAGGAAGTCTGTTACTCATACTTGTTTGGGATCCATTTGTTCAATTACAATTAAAAAATGAAACTGGCTTAATGGTAAAACCATCTAAAATTATTCTGGAAAAGCTTTAGATTTCTTTCACATTGTGTGCAGTCTGGTGTTCTTGAGGTTACAGAGTATATGGTAGTTTTCACAGTATTTAAAAAAATGTACCCTTGGGTGAGAAGGAAAGGTTGAAGATACATTTGCAAAGATGCTCTTTTAATTTTATACATATCTATTTCCATATATACCTACATATACACATAGTTGAAATAATGGACTACAGTGCAAAAAGAAATCTCTATATCTCTAGCTGGGTCTAGCCCATTCCCATCCTCTTTCTAGACCCAACTATACATAAACTGTCCTAATCAGAAAAGAATTTCTTCTGAAGATCTTCAGGAAAAGAGAGCTCACAACCTCTTGATAGTATGGTTTTTTTTTCACTGAAATCTAACCTCTTTGCCTCTTGTCATCCACATTATGAAAGGTTTATACAGTTAACTCTTATTATAAGCTCATAAAGTCATTATCCAGCTTGTAGATTATCTGGGCACTTTACTTTCATCTCTTTCCTATTGCCTCCTTTTCAAATGTTTTCCTGTTAATTAGCAAAAGGCAGACAATGGAAGGGGCATGAAGTGAAACTCAAATCAATTTCATTTTTGCTACTTGCTAATAACTGGTAAAAAAAATTACATTGATGGATAAGAAGGGAAAAACTCTTTCAAAGGAGAGTCAAGGAAATCACTGTTCAGGAAAGATGAGCCTAGGGTATAGAGGTGATCAAGCAGTGGTCGGAGGCCATGGGCTGAGTAGGAGAATGAAAATCAGGACCAGAATGAGGGGAACAAATTTGAGGGAAGCTCACCACTGGGCCAAGGCCAAACCCAGGAGCCATGATCGTCATCTTAAGCAAGGATAAAATAGGAGGGTTAGTACAAAGCTCTAAGTTGAAACGTGTGTTTCTGTGTGTGTGTGTGTGTGTGTGTGTGTGTGTGTGTGTGTGTGTACTCTGTTAAACTAACATAAAAAATAATTATGAAAGGCATTATGTTGTAAATAGATAGGTAAACTTGGAATCAAGAAGACTTGGTTCCAGTTCTGCCTTTGACATTGAATGAGCTGTGTGACCTTGGGCAAGTCACTTATCCTCTCTGAGCTTCAGTTCCCTTATCTCCAAAGTGGAGATAATAATATCCCTAGCACCTCCCTCACAGGCTCCAGTAAAGTAACAGATAAAATGTGCCTCTAAATCACACCTTAAAGTGCTATAGAAGTGTTAGCTCTTAGTATCATAAAACATCTTGCAAATTATAAGAGAGCATGTGCAGAACCTTGGAGAGATCTTAGATAGGAATCAGAGCTGGAGCTATAAATAAATCTTCTTCCTGGGGCACGGAGGTGAGGGCTGGAGTGTGCACGGTACAAGCCGAGAGTTTGAGAAAGGAGTAGGATCCTTCTTCTAGGCTTCTCTAGAACCTAATCCAGTATAGATTGTATTTTGGTCCAGACTAGATGGGCTCTGTAGTGGGGGGGGGTGGGGGGAAGAGAATGCAATGCCCAAGGGACTTGGACTCAACAGCAGTTCTGACTGTTAGACAAAGACCCAGTGAAACAATCATTGGGAGCTTTCCTGGCCCAGAGAAAGGAATGGAACCTCTCAAGGGACTAGCTGTTGCAGCCTTTTCTTCAAAAGAAACCACCAGGGCCTTCTTTCTGGCCCAGAGGACTTTACAATCCCCTATTTCTCTGAGAGCTGAAAAAGAATGCTTAGCCCTCAAAACGACAAATTCCAGGATGCCAGTCAGTTCTAAAACTCCAATTATGACCTAAGTATATATAGAATGAATATCAATAGCATATACAAATTCAAGGTAGCCAGGGAGGGAGGATGTATTGGTAATGGAAGTTGGAGATGCCCCTGAATTGGCTGGGTTTTTGGGTTGGGTGTTAAAACCCAGAGCTTGTGAATCCCACTTGTGGGATGGACATGTTGACTTGAAGAGAGAGGGCTGAACTGGGAGGAGCTGTGAATTGGGAGAGAGGCCCAAGCCTAAAAAAAGCCAGAAGGACTTTGGGAGAGCAGTATCCAGCATCATGGAGCCTGAGTTGCTGAGAGAAAGACTGCTAAGAGCCTTTTGGAACTGCCACTCAGAATTGCCAAGAACTGAGGAGGCACGGCTGCGATGCCGGTATTTTGTCTGTCTGTTTTGATGTTGTTTTGCCAGATTCACCTGATGGTGAAGGACAGTGCTGCTGTTGTAGAGGTCCTGGAACCTGGCTGTTGGTTCAGAAGCCCTGAAGGAGGATTTTCTTGTGATACCTGCACAGAAATCCTGGAAGAGGGCCTTGCTGATGTTTTCAGGGGTTCTGGGACTGTTCTACAGACAGAGAGTGACTTGATGAGGACACCGGCTATGGCTTTGTTGACCCTTGTCTCCCCAGGAACTGAGATTGCTGAGGGCTTGCCTGGAGTGAAGATGAAAGAAGGCCCTTTCCTTGGGTATTCAGTACTGAGATGATATCTTCACCTTGTTGTAACTTAAGGGTGGATGGCCTTTTGTGTTCTCCTGCCCCTTTTGAGATTCAGGGGTAGGAAGCCTTTGAATTTTCTTTATGCTCTGTGATTGACCAAATGACTGTACTTTGTTTAAGTTTGGAGACTAATCTCCATTTGAGAAGGGACTTTGACTGACTAAATGAATGTACTATCTAGGGGTGGAGTAGTACCTGGATTGAATTGAGAACTTGCTTGCTAAAGGAACAAGTTACACTGTATTTTGACTTTTTCTGTTCTGTGAATGTTTGCTGAATAAGTGGGGTTTGCTATGCTGGTAATCCAAACTTTGGAAGTTGCCTTTGCTTGGCATGACAGAGGATAATACCAATTGGAAGGATCAGAAAAAGCCTCATGTAGAAGGTGGCAGGAACTATATCTTGGAAGAGGAAGGTGAAAAAGGAGAGCATCCTAGCATGGGTAAAACATGTTAATAAAATAGGCCCATTAATGGACACAAAGGTATAATGGATAAAGTTTTGAACCTGTAATCTGGATGACTTGACTTCAAATCCTGCCTCAGATAACTGTTGGGTGTGTGGTCATGGATAAATGACTTAGTCTCTGCAAGCCTCTGTTTCCTCATCTGTAAAGTGTGCATAATAAGACCTATAGGACACATAGGAATCTTACAAGCCTCAAGTGAGATGAAGGAAAGCCCCTGGCCAACATTAAAGATGTGTGTGTGTGTACATATATATGTATATATACATATATATGTATGTATGTATATGTATATATAAAATCTTTCAAATAAAGTTAAAAACAAAACCCCAACACCACATGACACAACTCTCTAGAGTTAATGTACTATGGGCAAATTAATGCATATAAATGAGGACATTTTCATATGCCATTTCTAGCACATGTTGCTATGGTATTTAATAACCATTTTAGCTGGCATGTAAACACTTGAACAGCTTTGCGTTTCAATTCTGAACACTAACACCCACATAAACCTATGCATTTTTCTTGCATACAGAAAACTGTCTGGGACTCATATGAATAACTAACGGTAGGATATATTTCCTTCATGTCATTTTTTCTAGGCAAACAACAAAACAGCTTCAGTTAGTCAACAGGTTTTTATTAAGTACCTACTGTGTGTCAGGTGATGCATTATGTACCGGGGATCCAAGGAAAGGCAAAAGAGAGTTTCAACTCATAGTGTAGTGGATGAGCATTGGACTTTAAGTCATGAGAGATGTGGGTTCAAATCCCGCCTTTCATGCTTGTGCATTGTATCCAGGGATAAGCCCCTTAGCACCTGTGAGCCTGTTTCCTCATAAATGGGAATAATACTACTATTATGTCCTTTAGCCATTTGATAACCCTCAGTAGGTAATATATAGAAAGTATTTTGCAAACTCTTAAAATACTATCAACATGCCATCATACTTGAAGATGAGGAAATGGCTTTAAGGCCCAATCACATACATTAATGTCAGACAGAGCCAACTGTGTGATATGACATGAGGAGTTTCCTAAGCTTTCTTGCCCTTGAAATATTTACCCCACTGGCCTTGTCATAAAATCTGAAGTTTTTACCATTAGAGTGAGTTCTTTGGGTTATGCACCACATGTCTTGAAGGCTTCTCTTGAAGTGTGACTCAGTTGGAGTTGGTGATGAAAACACACCACAGCATGGAATAATTGGATAAGCTAAATGTTACTGAGCACAAAGAAAATGGGACACGGGGGCAGAGAAGTTTTGACTCGGAGAGGGAAAAAAGGTCTTTCCAGAAGGCAGGTCCAAGGCATGCCATTGTCAAGGTCCTGTGGACAGGATTGTTATGAGGAAAAAATGGGGCAGCTAGGTAGCATAGCTGATAGAGTGCTGGGCCTAGAGTTAGGAAGACCTGAATTAAAATCCAGTCTCAGAAGCTTACTAACTGTATGACCCTGGGCAAGTCCCTTAACCCTCTTTGCCTTAGTTTCCTCATCTGTAAAATGAGCTGGAGATGGAAATGGCAAACCACTCCAGTATCTTTGCCAAGAAAATCCCAAATGGGGTCACAAAGAATTGGACATGACTAAAAAGTGACTGAACGGTAACAACAAAAATCAAGGAATAGATGAAAATACCACAGAGCTTGATTTTCCTCATTTGTAAACTACACAGAAGAACAAAAGCTTTTCCTTAGAGAGTGTTTCTGTCATAAAAAATAAGATGTGTGAAAGATAAACCAGAGTCTCAGTTCCCACTTTTGTCAAGTAGGACAAGAGTCCCTTCCTCATAGAATAGTGAGGTAGAATTGAAGTAATATATGAAAAATATCTAGAGCTTCCATTTCCTTTTATTAAAAAAATAAAATGGACAAGAGAATAATGGTGCTTTCTCTATTTTTTTGGTTGCTTTTTTTTTTTTGCAGTTAATGACTTGCCCAAGGTCATATAGCTAATAAATGTTAAGTATCTGAGGCCGGATTTGAACTCAGGTCCTCCTGACTCCAGGGCTGGTGCTCTATTCCCTGTACAACCTAGCTGCTCCTAATGGCTCTTTCTTAACATGAATTTTGTAAGGTAAAAATGAGGTGATAGAAGACAAGTACATCAAAGCTTCAGTTTACACTTTTGTAAAATGGACATAACAACAATGGCCCCTTCTTCAGAGTTTTTTGGAGGTAAAAATAAGGTAAGATATGGAAATTATCTCAGTTTCCTGTTTATAAAAAAAAATATCCCAGAACCCTTTGTGAGATAGTTTGTAAACAAGAAGTGAAGTAATAGATGAAAAGTGCCTTTAGTATATCAATATTCTCTTTTGAAAAATATGTATGACATGAATAGGCCCTTCCTCCCAATACTGTTGTGACATAAAAATGAGGTCATAAATGACATTAGTAGGCCCTTCCTCCCAGTATTGTTGTGCCATAAATGACATTAGTAGGCCCTTCCTCCCAGTATTGTTGTGACATAAAAATGAGATCATAAATGACATTAGAAGGCCCTTCCTCCCAGTACTGTTGTGACATAAAAATGAGGTCATAAATGACATTAGTAGGCCATTCCTCCCAGTATTGTTGTGCCATAAATGACATTAGTAGGCCCTTCCTCCCAGTATTGTTGTGACATAAAAATGAGATCATAAATGACATTAGAAGGCCCTTCCTCCCAATACTGTTGTGACATAAAAATGAGGTCATAAATGACATTAGTAGGCCCTTCTTCCCAGTACTGTTGTGATGTAAAAATGAGGTCATAAATGACATTAATAGGCCCTTCCTCCCAGTATCGTTGTGACGTAAAAATGAGGTCATAAATATTTTGGCCACAATTCAGCACATCAATCCCCTCTTTCTTAAAAAGGACATTACCCTCCTCAGGTTGTGAAGGACAAATGAGGTAATATATGGCTCGTACTTCAGAACTCTAGTTTCTGTTTTTGAAAAATGAAAATGATAAAAAGGCACCTTCAGAACTGGATTATTATGAGGTAAAACTGATGACAAAATAGAAAGTAGCTCAGAGAATGAGTTTATTCTTTCCTAAAACATAGATGACAGCAATGGCCTCTTCCTTAGAGCGTTGCAGTGAGATAAAAATGATGTCATAGTGAATGTGGAAAAAACTAAAGAGTTTTCTTTTCCTTAGTTCTAACATGATCAAAAGAACACCAAAGCCAGAGCATTTGATGTCAAAGTGAGGTAAGATATGAAAAGTACCCCAGAGCCTCTGAATTTGCATTTGTAAAATGAACATGAAAACAACAGCTCCCCTCACAAGATTACTGTGAGGTAAAAAATGGGGTAATCTATAGAAATTACCTCAGAACGTGAGCTTTTTCTTTCTTAAAAAGGAAATGGCTCCCTTGCACAAAGAGTTCTGGTGGAGAACCAACCTCTGGTGCAGGTAATCTATGAAATATACTTCAGAATGTTAGTTTCCACCTCTGTAACATGGACGTGAAAATATAACAGCCCCTTCCTCACGTGGTTGTTTCAAGATAAACACGGGGTGATATATGGAAAGTAATTCAAACTTTATTTACTCTTCTAGAAAAGAGACAGGACAACGTGGGTGGTTTCATAACAGGATTGCTTTGAGGTAAATATGAAATAACTTGTGAAAATAACTCCCAGCTTTTTTTTTTTCTAAATTGTAAAACAGAAAAAACAATCGCCCTTTCTTAGAGTTTCTGTGAAGGACAAATGAGTTCATTTCTGAATAGTAAGTACCACAGAACTTTAATTTCTTCTTCTGTTAAATGGATGTAGAAACAATCAGAAGAATTTTGGGAAGTATAAATGACATAATATAGAGAAAGTACCTATGTGGTTATATTCCAGGTTTCTCAAATGGAGGTGACACCAGTGGACCCTTCCTCAGAGAGTTAGTGTGTGGTATAAATGAGGTAAAATATGAAAAATACCAGGACAATAATGGCTGATTTCTTACAGAATCGATTTTTGAGGTTAAAAATCGGGAAGTACTCCAGAATTTCATTTTAATTTTTCCAAAAATGTTGATGACAACAGTAACCTTTTCCTCACAGTGTTTTTTGTAAAGTCAAAAGGACAAAATATTTGAACAGTACTTTGTGAATATATTTTTCTCTTCAGAAAGATGGACATGACAATAATGGCACATCCTGACGAGAATGATGTAAGATAAAAATAAGAAAATAAATTTAAAAAAAACCTTTTGTTTCCTCTATTGAAAAAAAATGGACCCTTCCCAAAAGGATTAAAAAATGAGGTAATATTTCAGAAGTACCTCAGAGTATTATTTCCATCTTTATTAAAAGGAAAATGACCCAGTGGCCACTCCCAGAGGTGATTTGTGAGGGAACAATGAAGTAATATGTGAAAAGTACCTCAGAACTTTTTCTTTTTTTTGTAAAACTGACATCAAAGCAATGATTCCTCACTCACATAGGAAGGTTCAAAGTGCTGAGGTAAAAATAAGGCAAGATATGAAAGAAGTTTCTTTTTCTCCGCTTTAAAACAGACAGAACAATAAGCCCTCCTCAGATCATTTTTGTGAGGCAAAAAATGGGGAAATCTATGAAAAGTACCTCAAGTGTTCTTTTTCCTCTTTTGTAAATGGACATGGCAACAAGGGCCCTTCCTCCAGATGATTTTTATGAGGTCACATTGATGTAAAAAAAATGTGAAGTACCTGAGAGCTTCAGTACGTTCTTTCTTAAAATGGAGATAACAAGCCGTTCCACAGGGTATTTTTGTGAACTGACTGGAAAACAGACCTTCCTCAGATAGTTTTTGGGAGGTAAAAATAAAGCAATCTTTGAAAAGTACCTCAAGTGCTTGAGTTTCCTCTTTTGTAAAATGGACATGGCCAAAAGGGCCCTTCCTCAGGATTTTGGTGAGGTTAACACTGAGGTAAAAAATGTGATGCGTCTGGGATCTTGAGTACAATTTTTCTGGAAATAGTCAACAAGCACCATCCCTTCCTCAGGGTGTTTTTGTGAGATAAAAATGAGGTAAAATAAAAATTACCTCAGAAGTTTAGTTTCCTCTTTTGAACATTGGACAGAAAAATAATGAACCATTCCTCATGGGATTTTTGTGAGGTAAAAATGTGGTAATATTGGGAATCTGTTTTTTCTTTCTTCAAAAGAAAATGACCCAGCAAGCCTTTCCCTCAGATTCTTTGTGAGGTAACAATGAGGAGATTGAAAAAGTGTCTCAGAACTAAAATTTAGCTTCCTCATCAGTAAAACTGACTTGAAAACAGTATTTTAGTGTTTTTTTAAAAAATGGTATTACCCTCACAGCTTCATTTTTCTACTTCATAAAATGGATATGACTACACTGGTCCTTTCTGCAGAGTATTTCTGCGGTAAAAATGTGTTCACATATGAAAAATATCAGAGCACCTCAGTGTCTTCTTTTCTAAAACTTAAATGTCTCCCTCCTCACATAAGATTGTTGTGATGTAAAAATGGGATGACATATGGAAAACACCTTAGTGTTTCTGTTATCTTCTTCATAAAATGAACATGACAACATCGGTCCCTTCTTCAGAATTTTTCTGTGGTAAAAATCAGGTAATGTAGAAAAAATACCTCGGATCCTCTCAGTTCCCTCTTCTGTAAACAAAAAACATTACAAAAATAGTCCCTTCCTCAGGACCAAATCTGCTAAGCTATGTAAACCTTTCAATGTGTGCTATTATTCTGGTTCACGAGATGTATTTTAGACCCGGCTTGTTGATAAACTCCTTCTGTACAAAATACAGATTGCCTTACTCATCTTAGATAAACATACCCACTTTCCTTCCCTACTCTCTGCTAATCATTTTTGCTCTACCTAAGCCCATCCCATGTTTATTTTGCTTTGAGGAGAAATGGGATCCGAGATCGGTTTAGTTAAGTATCAGAGCCCTATTTAACCTCCATTCCCTGCTGGGCTCCTCTTTGCACCGATTTTGGTTTAAAGCCTTCCCTCCTTTTTTTGTGTATGGGCAGGCCTAGAACCCAGTCAGGATGGGTTCCTCTGTGCCTGGAAGCCGTTTTCTACACTCTCAGCCATTTTATTGTAGCCCAGGCTTGAGACTGTAATCAGTTCAAGAATTCTCCACAGGCAGAAACAAGATGGCCACGGTGGGTGGATTTTGGCGGGCTTGGAGCCTTAAGCCCTCAGAATTCTGAGTTAACACCTCCCACTGTGATGTCAGCACGTAGCATAGTGGATCAGATTTAAGCAAGCGCTCTCCTTCAGCTGGGCAGAGCTCTGGTTCTGGGTGTGGTGGAAGGCGGTTCTCGATCTTCTCCCGCTCCGGTCCCTTCCTTTTCTCCTAAGTTCCTCAAGAAAAGTTTTTATCTGCTTGATTCCTGTACCCCAGCCTCTGCCAACTCCACACCTGCCTTTTTAACTTCTAGTGGTTGCTAGTCCTTAGGCGATTTTTGTCATGGCCTGCAGCAGTTCTCTCAAGAATGAGTTTATTGTGGGAGGGAAATATCAACTAATAAGGGAGATTGGGTGTGGGGCTTTCGGGGACATCTATCTGGCAACCAATCAGTTAACTGGCCAGAATGTAGCTGTGAAGCTTGAATCCCAGAGGGCCAAATACCCTCAGTTGGTGTATGAAAGCAAGCTCTATAGCATCCTCCAAGGAGCAGCGGGCATCCCCCACATGTATTGGTTTGGTCAAGAGAAAAATTACAATGTTCTTGTTATGGATTTGCTGGGGCCCAGCTTGGAAGACCTCTTTAATTACTGTTCTCGTAGATTCAGTTTGAAGACTGTTCTAATGCTAGCTGACCAGATGATTGCCAGAATCGAATATCTGCATAGTAAGAATTTCATACATAGGGATATCAAGCCTGATAATTTCCTGATGGGCAGGGGACGTCATTGCAACAAGCTGTTCCTTATTGATTTTGGTTTAGCCAAAAAGTATAGAGATGCTAAAACCAAAGAGCATATCCAATATCGAGAAGATAAAAGTCTAACCGGCACTGCTAGGTATGCCAGTATCAATGCTCACCTTGGTATAGAGCAGAGTCGTAGAGATGATCTAGAATCCATTGGCTATGTGCTGATGTATTTCAACAGGACAAGCCTTCCCTGGCAAGGACTAAAGGGGGCAAGCAAGACGGAGAAATATGAAAAGATTAGCGAAAAGAAGATGGCCACACCTATTGAAACATTATGCGAGGGCTTTCCACCAGAATTTGCCATATACCTCAACTACTGCCGCACTCTGTGCTTTGAAGAAACTCCAGATTATTCCTATTTGAGGCAACTATTCAACCACCTTTTAAAATCCCTGTCCCAGCTAAACCAGCGGGTTGACTATACCTTTGACTGGAACATCCTGAAGCAGAGATTACAGCAGGCAGGTGCTGCTGGTGGGATGAGTCATCAGGCTCCCTACCGAAAAAATTTCTAAGCAAACAGAGCAGATGAAACATCAGATGTTAAGATAAGGAAGTGTTACTTTATTTCAAAAAATGTCATTTTGTGTGGACTTTTACTTTATTTTGAAAAAATATTACTATGGACTTTTACAAATTGTTGGGGCAACTGTTGATTGTTAAGAACTTCAATTCAAAACGCAAAAAAACCCCAACAACAACAAAATACCACCTTAATTTCAAAAAGCAAAAAACAAAAAACCCTTAAACGTTAATTTCAAAAAGAAAAAAAACCCAAGCCTTAAATTCAAAAAACTAAAAAGGACTTCATTTCAATATGAACTAGTGTTATAGGCAAGATTTTGCAGACCTAGACTCCATCAGATTTCGAAGTTTGGCACTGATAAGGCAAAGAAGATCAGAAGTTACTACTCTCCAGTTCTAGAAATACCAGAACATTATGGACATTTGCTGATGGTTAGGGCAATCTTTTACAACTTACTTTTAGTATTAACCAGCTGTGGGCATCCTGATGGAGCATGTTGTGTTCAGGTTTTTTAGTTCTTTTTTGCATTCTTTTCAAGTGCAGAAGTTTACTAAGTGGCTGGCACAGGTCATTTTTGAAATATGTTGCCTTGAGATCTCATTCAGAAAAACTGCATGAACAGTCTTTAACTCCGTTTGGAACATTTCTACCTACCCACAATAAGGCACACTCAGCTTTTTCTCCCCCTCCTGGAAATTTGGAAGTCATAAACTAAAACCTTAAACTTGCTAAATTCTACGACCAAGTCAGCAGTTAGAAAAGCCAGTTTTTTTAAGATCTGAAAGACTGTCCACTTACCGAGCTAGAAAAAACATCTTCTTACATGGAAGATTTAATGAAGGAACTTGTCTACTGCTAGATTACCTTTCAGAACTCCATCGATTCTACAGCATCCCTGATATACAAAAGAAAATCAGAAATTTACTAAACATCATACAATTGAACCTCTATGTAAGTTTCTTAGTAAATATGATCTCAGCAAACATTGTTTTTTTTATTTGAAATGGAAACTTTTTTTAAAAGTTTAATATAAAAATTAATTTTCTTTATTTCTTTTTTTTGAGAGGGGAGGGCAGGGCAATTGGGGTTAAGTGACTTGCCCAAGGTCACAAGGCTAATAAGTGTTAAGTGTCTGAAGCTGGATTAGAACTCAGGTCCTCCTGACTCCAGGGCCAGTGCTCTATTCACTGTGCCACCTAGCCGCCCCAAAAATTAATTTTCTGTAATAAAAAAAACCATGCCCACTAATTTATGAGAAGATCAGTGTCTCTAATTTTAATAGGTTGTTTTAGAGACATTTATCATCATCCTTTGCAGATCATTTGAGATTTAGTGTTGTTACTCTTTCCTTTCTTTTGGCATGTTTTTTCTCTGCCTCAATGAAGAAGGCATGCTTGTTTTAATATCTACATCTGTCTGTCTGTCTATACATACACACGAATAGCTCTTGCTGTGTCTCAGTACCTAGTAGTGCACCTGTCAGGATTGGATACAGGCAGTTCGTGTTGCTATTGACTAAACAGCTATACTGATTTACTGTGTTCTTTTAGAAAATTAGAACAGAAGTGTGGAAAGACTTGAACAATGGAGATTTCAACATCCTTGTGAAATGGCTATGATCCCATTGATATGAGCTCTTAGGTTCTCTCTGTGTGGTGTTCACATGATTACTGCCCCCAGCCCTTCAAGGCTGCCTATGTGAGTGGTCTTCATCTCTTTCTCTTCCTTTATCTGTGACCCTTCTGAAAGAGAGATAAAGGAAACCCACAATCCTGATTGCTGGCAGTACATCGAACAGATCAACTTATGCATTTACAGCATGTCAGCATAAGTGTAAAAAGCCACAACAAAAAACCAAAAACCCTGCTGTCTGAAAATCCTGCCAAGTGTCTCATGTGTAAATGTAGAGTTCTGGGCAGTAAGTTTGTGAAATCCTCAGATACAGAAAGATTTGTTCAGTGTTTCTTAATTCTATATTATGTAATATTTTTTAATTTGAAAAAAATTCCTTAGCAATAATTTTATGATTGCCATATCCAGCCATTTAAGATTTATTTCAGAACTGTAGTCTTTAAAAATAAATGAGCTCTTGGGAATAGACTTGGTTTTTAGTGATTTTTTTCCTGCCCGGATAAAGTATTAATTGGTTTGGTTCCTTAGTAGGAAATTAGTTTCTAAAAGTTATTTTTATGTATGGTTTATGTAAAAGGGAACAAAATGTTTGACTTTGGTAACAGCAGGGGAATTTATTTTCTAGGACTTATGCTTTCATTTACCGTGCACTTAGATGATACACTTTTTTCTTAAGTATCTTTGTTCTGTTGCCGTTCAGTTTCTTTGTCATTTGAAAAAAAAAGTTGTGGTATAGTCTGAGTCTTTTATTTAAGATTATTTAACCTTTGAAAGCAAGATGCAAGTATTCACTCTGAATGTGTTGCCGTTTTGTCTGCACCTAGAAGTGGAACTCCATTGATCATTGAGCCACCATGCCTTTTCTTCAATTTGACAAGAGAAGAATTAGAAATTTGGTGAATTTGCTAACATCTTGACTGGACATGAAGCTCATTTGGACAACATGCAAATTACGTCTTTCCACTAAAATGATGGTTCCAGTTGAAGACACAACATTCCCTAATTGGATGATCAGGACACTTGTGCTGTGGCTTATTTTGCTGAATTTTAATGTAACTAGGGGGATGGCCAGGGAAGAGATTGGGAGAGTTATTACTATTTCTACTGAGTTGAGCTAATGGAGGGGGTAGAATTTTTTTAATTTTGGGAGGTTGCCATTTCAACTTATTTGAATATCTCCATTTGGAAAAATAATAAGAAGCAAATGCAAGCATGGGTTTAATCTCATACTAATGTTATAATGATCTATACATGCATTTTAAAAGGTGTCATTTGTGGGGGGTTTTAACACCTGCTAAGAAAAGGGGGATGTAGAGGAGTGTGCTGAAGATTGAGCTTTTCTCCTTCAAGGAGACTTGTTTTCATTTTTTCTTATTTCAGGTGTATAAACAGTCAGATTTTCAAAGTTGCAAAGGTTTTCCCTGGGAGTAAGACTTGGCCAGCAATGAAACTGACCATTTTGTGGTTGATAGAATTTACTGATGCTCTTCTGTCCACTTGCTAAGCAGATTGCTTCAGTTTCTGTGAAGATACATACAGTAATCTGCATCTATCACCAAGACTCTGAGTGACTGGCCTAGACCACGTTTCTGTGTTGTCATCTGCTCCCCAGCCCATGCCCAGCATAGACATCTGCCCTGGTGGGCATATTTAGAAGCTTCATTAATACAGGAATTAACTGTAAATTACAGCAGTCCAACAGTGGCTTAGATAAAAGACCGCTGAAATGGGCCTAACCTTGAATAAAGGACCAGGATAGTGAGTCTAGCCAATAGGAGCGCCATGTCTGCCTGACCTTTAAGAAATCAGACATGTAGGAACCCATTCAATATTTTAAAATGTTTAGCTGTTACCAACAGCTTTGGAAAGCCTCTTTGAACTAATACAGTTTGAATATGTATTCTAAGTCGATTAAATAAAAGTCTGCTTTTCAGTAATATTTTGGATTTGTGACTTCACTGATATGGGTATGGCTTCTAATGTTACAGTGTCTAATCTGTCTAATCTCTCATCATGTTTCTTGCCCACATTTAAATTTTCAGTGAGTGGGCAGGGGCAGGTAGGGGGTAGTCCAGCCTAATGCTCATTTTCTTGACATTACTGGGATCCCAGTGGAGCATGAAAGCTCTAAACTGGTTATCCCTTTTCTCAATGAATGCCTAGGCCCCTTTTGCCAGTGGGATGTCTCCTCGATGACATCTTTTGCATTGCTACTGTATATGCCTCCATGACTATCAAAGTATGTGGTGATTTAATTTGTTCAGTTACCGAGTTCTTCAAAAATTTTTCTGCTTCTTCTTCAACAACAGCTGTTGTTGGAGCATAAGTTACCATTGTTTTCATGGTGGTCTTCTTGCAAATGCAACATGAGATAACCAGATGTTTCATGAAATATTTCTTATTGTCTTAATAGTGACTCAGTCAATAAATCTTTAAGCATCTACCATGTATCAGGCACAGTGGGAAATGCTGGGGAGACAACAAAGGCAAAAGATAGTACCTGCCCTCAAAGAGGTCACAGTCTAATGGGGCTGACCATGGGCAAACTCTGGACAAACAAGCTACATACACTTTAAGTAGGAAATAAGAGTGGGAAGGCATCTGAATTAACAAGGATTGGGAAAGCTTTCTCGTAAAAACTGAGATTTTAGTTGGGATTTGAAGTAAACCAGGAGGCAGAGATGAGGAGGGAGAGCATTCAGAGCATGAGGGTAGTCAGTGAAAATGCCTGAAGTTGAAGGTGTGGAGTGTCTTGTTTACGGATAGAAGAGTAAAGGGGATGGTGCAAGATGTAGAAGATTAGAATGGTGTGTGCCTGTGAGGGTAGAGTATGAAGATTTTATATTTGATCCTAGAGGCAATAGGGATTCACTGGAGTTTTTGACTGGGGGTTGGGCAGTTACAGGGTCAGACCTATAGACCTGTTGTTTTAGGAAAATCACTTTAGTGACTGATTGGAGGATGAACTGGAATGAGGAGGCATTTGAGACTTTTGCAACAATCCAGGTATGAGTTTATGAAGACCTGTACCAGCAGAGTAGCAGTGTCAGGGAAGAAAAGGGGTTTTATCTGAGAGATGTTGAAAAGGTGAAATCAACAGGCCTTGGCAACAGCTTGGATATGGGGGCAGAGAGTTAGTGGGGAGTCCAGCTTGAGGTCTGAGTTGTGAGCCAAAGAGACTGGGAGGATGATGTTGCCCTCTACAGTAAGAGGGACGGTTGGGAGTGCAAGTTAGGTTTCAAACATGTTGAGTTTAAGATGTTTACTGGCTATCTAGTTCTAGATATCTGAAAGGCATTTGGAGATGCAAGACTGGAAGTTAGGACAGAGGTTAGGAATGGATAAATAGAATAAAAGTGAGAAATGAAATCCATGTGAACTGAGAAGATCACTAATATTTACATAATGTTTTAAGACTTGCAAGGTACTTGACATATGTTTTCATCACAGCTGCCTTGTCAGTTAAGTTCTGCCATTATTAATAATCCCACCCACTTACAGATGGGAAAACTGAAGCTAAGAGAAAATAAGGGACTTTGCTCCTAGTTACCCAGTGTCTCTGAAAGGCTTGAGCCCAGGTTTTCCTGACTCCTGCCCTAATGCCCAACCCACTACATCACACTGCCTTATCATTCAGTGCCCTCCTGAAATAACTACCAACTCTTTTATTTGCCTCGCCAAGGAGAAACTGTGAACCAGTCTTTCATTTAGATACAGCTTCTCTTCGTTATATTTCCCTGTTTCATTTCTAGTAAGAGTAAGACTGACCTTAATTTTTTCCAGGAGTGTGTCTCCTTAGCCACTGGGCAAGAATCTCATACTTTGAGAACAGTTAAATTTAATTTTTAGGTGAATTCTTGGCACCCGCTGCCTATTGGACATCACTCTCCCCCTTCCCTGTAGAAGCCAACAGAGGCTATACAGGTCTGAGGACTATTTTTTTATTTTCTTTCTTGCATGGGTTGCTGTAGGCAAAGAACTGATCACCAAGTGGCCAACGGACTGTTGAACCTCTCTGTACTTACAAGCAGACATAGTCTCTTACAGGCCCATGCTCAAAGCCTTTCCATCATTATAGAGGCTTCCAGAACTTGTGCCCTATTGGTGTAGATTTCAAGAAGCCAGTGTGGTACATACCTGCCATGCTGAGTGGTCAGCATAGGACTTCTGTGAAGGATAATTGTGAATGGAGCTGAAAGCAGGACAATCTTTGAGCATTTACACAAGCCAAACAAAACACTGCAGTTAAAGAGGTTTCTGGTAATTTGTAAGATGGACAAAAATGAAAGGCCTATAAGGTATTTAATTTTTTTAAAGCTGAAGTAGTCCTATTTTAAGGTATTTTAATAGTAGTGAGAAATTCATGGATTGGATATGAATCTTAACTAGAAAAATAATTGAGAACACTAATGCATCTCAAATATTTGTCCCTAGAATAAATTAAAGAAGATGGTATTAAAAGTTGCATTAACAGTTAACATCCTTGCCTCTCACTCTTCCTAGCCTAGTGAAAAATGTGGGGATTTTTGCATGATGATCCCAAAGCTCCTTAAGAGCTTTATATTCCTAGAGACTTTTCCTTCCAAATAGATAGAAAGCCTTACCTAGACACAAATCAACCTTTTTTTCTCAATCATAATTTATGTAAGATCCAGGAAATGAAATGAAGACAAGGTAAAGATTCCCTGTGGGCCCAAAGCATGCGAGAAATCCCCAGCAATTCACTTACCACCCTCCCCCTCCTCCATTTTAAGGGAAAGGTTTAGTGTTAAATAATATACCCCAAAGGCCTAAATTTGTACTAAATTTGGATTAAGCTCAGCTGGTTATACAGTTAGATAGTTATAGAAATGTAATTTATGATTGGTGTATTAACTTGACACATTAAAGGAAGACACCTTAAGTCTGACTGATGAGAACATACTTAAGAAAATCTTGCAAAAAATTAAGGAGTAGAAGCCGAAGTAAATGAAATATTTGACTGCTCTGTAGTAAACTTTATTGTGACTCAGAGGCACTCCATTTGGTACACAGGGTATTCTTCAGACTGGCAATCAGCCAGCTTCACAGAGTTAGTTCACAATGCATTGTTTTAAAGTGCATTAATTATTTTCTGTATTAGTCTTTTATTGCAGAGTCTCTCCTTTCTGTCATGTGTCCTAGCACTATTTTGTTAAGTGAAAATTGTTTGATTTGATACTCTTCACGTATTGATTTGGATAAAATAGTTGTCACATGGATTGAAAATTGGCTTGAGGTCATTCCCCAATTGATAAATGGTCAAAGGATATGAACAGGCAATTTTCAGAGGTGGAAATTAAAGATATCAATAAGCATATGAAAAAATGTTCTAAATCACCATTGATTCAAGAAATGCAAATCAAAACAACTTTGAGGTACCACATCTC